>CM062812.1:488971856-489571856 GCA_031772625.1 Pinus tabuliformis | reverse complement strand
CTAGACCTAATATAGTCATGGTTCTTTGACAGTTCTTGATGGATGTGATTCGGATCATGGCCTTCCCACTGAAAACGCTTTTGGACCACCAAAATTTGGCTTTCTTTCAAGCATCGACTAAGTGAGGATACTATTGTCTCACTTGTCCAATCTCAATCCACTTTGCATTGCTTGGCTTCGAACCTCTAAGTCCAATTCTGAGGTATTCAACATCGCCCCTATGCATTTTCCTTACCTTCCTGTCCAACATTGTGTCTTCCCACAATTCATTAAGATATTCAGGTAGCACGTCATCAATAGAAGGCAATTGACTTTTCTCTTGAGGGTCCTCAATCATTGAAGGTTCAAAAAATCTCAAGCAATCTGCATTTATGACTTAGTAGATGTGCATGTAAGCTGGTAGATCAAGGCGAAAAGCATTTTCACCAATCTTCTCAAGTATCTTGAAGGGTCCATACCTGATAGGCTTTAGCTTTTTACCTTCACCTTGCATCCTATCCTTGTTGATATATAACCAGACCTGGTCTCCAACTTGAAAGCTATGCTCCATCCGATGCTTATCATGCCTAGCCTTGTACTTGGCGTGGCTCTTTTCCAGCTGTTCTTGTACTTCCTGGTGGATCTCCTGGATCTGATCAATGAACCTAGTTGCCTTGTCCACATCATTGTGTCCATCAACCGTTGTATATTTACCAAAGACAAAATCAAAAGGTGACCTTGTTGTGAAACCAAAACATGTCTCAAAAGGATATCTCTGTGTAGAAGAGTGTTTGGCCCTGTTGTAAGCATGCTGCACATAACAAAAATGTTCATCCCAAAGCTTAGGATGTTTGCTGCAATATCCCCGGAGTAACTAGATCACTGTCCTGTTAACTACTTCTGTCTGGCCATCGGTTTGTGGATGAAAAGCTATGCCTTTCTTCAGTTTGGTGTCCATCAGTTGCCACAGACTTGACCAAAGTTTCTCCACAAATCAGGTGTCTCGATCAGATATAATGGAAGTGGGTAATCCAAAATGAACCCATACATGTTCAAAGAATAACTTTGCATTCTATTAATCTATAATCTATTTATTACAGGGTATCAAAATACACATTTTGCTGAACCGATCCACAACCACATATAGATAATCATGACCTTTCCTAGATTTAGGCAGTCCTCCAACAAAATCAATGGAAACACTTTCCAAAGGGTGAGAAGGAACTGGTAAAGGAGTGTACAAGCCTAGTTTTCTATTGCTGAGCATGCTTTTTGCACACATAGTACACCCTCTTACATATCTAGAAACTTTCTTGTTCATTTTCAGCCAATAACAGAACCTTTGCAACTGTGCAACTGTTTTACTTACCCCAAAATGACCTGATATCAGAGAAGTGTGTGCCTCTCTAATTATCTTTACTCTCTCTGTTTGTGGAATGCAGAGTTTTCCACAATGATACAAGAGTCGATCCTTCACTTGATGGTCCAATTCTTCTACCATTTTTCCTTGACTCAAAGTTACATATACATCTTTGAAATACATATCTTGAGCATATTGTACTATATAGCCTTCATGTAGTATAGAATTATGCTTAAGTATGGTAGATGCATTTATAATAGGTTTAGATAACATGTTCGCAACCTTGTTATGTATGCCCTTTTTATATCTGATGAAGAAATGAAACTGTTGTAGAAAACCCATCCATCTGTAATGTCTTAATTGTTGCAACTTAGTTTAGGAGTGTAGATATTGAAGTGGTTGATGATCAATATGTATTACTGTCTCCTTGGCCATTAAATAACGTTTCCACTTTTTCACACTCTGAACTAATGCATACAATTCTTTATCATATGTAGGATACTCTACTACTGCAGAATTAAAAGTCTCAGAATGATAACATATGGGTTTACCGTGCTGTGTCAACACTGCTCCCATGGCATAGTCACTGGCATCTGTTTGGATTTCAAATACCTTATTCAATCCTGTTAAAGCATGTAAGGGAGCTGCAATTTAGGAAAAATTAGAAATGAACTTCCTCCAATATTATGTTGCTCCTAAGAAGCTTCTCACTTCTGTAGCAGAATTGGGTTTAGGCCAGTTTAAAATGACTACCACTTTAGAGGGATCTATTTTCAGTTCACCATCCCCTACTATGTGACCCAAATAGTTTAGAGATGTTTTGACAAATTCACATTTTGAGAGTTTAACATAAAGATTTTCTCTTTTCAAAAAATCTGATGTCTGCTTAACATGCTTTAAGTGTTCTTCCCAAGTTTTACTAAAAATAAGAATGTCATCCAGGTACACAATAGAAAAATCATCAAGAAAAGGTCTGAGTACATCATTCATTAATATCATGAAAGTAGCAGTAGCATTGGTCAAGTCATAATGCATAACCAGCCACTCATACAATCCATACATTGTTTTTAAAGTAGTCTTCCATGCATCTTGCTCTGCAACTCTCACCTGATGGTATCCATTGTGGAAATCCAGCTTGGTGAAATAAACAGCTTCCTTAAATTGATCAAAATATCATCTATGTGAGGAAGGGGATAACGATTTTTGATTGTTATGTTATTCAGTTCACCGTAATCAATGCACATTCTCCACAAGCCATCTTTCTTTCTCAGCAGAACGATTGGTGATCCACATGGTGATGTGCTAGGCCTGATGAACCCTTTCTCAAGCAACTCTTGCACCTGCTTCTTGATTTCAGCATTCTCTAAAGTAGAGAACCTGTACATCCCAATGTTAGGCAATGGAACATGCTGCAAAATAATATCATGTACTATTTCCTTTTTAGGTGGCAGACCCTTAGGTTCTTGAAACAGGACATCATACTCTGAAACAATGTTTTCTATATCAGCTTGCTGCTGAGTATTGCAACCCTCAAATACATTGGTTTTATCAGGTTTCTTTTCCTTTACAACCATTAGTAAGAATTGTTTGCATGAATTTATCATTCTTTTCATTTTCCTAGAATTTATGAGAGTATAATTATTCTTGAGCTTATGAGCTCTTACAATGTATTCGATTCCATCTTTAACAAGCAGATACTTGTTTTCAGCTCTATAGAAAACAGCCTTTCTATCATACAAGTAAGGAATTCCTAAAACAATTCCACATATATCCAAAGGAATTATGTCTAACTCAACCTCATCTACAAATGCTGACCCAAAAGAAAACTTGAGTTTGCACTGTCTAGTCACTTGTAGTTGTGCTTTATCATTCAACCATCCTAATGGGTATGGTTTCTTGTGAGGTGTAGTTGCTAATCCCAATTTCTTTACAATGGCTTCAGAAATCAAATTTACTTGAGAGCCACTATCAAACAAAGTATCAATTTTTTGATGTTTGGAAATAACTTGAATATGAAAAAGCTCATGTTTTTTTCTCTCATGTTCTTCATCAATAATAGTTTGAGCAGAAATACTAGTAGATGCTTCAGATTTCTTACCTTTCATACCTATGGCTGCAATAATTTTTTCATCTCCCGAGTCTGACCCCAAATCTTTCTGAATAGCTGCAGCAGTCTTCTTCTTCTTCTTTCCCTTGGACTTCTTAGGTCTCAGCTCTGGATGCAGAATCCAACAGTGCTCATCATCATGCCCCTCCTTTTTACAGTGAGTGCATGAGGCTTTGCCTTTTTTTGCAGTGTTAGCCTTCCTTGCTTTCCACTTCTGTTTTCTTTTCTCCTTGCTATTGCTTATAGTGGGTTGGGATGGTCCCCCAACTTCTGGATTTCCATTCTTTCCTCTAGCTTCTAGATGAGTAGCTTGTATAGATACCTCGTCTATACTAGTGAGATTAAACATGAGGATGGTATGCCTCATGTAGCTGTGTAGACAACCAATGTACTTCAAAAGAGTCTCTGGTGAGTCTAATAAGATGCCCAACATCAATGCTCTCTTTCTAAATTATTTGGTATACCCTTGCACACTTTGCCCTTTCAACTGTCAAAGAGTTTGCCAACTCATCATGGCTTGTTGCATGTAGGCCAATGAATAGATCTACTTCTTGATTGCAGAAACAAATTCACTCCAGATAGAGATGGTGTCGCCATGTTTCTTCATATCAGTTTGGGTTCTGCCTTCCCACCAAACCAAGGAAGTGCCTCCTAGGCGTAGGCTTGCTAGCTGAATTTTACTCTTGTCTGATTTGATGTTTTGCACTCTGCAATACACAACCATTTGTCTAATCCAATTGTCCAACCTCTCAGCATTTAGCTCTCCATCATATATAGGAAAATCAAATTTAACATCTAGCTTAATCAAAGATGCTTTCTTATTATGCACGGGGCTATTAGGAGGTGTGAGAAAGCTTTCCTCTTTCTCTTTTCCTTTGGAGTGGTCATGAGACCCATCTTCTTCTTTATCTTGTTTAGAACCTAATGAATCCTCATTCTTGTGCTTTCTAAAGTCCCTATACATTTCTTCTACCATTGACTTTATAGATAGGAAACTCTTTATGAATTGAGGGTCTGGCCCCATAGAACCTTCCTCTGACATTGTCTTCTCAGAATAGACTCTCCCAATCTCAGGATTAGTTTCCACCAACTCTCCTTCTCCTAATTTGAGCTTTGATCTCGTGAGCATTCAATAGCTAAACCAACACAAGCTTGTCTAACCTTATAGCCTAGAGCTCTGATACCACTTGATCTGATATTCACCCTATGTGTGACATCAGTTAAAGATTTATTGTTAAAGGTATTACAGACTCATGTGCTGGTGTGTGTGTGTTTTGTGTTATTGAAGCAACGGATTGATCAGATTTCCAATACATAGACAATAAAAGGGAAAGACAACAAAGAAATGCAGTAAACAAAGACACAAACAATTTTTAATAAGGACTTCACCCTATTTTCCTTGGGCTACGTCTCCTGTCCAGCTCTCAGTGGTGGCCTTGTTTTATTGTGCCTTTAAGCAGAGGATTACAACACAGGGACTCAATGTGAGTTCTCCTGAAGCAGGTATGCTTGGCAGGGCAGTTCTTCGATTCCCCAAGCGACTGGACTACACAGACTCTTTTCCTTCCTACCAGCTCTCTAGCCTTCTGGTCCACAGTGGTAAGAGCCAAATGTGGTGCTCAGCCTGGGCATATCCTCTATGGGATAGCTCGAATTCCTCAAGCCTCTAGTGCTCGATGCTGCCGCTGGTCAGCTCGACCCTCTGTCCCTTCCCGCTTTTCTCTTGCTTTACTGCCTTCTCTCTGTGTATTTTATCCTCCTCTCAGGATTCTGGTCTTTCCTTGTCTCTCAAACTTCGCTCGTCCATTCTGTTTCGTTGTTCATGGTTTTTAGTCATTCGAACTCATATCGGTTCGGTTCCCCATCTACCGCTATCGATTAACCTTCTGCAGCTGTTCTTCTAGTTCCGCGTTTCTGCGTCAGCATGAACGCTCAGGCAGTGGCCACGTGTCCTCCTCTAAATGGCACTAGCCTGCTTCGTCGGTTCATTTTTTTAGTTACGTCATGGATGTGTTCTTCCTCCATGGTGGTGGTCAAACAGATTCCAAATCTTCATAAATCGCGGCATAATCCCTTGTCGATTTCGTTTCCACCATCGGGTTTGATCTCAGCTGTCCGATCTTAGGGCTTCCAGATCCAACGCCATACGAACCTCCCACGCGATTGACTTGCTCGACTGATAACGCGCGATCAACGGTGGTTTTCTCTCACCTCCGCTCGCCACGCATCGAATGTTGAGTGGGATCGCTCCATCCTTGTCCATTATCATTTACCATTTGAGGGCAACCCGATCAATACCACTAGTTTCCAGAGCACGGGTGACGCCTTGTACGTTTAGTGCTTTTTCCTTTTCACCCGTGGTTCTCTGGTTCCCGACGTGACCAAGTGCTCAGGCTTCCCCCATTATGGCCCTATTTGCCCAGTGATGCGCGATTAGTGCTAGGCCGCTAATCGCACATCAAAATTCACCTTTGTTTCTCGATCCGGGCCTCCCAGGGGCTAATTCGACCTCCCGTGCAGTCTCCATGGGCCTCGGTCAGCATGCTTTGACCAAGGTCCTCGTCGTTCCACACTGGCTATCATTGCCACTGGTTCAAGGGTGATTTTGATCATGGTTCTGAATTTTTTGAGATTTGTCTTGACCCAATATAGTCATGGTTCTTTGACAGTTCTTGATGGATCTGATTCGGATCACTCTGTGAGATGTAACACTCGAGACATGCAACCTGTAAGGCTCTCTTATCTTATCCATATATGGATATTTCCATAAGGTCAGTTGGTTCTGGCTAAATCCATGTTAGAATATAATACCCCTGTGCTCATTCCTAAAGGAGGAAAATCTGCTTAATGGATATGCTTGAGATATAGGTTAAAAGCACCATCTGAATCTTTACTCTTTCTCCTATTTAAGGTATCAAGAGCTCCAAACACTTGCCAAAACCTAAGAGTCTCATATCCTACAGCCAATGAAACAATGTACCCATCTCAACTCTGAAAATAGAAAACAAGGAAAAGACTGTCAGCAAAAAGGATAAGACTGTCAGCACAAACCCATTTAGCGATAGATCAATAGAATGAATACCTCTACCTATTTGAATTGCAAGGAATGTAACAATTTATTCCTACAAATAAATCACTATGGTACAGAGTATATTCGCTACTCTTACCTGAGAAGATTACCCTTTCCATGTTAGACTTGTACATGTCCAGAATGACATCTCCATGTACAAATCACAAACCTCTTGATACACTAAAAAATAATTCATGAATGGTTAGAGAAATGGTTAGAGAAATGGTATAAAAAGGGAAAAACAGTTATGTTAAACAAGAGAGACTTACAATATCTTCCTTATTTATAATATTTTGAACGCAAGAAATTATTCTTATACCGGAGATAATACCCATGTGCTCATACCTAAAGCGGAAAATATGCTTAACGAATCTGCTTGAAGTACATGTTTAAAGCACCAACCACATATTTACTCTTGGTCCTCTTCTAGGTATCAAGAGCTCCAAAGAATTACCAAGTACAAAGGAAAGGTTGTCATTGTGTCGACACAAAAACAAAGGAAAGACTCTCAGCACAAAAAAAAAGACTTTCAACACAAAATCCATTTAGTGTTAGATCAATACAATGAATACCTCTGCCAGATGCAACACTTTAGACGTGTGACCTATAAAGCTCTCTTATCTTAACCATATATGGATATCTCCATAAGGTTAGTTGGTTTTGGACAAATCCATGTGAGAATATAGTACACCTGTGCTCATTCCTAAAGGAGGGGAATCTTCTTAATGGATATGCGCGAGAAACATGTTAAAATAACCAGCTGCATATTTACTCTTTGTCCTCTTTAAGTTATCACGAGCTCCAAATACTTGCCAAAACTTAAGAGTCTAATCTCCTGCAACTACTGCAACAGTGTACCCGTCTAGACTCTAAAAATAAAAAACAAAGGAAAGACTGTCAGCAAAAAGGCTAAGACTGTTAGCACAAACCCATTTAGCGATAGATCCATAGAATGAATACCTCTGCCTATTTGAATTGCAAGGAATGTAACAGTTTATTCCTACAACAAAATCACTATGGTACAAAGTATACTTGCTACTCTTACCTCAGAATATTACCGTTTCCATGTCAGAAGTGTACATGTCGAGAACGACATCTCCATGTACAAATCACAAACCTCTTGATACACTAAAAATGAATTCATGAATGGTTAGAGAAATGGTATAAAGTAGGAAAAACAACTATTTAAAAGGAGAGAGGCTTACAATATCTTATTTATTTATAGTATTTTGAATGCAAGAAATTATTGTTACCATAGATAATACCCATGTGCTCATACCTGTAGCAGAAAATCTGCTTAACAAATCTTCTTGAAATACATGTTTAAAGCACCAGCCGCATCTTTACTCTTGGTCCTATTTAAGTTATCAAGAGATCCAAATACTTACCAAATACAAAGGAAAGGTTGTCATTGTGTCAACACAAAAACAAAGGAAATACTGTCAGCACAAAAACAAATACTTTCAACACAAAATCCATTTACCATTAGATCAATACAATGAATACCTCTACTAGATGTTATAGATATTTTTGTGCCTCGCGTTAAGGAGCAGAAAATGTCGATAATTACAGGGATCCTCAGTCCCTAAACATGTTGTTCTTACCCCTAAAAGAACAAGGTCATCAATCAACAGCACTTCCAATCAGTTCTCCACCTGAAAACACTTCAGAACAGGCTTATTTTGGATCATGTCAGCTGCTTAACTGAGCTTCTGCGCTGTATTGCAACTGTCCCACTCTGTACCTGCACTGGAAGTCAAAAACAATGAAGGCTACCTGCGCTGGGCGAGATTGGCCAAGTGGCACAGTCCTCCTGCAAGGTGTCAATTGCCCAGGAAGCTTCCAAACTGACACTTGGTTCATCAGATTCGCCTTGTGATGAGTAAGAGGTACTTGATCACCATGTGTAACCAAGGATCTCCAAGTGGACTCAAGAACTGAAGATTAACTGAAGAGGGAGAGGACACTAGTCAGCTCTATGCCAGCCTCAAGCTGACTCATCCTCTCTTCTTCTCTCCTATATATAGAGCTCTTCTATGAGGTCTAATGAGGCTGGAATTTTGTATAAGCAAGGAGGTGCTGTTGGTATACTGCCAGGATTATTGGGTGATTGTTTTACTAGAGGTGAAGAAGAGAGTTCTTGCTGCCGAGGAGGTGCTGCTGGATTGGGGCCAACATCATTGGTTGTAACTTCCTCTGGAACCCTGTTACTTTCTATCAATAAAGTTTGCATGTTCTTCTATATACTTGTTTTACATAGATGCTTTTGTGTTTACATGTATATTTGATGCAACCTAATCCATGCTTCAATTATGATTGCTTGTATCTCGTAGTTTGCTCCCTTTTGTTGTGCAGATTCTGTGTGTAGCTGGATCGGCTTGGAGAGTAAAGAGCTGGGAACGGGATACAAAGCGAGAAGGACAAGGATCGACTAAGCGCAAGACACCAGGTTGGTTGATCCTCTTTCTATTCTCTCTGTGCTTTCATAAAGATGAACATGAAAACTTTGTCATTCGGTTGTTGCTAAAGTCTGTCACCTTTAGAAAGGGTTAGTGTCATCCGCATCGGATACTTTTCCCCACAACACTAGATGCAACACTCTAGACGTGTGACCTGTAAAGCTCTCTTATCTTAACCCTATATTGATATTTCTATAAGGTCAGTTGGTTCTGGCTAAATCCATGTGAGCAGATAATAGCCCTATCCTCATTCGTGAAGGAGGAAAATCTACTTAGCGAATATGCGTAAGATACTTGTTACAAGCACCAGCCGCATCCTTACTCTTTTTCCACTTTAAGGTATCAGGAGCTCCAAATACTTGCCAAAACCTAAGAGCCTCATCTCCTGCAGCCAATGCAACAATGTACCCATCTCAACTCTGAAAATACAAAATAAAGGAAAGACTATCAGCATAAAGGCTAAGACTATTAGCACAAACCCATTTAGCAATAGATCAATAGAATGAATATCTGTGCCTATTTGAATTGCAAGGAATGTAACAATTTATTCCTACAAAAGAATCACTATGGTACAGAGTACATTCACTACTCTTACCTGAGAAGATTACCCTTTCCATGTCACACTTGTACATGTCCAGAATGACATCTCCATGTACAAATCACAAACCTCTTGATACACTAAAAATGAATTCATGAATGGTTAGAGAAATGATATAAAGAAGGAAAAACAATTATGTTAAGTAAGAGAGGCTTATAGTATCTTCTTTATTTATAATATTTTGAATGCAAGAAATTATTCTTATACCGCAGATAATACCCATGTGCTCATACCTAAAGCAAAAAATCTGCTTAACGAATCTACTTGAAATAGATGTTTAAAGCACCAACTGCATATTTACTCTTCGTCCTATTTAAGGTATCAAGAGCTCTAAAGACTTACCAAGTACAAAGGAAGGTTGTCATTGTCTCAACAAAGAAACAAAGGAAAGATTGTTAGCACAAAAACAAATACTTTCAACACAAAATCCATTTAGCGTTAGATCAATAGAATGAAAACCTCTGCCAGTAAATAAATTCTAAGAACTACAAAACAAAAATACTCTAGTACTTTTAACTCGATAATTTTGCAGCAGAAATACTTTGAAAAAAATCAAGATAACAACAAAGATTTTTCCCTCCAAATTTCTCTTCATTAACATTTTATCATAAAAAATTAAGGGCTTCCTTACCAAGGAGGGTAGCCCTTTGAAATACACAAAAATACAGTGAATGAAACTTGGCAAAATCAACCCACAAAAATCAAGAAATGATCTATGTCTACAACTTGTTGCTTGATTTCTCTATCTTAATGAATCATGTTATGTTTGAAAACAAAGATAATGGTGCACCTCAAATCTTTGATCTTGATATCGATCTTCAGATCGCATCACCGAGGTGGATTAAATATAGGATATGAATGCAACTAAACTTGAAAGTGAATATATTCTTGGTTTTTTATTCGACTCTTTTATAATTCTTTGAATCTATTATACATTGGAATTCATTGTTTTAGGTTGGTAGTTCTAGTGGTTGGTTGGAGATAAGGTTTGTTCCATTCACCATACTAATAATGATCTCTCAGCATCTGCTAAATCGAAATTACTAAATGTAATTTTCCAGTTTTGGAAATATTTCAATAGTAATACCATAACCTGCTTAAATATAGTTTTTTAAATTGTATATGTAATTTCAACAGCCTATGTTATTAATAAATAGTATATCTAAATATATAATAAGTGAAACAACTACCATGACCTTTCCTATAATTCCGTAAAATTGATTTTATGGATCACATTTTCCTTTACTCTACCTCATATGTCACATACCTGTAACGAGGATCATAAGGGTAACATAATTTATACTCGAGTAAGGTGAAAAATAATTTATACTCAGGTTGTTGCTATCCCTCATCGAGATTTAAATTTCCAAAAGACATGTTCAACATACCCATGTATACGGGCTAGGCTATATGTTCCAGTAACAACTAAATGCATATCCTTTCGAAAGAGATATCTGTAGTAACAATTTCTTAGCCAACACTGAACATTTTTCAGAACATCACATTCCCTATTCTTACCTGGGAAGTAGTCCTTTAATCAAGTGAAAATAAAAAATCGTCAAATTATTCAATGCAATCCTTCACTACTATACCTAATACATGAACATGCTTTTGGTTGTTTAATATGTCCCTCTATACAAACCTGTAAATAAACTAAATGAATTCATGAATGGTCAGAGAACTACAATAAAAAGGTAAAACATATATGATAAGAAAGATAGATAAAAACATCTTCAATATAACATAAGTCGATGCGTATTTGAATTGCAAGGAATGTAACAATTTATTCCTACAATAAAATCACTATGGTACAGAGTATATGCACTACTCTTACCTGAGAAGATTACCCTTTCCATGTCAGACTTGTACATGTCCAAAATGGAATCTCCATGTAAAAATCACAAACCTCTTGATACACTAAAAGTGAATTCATGAATGGTTAGAGAAAAAGTATAAAGAAGCAAAAACAGTTATGTTAAATAAGAGAGGCTTACAGTATGTTCTTTATTTCTAATATTTTGAATGCAAGAAATAATTCTTATACCACAGACAATAGACATGTCCTCATACCTGCAATGGAAAATCTGCTTAACGAATCTTCTTTAAATACATGCTTAAAGAACCAGCCCCATCTTTACTCTTGATCCTCTATAAGGTATCAAGAGCTCCAAAGACTTACCAAATACAAAGAAAAGGTTGTCATTGTGTCAACACAAAAAGAAAGAATGTCTGTCAACACAAAAACAAATACTTTCAACACAAAATCCATTTACCGTTAGATCAATACAGTGAGTACCTTTGCGAGATGTATCACTCTAGACGTGCGACATGTAAAGCTCTCTTATCTTAACCATATATGGATATTTCCATAACATCAGCTGGTTCTAGCTTAATCCACGTGAGCAGATAATACCCCTGTGCTCATTCCTGAAGGAGGAAAATCTGCTTAACGGATACGTGTGACATACATGTTAAAAGCACTAGCCCCATCTTTACTCTTTGTCTTCTTTAAGGTATCAGGAGCTCCAAAGACTTACCAAAACCTAAGAGTCTCATCTCCTATAGCCAATATAACAATGTACCCATTTGGACTTTGAAAATACAAAAGAAAGGAAAGACTATTAGCAAAAAGGCTAAGACTATCATCACAAACCCATTTAGCGATAGATGAATAGAATGAATACCTTTGCCTATTTGAATTGCAAGGAATGTAACAATTTATTCCTACAACAAAATCACTATGGTACATAGTATATTCGCTACTCTTACTTGAGAATATTACCCTTTCCATGTCAGACATGCACATGTCCACAACGACATCTCCATGTACAAATCACAAACCTCTTGATTTACTAAAAATGAACTCATGAATGGCTAGAAAAATGGTATAAAGAAGGAAAAACAGTGATGTTAAACGATAGAGGCTTACAATATCTTCTTTATTTATAATATTTCAGATGCAACAAATTATCCTTATACCGCAGATAATACCTATGTGCTCATACCTGAAGCGGAAAATCTGCATAACGAATCTGCTTGAAATACATGTCTAAAGCACCAGCCACATATTTACTCTTGGTTCTCTTTAAGGTCTCAAGAGCTCCAAATTCTTACCAAATACAAAGGAAAGGTTGTCATTCTATCAACACAAAAACAAATGAAGACTATCAACACAAAAACAAATACTTTCAACACAAAATCCATTTATTGTTATATCAATACAATGAATACCTCTGTGAGATGCAACACTCTAGACGTGCGACCTGTAAGGCTATCTTATCTTAACCATATATGGATATTACCATAAGGTCAGCTGGTTCTAGCTAAATCCATGCGAGCATATAATACCCCTGTGCTCATCCATAAAGCAGGAAAATCAGCTTAACTGATATGCTTGAGATACAGGTTAAAACCACAGCCACATCTTTACTATTTGTCCTATTAAAGTTATCAAGAGTTCCCAACGCTTGCCAAAACCTAAGAGTCTCATCTCCTATAGCCAATGAAACAATGTACCCATCTCGACTCTGAAAATACAAAACAAGGGAAACACTGTTAGCAAAAAGGATAAGACTGTCAGCACAAACCCATTTAGTGATAGATCAATAGAATGAATACCTCTGCCTATTTGAATTGCAAGGAATGTAACAATTTATTCCTACAAATAAATGACTATGGTACAAAGTATATTCGCTACTCTTACCTGAGAAGATTACCCTTTCCATGTCAGACTTGTACATGTCCAAAACAACGTCTCCATGTACAAATCACAAACCTCTTGATACACTAAAAAAGAATTCATGAATGGTTAGAGAAATGGTATAAAAAGGGAAAAATATTTATGTTAAACAAGAGAGGCTTACAATATCTTCTTTATTTATAATATTTTGAATGCAAGAAATTATTCTTATACCGCAAATAATACCCATGTGCTCATACCTAAAGCAGAAAATCTGCTTAATGAATCTACGTGAAATACATGTTTAAAGCACCAACTGCATCTTTACTCTTGGTCCTATTTAACGTATCAAGATCTCTAAAGACTTACCATGTACAAAGCAAAGGTTGTCTTTGTCTCAACAAAAAAGCAAAGGAAAGATTGTCAGCACAAAAACAAATACTTTCAACACAAAATCCATTTAGCGTTAGATCAATACAATGAATACCTCTGCCAGTAAATAAATTCTAAAAACTACAAACCAAAAATACTCTAGTACTTTTAACTCGATAATTTTGCAGCAGAAATACTCTAAAAAAAATCAAGAAAGCAAAAAAGATTTTTCCCTCCAAATTTCTCTTCATTAACTTTTTATCATAAAAAATTAAGGGCTTCCTTACCAAGGAGGATGACCCTTTGAAATACGCAAAAATACAGTGAATGAAACCTGGAAAAATAAACCCACAAAAATCAAGAAATGATCTTTGTCTACAACTTGTTGTTTGATTTCTCTATCTTAATGAATCATGTTATGTTTGAAAATGCAGATAATGGTGCACCTCAAATCTTTGATCTTGATATCGATCTTCAGATCGCATCACCGAGGTGGATTAAATATAGGATATGAATGCAACTAAACTTGAAAGTGAATATATTCTTGGTTTTTTATTCGACTCTTTTATAATTCTTTGAATCTATTATACATTGGAATTCATTGTTTTAGGTTGGTAGTTCTAGTGGTTGGTTGGAGATAAGGTTCATTTTTTCATTCACCGTAGTTTAAATTCAAAGCCATATTTCACCGTAGTAATAATGATGTCTCAGCATCTGCTAAATCAAAATTATTGATATATGTAATTTGCCAGTTTTGGAAATATTTGAATAGTAGTAGCATAACCTGCTTAAATATAGTTTTTTTAATTGTATATGTAATTTCAACAACCTAAGTTATTAATAAATAGTATATCCAAATATATAATAAGTGAAACAACTACCATGACCTTTCCTATACTTCCATAAAACCGATTTTATGGAACACATTTTCCTTTACTCTACCTCACATGTCACATACCTGTAACGAGGATCATAAGGGTAACATAATTTATACTCGAGTGAGGTGAAAAATAATTTATACTCAGGCTGTTGCTATCCCTCACCGAGATTTAAATTTCCAAAAGACATGTTCAACATACCCATGTATACGGGCTAGGCTATATGTTCCAGTTAGAGCCAAATACATATCCTTTGGAAAGAGATATCTACAATAACAATTTCTTAGCCAACACTTAACATTTTTTAGAAAATCAAATTCCCTGTTCTTACCTGAGAATTAGTCCTTTACTCAAGTGAAAATAAAAAATGGTCAAATTATTCAATGCAATCCTTCACTACTATACCTAATACATGAACATGCTTTTGGTTGTTTAATATGCCCCTCTGTACAAACCTCTAAATAAACTAAATGAATTCATGAATGGTCAGAGAACTGGAATAAAAAGGAAAAACATATATGATAAGCAAGATAGACTTACAACATCTTCAATATAACATAAGTCCATGCCTATTTGAATTGCAAGGAATGTAACAATTTATTCCTACAACAAAATCACTATGGTACAGAGTATATTTGCTACTCTTACCTGAGAAGATTACCCTTTCCATGTCAGACTTGTACATGTCCAGAATGGCATCTCCATGTACAAATCACAAACCTCTTGATACACTAAAAATGAATTCATGAATGGTTAGAGAAATGGTATAAAGAAGGAAAAACAATTATGTTAAATAAGAGAGGCTTACAGTATGTTCTTTATTTATAATATTTTGATTGCAAGAAATAATTCTTATATCATGGACAATACACATGTCCTCATACCTACAGCGG
Organism: Pinus tabuliformis; assembly: GCA_031772625.1. Taxonomy (NCBI): domain Eukaryota; kingdom Viridiplantae; phylum Streptophyta; class Pinopsida; order Pinales; family Pinaceae; genus Pinus; species Pinus tabuliformis. The sequence goes on along the minus strand of CM062812.1, from coordinate 489,556,461 downwards.
AAAATCTGCTTAACGAATCTTCTTAAAATACATGTTTAAAGCATTAGATGCATATTTACTCTTGATCCTCTATAAGGTATCAAGAGCTCCAAAGATTTACCAATTACAAAGGAAAGGTTGTCGTTGTGTCAACACAAAAACAAAGGAATGTCTGTCAGCACAAAAACAAATACTTTCAACACAAAATCCATTTACCGTTAGATCAATACAATGAATACCTCTGCCAGATGTATCACTCTAGACGTGCGACCTGTAAAGCTCTCTCATCTTAACCATATATGGATATTTCCATAAGATCAGCTGGTTTTGGTTTAATCCACGTGAGCAGATAATACCCCTGTGCTCATTCCTGAAGGATGAAATTCTGCTTAACGGATACGTGTGACATACATGTTAAAAGCACTAGCCCCATCTTTACTCTTTGTCTTCTTTAAGGTATCAGGAGCTCCAAAGACTTACCAAAACCTAAGAGTCTCATCTCCTACAGCCAATACAACAATGTACCCATTTGGACTTTGAAAATACAAAAGAAAGGAAAGACTATCAGCAAAAAGGCTAAGACTATCATCACAAACCCATTTAGCAATAGATGAATAGAATGAATACCTTTGCCTATTTGAATTGTAAGGAATGTAACAATTCATTCCTACAACAAAATCACTATGGTACATAGTATATTCGCTACTCTTACTTGAGAATATTACCTTTTCCATGTCAAACATGCACATGTCCACAACAACATTTCCATGTACAAATCACAAACCTCTTGATTTACTAAAAATTAACTCATGAATGGTTAGAAAAATGGTATAAAGAAGGAAAAATAGCGATGTTAAACAAAAGAGGCTTACAGTATCTTCTTTATTTATAATATTTCAGATGCAAGAAATTGTCCTTATACCGAAAGATAATACCTATGTGCTCATACCTGAAGCGGAAAATCTGCATAACGAATCTACTTTAAATACATGTTTAAAGCACCAGCCGCATATTTACTCTTGGTTCTCTTTAAGGTATCAAGAGCTCCAAATTCTTACCAAATACAAAGGAAAGGTTGTCATTCTGTCAACACAAAAACAAATGAAGACTATCAACACAGAAACAAATACTTTCAACACAAAATCCATTTAGTGTTATATCAATACAATGAATACCTCTGTGAGATGCAACACTCTAGACGTGCGACCTATAAGGCTCTCTTATCTTAACCATATATGGATATTACCATAAGGTCAGCTGGTTCTGGCTAAATCCATGCGAGCATATAATACCCCTGTTCTCATCCCTAAAGGAGGAAAATCAGCTTAACGGATATGCTTGAGATACAGGTTAAAACCACCAGCCGCATCTTTACTCTTTGTCCTATTTAAGTTATCAAGAGTTCCAAACGCTTGCCAAAACCTAAGAGTCTCATCTCCTATAGCCAATGAAACAATGTACCCATCTCGACTCTGAAAATAAAAAACAAGGGAAAGACTGTTAGCAAAAAGGATAACACTGTCAGCACCAACCCATTTAGCGATAGATCAATAGAATGAATACCTCTGCCTATTTGAATTGCAAGGAATGTAACAATTTATTCCTACAAATAAATGACTATGGTACAAAGTATATTCGCTACTCTTACCTGAGAAGATTACCCTTTCCATGTCAGACTTGTACATGTCCAAAACAACATCTCCATGTACAAATCACAAACCTCTTGATACACTAAAAAATAATTCATGAATGGTTAGAGAAATGGTATAAAAAAGGAAAAACAGTTATGTTAAACAAGAGAGGCTTACAATATCTTCTTTATTTATAATATTTTGAATGCAAGATATTATTCTTATACTGCAGATAATACCCATGTGCTCATACCTAAAGCAGAAAATCTGCTTAATGAATCTATGTGAAATACATGTTTAAAGCACCAACTGCATCTTTACTCTTGGTCCTATTTAAGGTATCAAGAGCTCTAAAGAATTACCAAGTACAAAGGAAAGGTTGTATTTGTCTCAACAAAAAAACAAAGGAAAGATTGTCAGCACAAAAACAAATACTTTCAACACAAAATCCATTTACGTTAGATCAATACAATGAATACCTCTGCCAGTAAATAAATTCTGAAAACTACAAACCAAAAATACTCTAGTACTTTTAACTCGATAATTTTGCAGCAGAAATACTCTAAAAAAAATCAAGAAAACAAAAAATATTTTTCCCTCCAAATTTCTCTTCATTAACTTTTTATCATAAAAAATTAAGGGCTTCCTTACCAAGGAGGATGGCCCTTTGAAATACACAAAAATACAATGAATGAAACCTAGAAAAATCAACCCACAAAAATCAAGAAATGATCTATGTCTACAACTCGTTGCTTGATTTCTCTATCTTAATGAATCATGTTATGTTTGAAAACACAGATAATGGTGCACCTCAAATCTTTGATCTTGATATCGATCTTCAGATCGCATCACCGAGGTGGATTAAATATAGGATATGAATGCAACTAAACTTGAAAGTGAATATATTCTTGGTTTTTTATTCGACTCTTTTATAATTCTTTGAATCTATTATACATTGGAATTCATTGTTTCAGGTTGGTAGTTCTAGTGGTTGGTTGGAGATAAGGTTCGTTTTTTCATTCACCGTAGTTTAAATTCAAAGCCATATTTCACCGTAGTAATAATGATGTCTCAGCATCTGCTAAATCAAAATTATTGATATATGTAATTTGCCAGTTTTGGAAATATTTCAATAGTAGTAGCATAACCTGCTTAAATATAGTTTTTTTAATTGTATATGTAATTTCAACAACCTAAGTTGTTAATAAATAGTATATCTAAATATATAATAAGTGAAACAACTACCATGACCTTTCCTATACTTCCATAAAACTGATTTTATGGAACACATTTTCCTTTACTCTACCTCACATGTCACATACATGTAACGAGGATCATAAGGGTAACATAATTTATACTCGAGTGAGGTGAAAAATAATTTATACTCAGGCTGTTGCTATCCCTCATCGAGATTTAAATTTCCAAAAGACATGTTCAACATACCCATGTATACGGGCTAGGCTATATGTTCCAGTTAGAGCCAAATACATATCCTTTGGAAAGAGATATCTACAATAACAATTTCTTAGCCAACACTGAACATTTTTTCAGAAAATCACATTCCCTGTTCTTACCTGAGAAGTAGTCCTTTACTCAAGTGAAAATAAAAAATGGTCAAAATATTAAATGCAATCCTTCATTACTATACCTAATACATGAACATGCTTTTGGTTGTTTAATATGCCCCTCTGTACAAACCTGTAAATAAACTAAATGAATTCATGAATGGTCAGAGAACTGCAATAAAAAGGTAAAACATGTATGATAAGAAAGATAGATAACAACATCTTCAATATAACATAAGTCTATGCCTATTTGAATTGCAAGGAATGTAACAATTTATTCCTACAATAAAATCACTATGGTACAGAGTATATTTGCTACTCTTACCTGAGAAGATTACCCTTTCCATGTCAGACTTGTACATGTCCAGAATGGAATCTCCATGTACAAATCACAAACCTCCTGATACACTAAAAGTGAATTCATGAATGGTTAGAGAAATGGTATAAAGAAGCCAAAACAATTATGTTAAATAAGAGAGGCTTACAGTATGTTCTTTATTTATAATATTTTGGTTGCAAGAAATAATTCTTATACCATGGACAATACACATGTCCTCATACCTGCAACGGAAAATCGGCTTAATGAATCTTCTTAAAATACATGTTTAAAGCACCAGACGCATCTTTACTCTTGATCCTCTATAAGGTATCAAGATCTCCAAAGACTTACCAATTACAAAGGAAAGGTTGTCATTGTGTCAACACAAAAAGAAAGGAATGTCTGTCAGCACAAAAACAAAGACTTTCAACACAAAATCCATTTACCGTTAGATCAATACAATGAATACCTCTGCCAGATGCAACACTCTGGATGTGTGACCTATAAAGCTCTCTTATCTTAATCATATATGGATATTTCCATAAGGTCAGCTGGTTCTATCTAAATCCATGTGAGCAGATAATACCCCTGTGCTCGTTCCTGAAGGAGGAAAATCTGCTTAATGGATACGTGTGACATACATGTTAAAAGCACCAACCCCATCTTTACTCTTTTTATTCTTTAAGGTATGAAGAGCTCCGAGGACTTACCAAAACCTAAGAGTCTCATCTCCTACAGCCAACAAATAGGTGGTTCGAATTACAGTCTTGGAGGACAGCGCAAAGAGTCAGTCTAGGCAATATGTGGGTCTTGAGGAGAAGAGCTATAGGCTGGTTTCAACACTGGGAAGGGAGGAGATTCATAGGAGGGATCATCTCATTGATTTGGAGTAGTTTCCAGGAGGTTACACAGCATCACTCTAGCAGGTTGAGTTTTGCAGTTGCAGCTGAGGTTGGGCTCCCTGGGGGTCGAATTTCAGAAGTCTCAACCAGGCCAAACCCTTCCTGGGTATTGGTGGGTTTTTGGCCAAGGATGGGAAATAAACTATATCAATGGGCATTTTGACTTAAAATTTTATGAGGAAGGGTTTGGGGTGAGAGTCATAGTGGGAAATAAACTATAGCAATGGGAATTTTGACTCTACTTAGCCTTGCACAATTTTAATTGATGAACATTATTCCATCCGAACCTCGACTCTGCCTAGATGGTAAAAAAAAACAATTCTTTTGAAAAAAAGAAATCATGAAAATGAATAAAACTGAAAAATGGTCTTCAGCAATTGAAAATTGGTAGATAAGAGGGCATATGACCTAGCCTTGTCAATGGGAGGATACTCAAATATACAACCATCCCTGTTGTGACCCTTATGGATCTTTCTTTTTCTTTCTACATGTAGTTGTTGGTGTATGTGTATATAATTGACACTCTGATGGATGATTTTGAATTGTATTGAGTAAACATTTTAACATGCACTTATTTTATGACTCGACAAATGATGGAGATTTTTGAACTCGATATGGTCATCATTAGGCCCTCTATATATGTTCTCGTTTGTGACAACATTTTCAATTAATTGAAACAAGGCAAAACAGATTGCAAACCAAAAGCATATTTAATCATTTCATGTAGTCTGAAATACGTTGTAGAATGTGTTCCCCTTTACCATTCAGTTATCTCAATCCTTAAATTATACAACATGATTTATCAAATCGAAAATTATTCTAAACAATGCAAGATGTAAAATTTATCCCATTCATATGTAGTACATAACAAAATCTCCTCTAGAGGCAAGATAATTACAACCACTGATGCCATATCCTATTCTTCACAATCTATTTTTCACGTACGGGAAGTGGATCATTAATCCAGATAATCAAACCCTGCCTAAGGAACTTTACTAAATGATATCATATTTATAGTGGCCACACTTCGTCAGCTTCCAACTTCTGACTATGGGACATCTTAGTGTATCACATTCAAACATTACTTCTAAATTACAATAATATATACCCATGAACTATATCTCTATACTACACAATCTGGATAGATGTGTCGATCAAGATATATCGTGGTGATTGGAGCTCTGTGAGACTCTAGAACACTTGGGGCCTTTCTCTGTTTTGGTTGTTATCTCAAAAGTCTTGTTTCTGACATATCGACAAATAGAAATTAGATAGAAGATGATAGTAAGCATTGAGGACCAGAGCATTCTCTTCATTTGAATGTATGGATAACTAGTACCTATATTCTTGCAGATGTTTCCTTAGATCAGTTTTTAGCTAGTTGTCCTCCTTTGCATCTTGGCGAGTTACTTGTGATTCAACTGCTATAGTGTCTAGTGAATGTTGCCTAATTAACCAAAGGTAAGACCAATTTCAGAGTCATCCATATGAGAAGAAAATTTTAGGAAACAAAATGGAACTTCAGTTATCATTAAAGGACTACAAAATCTCTACCATCAATAAAAGGTAGACCAAGTTTTTGCAATCTAACGAAATGACCAGATGCCCACAAATCTGTCAGTTTCAGGACCGTTATTCTCAAACGGACGACTTGTTTAGGGACCATGTAAAGAGAAGCCTGAGTAACAGCTTGCAGGAAAGCTATATGAGTACCTTTCATCGCCCTTGATGATATTCGACTTTTCTATGAATGAATCTAATCTTTGAGATCCTCTACCAGAAAGTGCGGTGGGAAAATAAATTTGTATAGGTCCATTTAGATTTTAGAGTAGCGGCCGAATTATATTTGAATAGGTAGTAAAATCTTATAAAGCAATAGATATGGTCGTTTAGGTTTCCATTAAATTTTATTTTTATTTGAGCAAACGAGGCCATCTCACATAGAAGTTATGTCTAATGATGTTGAAGATAAGTAATAATGCTAGTCTAATTAGAGTATCAATAAAAACTATATAAGTTCTCTCTAGTATAAGTATGTTGATATGAGGAGGAAAAATGGACATGAGCTTTACACATAATGGAAATATCTATTATTTTTTAAGGAGGTGAAAATTTTGAAAAATATGTTTAAATCTGTAAATAATGTGATCAATCAATTTAAATAGTTATAGGTAGCTCATTATTTTTTAGGAAATTCATTTAGAGCTTAAAAATACCCTATTAGAAGCTAGCCATAGCTTAGAAGGCTTTCACGTGTGTTGTTAAGAGAGACATGGGATAAATTTTGACTAAAGGAAATAAGGGGTACAATAAAATCAATGTATAACACCTACTCAAATCACCAAGAATATACCCAAACCATCAAGATCACACACTTCTCTGAGAAAAAATATGAAACACCATGGAACAACTCAAATTAAAACTGATAGCCAAAGCATCAAGAGTTAGAACAAATTGTTTATGTTAGGTCCCTGCAATACTAATGATTCCACCATTACTATTGTCATTATAGCCCTTATTGTTATTGTTGTGCCCCGATTGTCCCCATATTGTTATTATTGTGCCCCATAGAAGCCCACTATTGTTATTCCAGTTGTGCCCTTATATTATTATTGTTATGTCAGCTTTGATTATATTGTGACCCCTTAGACTCCTATATATAGAAAGGAATTTTTGTCATTTGTATCATCCAAGAATTGTTCATTTGTGTAATGTAAAGGAGGTTTCCCCCTCGAAGAGGCTGATTTTGTAGGCATTCATCTATCTTTTCTTCTATTTTGTGAGTTGGTTGCATAACAGTTTAAGTGAACACAGTAAAAATAGTACACATTGGACATAATATCATATACACATGGATCATACATATCCAGCTAAATGTGGTAGCTAAACGAACCTCTTTCTACACCTAGTGTCCTAGATGGCTAAGGCAATGTGTGATCAAACCAATGATACATCCATGAATTACATATAGATTCGTAAACCTTAGATGGGAAATGATCAATGTGACAGGAATCGTAGGGGTTGAGATGACAATCTATTAATTTTAGCTAATAATGGTATGTTCTGTGCTTAGCACAATTACTTCAATGTTCCTTAAGCAACCCAATAGAAATTTCAATTTATATTTATAGTAGAAATCACATTAACCATTAATCACATTGACAATAAAAGTAGATAGAACATAAAATAATATTCAAAAGACAAACCAAGACAAGAGGACACCAGATTTGGCGGATGCCACGAAAAAACCCCAATGCTGGGAAACCTCTTTGATCAATTCTTCTTATTATTATATCCAAAGTTCAGTAGAGAGACACAGAGAGAGAGAGAGAGAGAGTACAAAAGTCAAATTGACTTTTCCAATTCAAAGTCAAAACAATCCTGTCAATTTATCCAGTCAAACTTCAGCCCTAACCAAAAAGTCAACATTAGTCAAATCAACAATAAATAATCCTCAAAATAGCTCGGTCTTCCCCAGTCAAACTCGGTGAAAGGAGAGAGAAAAATTCTTATAATTTTCTCTGGTCAAACTGCAATCGACCATGAAGTCATTGTTGGTCAAATTTACCATATTCCCTCGATTTTTGGGCCTAGAAATTCCACCTAAAGAGACAAAAAATATCCTCCAAAAATCACAGTCAAAGCTAGTCAATAAATCTTTTGTCAACATTGGTCAAACTTGGTCTGCTGCCTAAAATTTTGGTCCTCCAATTCAGCCCAGAAAACTCGTCCTTCTTGCCACACGTGTGAGAGAGACAAGTTGCCCAATAGTTATATGAACCAATGAAGAAGGAGAGAGAAGAATTTGTGAGTGATGATAATGCCAAATGAGGAGAGAGGCCATTTATATTTATAAAAATTGACTATGGGTGAAAAGACACATCCATTGGGCTTCTTGAGCATACATGTTGATGTAGCCAACCTAAACAAATTGTACAAGTGTGGGGATAAATTCAAAATCACACATTGTCTTGTCTAAATGAGATGATATTTATATCAATTTTGTTCCTCTCGAAAAGAGGAATTTAATGCAATCATCATCTCCATCAAATGAGCTATCCCAAGGTGGAATTTGGCCCTATTTATCAATTTTAACACAATCAAAATTTTAAAATATCCTCTAAAATCCCAAATAGAAAATGGGGTAATATATCCCGTCCAACTTGTGATCTATGGTTGGAAATACTCAAATTATCTCTAAAGAAATATGTCTCATTGAGGTCGAGGTCAAGAAGAGGTATGATGCCTCATTAATTTGGTAGTTGAGGAAGTTTGAATCTTGGTTTGTCAATTTGGTCCTAGGTAGGCAAGGCAACATGGAAGGAGGTGACCCCCTTGGAAGCATTTTACAGGGGAAGGCCACATAAGGCCTTATATAAAGATCTAAATCAAAGGACCTCCCTCATAAAATGTTCTAGACGTGTATTTAAAGAATGTAGATAATGACCCATCCAAATGTCAATAAAGACAATAGAACATCCCTTGAATCTCATAATAAATGGGGGCATATACAGATGAGGTGATCCTTTAATTCTATCTCGTGTATATGGAAAAGATAGCAAATTTTATTAAGAAGAGGAAGGTCATTATGATTAGTTTCAACTCGACGAGAATGTAAACCCAATTTGAACACACCAAGGGGGACCCGAAGGGCAGCGTCTTGTGCTCTTTTGCATATGTGGTTAAACAAAAAGGCCCCCTTTTATTTGCATGAAGTGTTCCTAGTACAAATCCATGTTACAGTCGAGGCTCTGAAAAGATGAAGTTTAAGTACATTGAATGTATTTTCTATAAATAACCTCTCTACAACCTCACAAAAACATAAAATTATGTCATTACATTGGAGATGTAAATTACTTGAATTGTGTTCCAACTTTAGTCACTCCACCACAAAAATGTGTCATGCTTCCTTGTGATGATGGTTCAACCCTACTAGAGAACAACCTCACAACGTAAAAGGAATTTAAACATGATGTAACTTTAATAGTGCCCCACATTCACCCCTTGTCTCACCACTCATGGCTAATTTAAGGCTATTTCAAGCATTGATGTGGATAATATCATTTTGTTTTCTCTTGTGTATTACTATACATTCACACATTTGAGTTTAGTGGTTAATGATTTAAGATTCAGGGGATTTAGGTGTTAGTGGTTAAGGGGTTAGAAGTTAAGGTGTTTAGGTGGTGAAGGGTTAGGGGTTAAGGGTGACAGGTTAAGAGGATAAGGAGTTATGGCCTAGGAGGTTCATGGATTATATGTTAGGTGTTAATGTCTTAAGATTTAATGAGTCAAGGGTTTTATGGGTCATGAGTTATGAGTGTAGGGGTTAAGGGATTATGGATTAGGGGTTAAGGGGATAGGGAATTTACTGGTTATGGGTTAAGGGATTACGGTTTGTGATAATTGGACTCCTAATCCCCTTATGACCACTATTGGGGGTTCCCCTATCAATTTCTCTCGCTACCTTTCCTCTAGGTGCCATAGACCCTATGAAATTAAGTCCTAAGACCCCTTCTCAGCTTGGGTTGATTTACTAGTCCCGTAGGCTTGGTTGGACAAATGCTCTATAGCCCTTGGTGGGCTGAGTTACTAGTCCTAGAGCCTTGGCTGGAAAAATGCTCTGGAACCAGGTAAAATTTGTGGGTTGAGTTACTAGTCCTAGAGCCTTGGTTGGAAAAACGCTCTAGAGCCGTGGATGGATGGGATAGAGAATGATCTAATGATGGTTTTGTGATGTCAAATGATGAGGTGGAATCATTGTTTGATGGGTTGATGTGGCTGGCCTCTGGAAGCCCTGGATGGTTTTTGATTGATGTGTTGTATGAGATCCCACATTAATGCCTGGAATATGTCACTGGGCTGAATGGTTGAAGAGAGATTTGGCTCATCAATTCTATGGTCATGTGGAATGTGGAAGTTCAATCACAAGTTTGGGTTTTGCATCATTAATGAAATGTTATTTCACCTTGTATTTCTATGAGCATTTTGTTGGATTATATGTGGTCTATATGACTATAATTTCTTGAGTATTTTCTGTTGTTATTATGTTGGTTATGTATGTGTTTTATGATAGCAGCCATGTGTGGCTCTCATCATGTTTTCACTTACAATTGAATGATCAATGTATATATGACATAATGGATGGAATGGAAGTTGATGTGTTTAGGCATCAATGGTTCTTAGCGATTCTCATCTAAGTATGAGACCCCTATGCTAAGAACTGTGAATTACACCTATAGATTACACATTTGCAATATGTTTGATGAAACGCCTATTATTGCTAGTAGGGTTCCAGTCAAGGTCTTGAACAAGTATTTTCTTTAGAACTATTAATGATCATTTCCATGTTCTTTTACTAACTTGCAGAGATGGTTCAATTCTAGGCAATGACCTGGGCTCTGGGCCTGAAAAAAGTGGCCCAAATCCCAGAGTCATTGGCATAACACTAACAATTTTGGTCTTTGGTCACGAGAAGGCAAGCCTGTGAGAGCAAATTTGGGTTTCTAGTCACCCTAATGGCTATATCCTGTTAGTGACTGAGCCTTAAGTTATCCAAAATTAGTTCAATGAGACCCCAAGGTAAGTTGTCTAAAGTATTGGATTGGTTCCTAAGGGTCTTGTAGCTAATGGTTAATGTCTACATAGTGTGTTTCCATCGGTTCCACTTCCTTAAGGTGACTTATGAGGTTGAATCATATCATAGTGGCCTCTTGTCACATCTTTACCCCAGTTGGTTGATTGCATGGGTAGATGTGGGAGGAGGGTGTTACAAGGGAGTGCAAGGAATCATAAGGGAGCACTAGTTTAGATGGCATGGAAATAAATGAATATGAGTGTGTGATAAGGAGTGTTAGTGAGTTAGAAGTGTGCTAAGGAGGGACTGATAAGGTATGTTAGGCAGTGTCAAGGCATGCTACAATGATACGGAAGCATTCCAAGATGTACCAAGTTCAAAGGTGTGCCAATGTGTGCTAAGGAGTGTTAGTGAGTGATAGGGAAACACAACAGAGCACTAGGTCAAAATGCATGGAAATGAGTGAATAAAAGTGTGTGATAGGGAGTGCAGCGAGTTCCATATGTGTTAAGGAGGGAGTTACATGGTATGCTAGGTAGTGCTAAGGCATATTAGAGTGCCAGTCCAACATCTGACCAAGATGTGTCAGGTGTCAGGGTGTGCCAACACGTGCTAGGAAGTGTTACAAAGTGCCATGGAAACACAATGGACCACTAAGTCAGAATAATGCATGGAAATTAATGAATAAGATTTTGTGACAGGAAGTGCTAGTGAATTCTAGGTGTGTTGTAGGAGTTACAAGATATTCATTGTAGCGCTAAGGCATGCTAGATGCCAGGGCAACGATATGGGAAGATGTGCCAAGTGCCGGTTAGTGTCAATGCATGCCAGGGAATGTTAGGGAGGCCCATGGAAACACAAGGGAGAGATAGTTTCAAATGCATGGAAATGAATAAATAAGGGCATGTGACAGGAAGTGTTAGTGAGTTATAGGTGTGTTAAGGAGCGAGTGAAAAGGTATGCTAGGTAGTGCCAAGGAATGCTAGAGTGCTAGAGCGACATGCCAAGATGTGCCAGGTACCATGGAGTGTTATGGAGTGCCATGGAAGCACAAGGGAGAACTAGATCAAAATGCATGGAAATGAATGAATAGGAGTGTGTGATAGGGAATGTCAGTGAGTTTCAAGTATGTTAAGGAGGGAGTGATAAGGTTATATGCTACGCAGTGCCAAGGCATGCTATATTTCCAGCGCATGTCAAGGAGTGCTAGGGAGTGCCAAAGCATGTCAAGGAATGTAGGGGGTGCTAACACATGCCACATCGTGCCAAGGGATGGTTAGATGTGTGAGGTGCTATGACATTTCAAGATGTAAAATATGTTGTTCAGTTGTTTTATGGCCACGGTTGGACATGAGCCTTGACATGGCAACTTGTAACTCGTTAAGTTGGATAAGTGGAAATTATACATGAGTAGCCTAAGATGAGTTATAGTCAGTTCTTAGGTGAACAAGGCATAGTCTAGTTGTAGTAACTGTAACTTGGTCAAGTTGTCGTAGTCGAGGAAAGACTTGGTTAGGTTCCCAACTCCCAAAAAAATTAAGGGTAGTTGTGAGGGCATTACAGCTAAAGACTGTCAGGGCATGCCAACGAATGAAAAGGAATTCTAACACATGTCAGACATTGCCAATGCATGTTGAGGAATGTTAGGGAGAGTTAGGGCATCACAAGACAGAACTAGGTCAAAATACATGGAAATGAACAAATAAGAGTGTGTGTCAAAGAGTGTCAATGAATTCCAGGTGTCTTAAGGAAAAAGTGTGTTAGGAGAAGGTTAGAATAGGAATTTTAGGAGGCAACCCTATGGTTACAATTATAAGGGGTTGGTCAAATCAATTTAAGAAAAAGGGATACTTTGGGTTGAGCGCAACACTGTTTTGCTAATGAATTGGTTGGGTTCCCAAGTCACAAAAATAGTAAAGCTATCTATCAGGGCATGACAATTATTGAGTGATAAGGTGTTATAGGGAATGTCAGGAAGTAATAACACATTGTAGATAGTTCCAAGGCATGTTAAGAATGCTAAGACAAGGCAACTACTAAGGCATCCCAGGATGTGCCAAGTGCTAGGGTGTGGCATGAATGCATTCTAGGGAGTGTTTGGGGCAAGTGACAAGGAAACACAAGGGAACACCAGTTTCAAATGCATGCAAATGAAGTGTCAACGAGTTCCAGGTGTGCTAAGGAGGGAGTGAGAAGGTATGATATGTAGTGCCAAGGCATGCTAGAGTGATAGGGAACCATACCAAGATCATGTGCCATGTGCCAAGGTGTGCCAATGCATCTTAAGGAGTGTTAGGGGGTGCCAAGGAAACATAAGGGAGAACTAGGTCAAAATGCATGGAAATGAATGAATAAGAGTGTGTGACAGAGAGTGTCAGCGAGTTCCAAGTTTGCTAAGGAGAGAGTAACATGGTACGCTAGGTTGCGCTAAGTCATGCTAGATTGGTAGGGAGACATGCGTCCAAGATGTGCTAGGTGCTAGGGTGTGTCAACATGTGTTAGGAACTGTTAGGGAGTGCCAAGGAAACACAACGGAGAACTAGGTCAAAATAATGCATGCAAATGAACAAATAAGATTTTGTGACAGGAAGCGTCAGTGAGTTACAAGCGTGCTAAGGGAGTAACAAGGTATGGTAGGCAGTGCTAAGGCGTGCTAGAGATCAGGGAAACATGCCTAGATGTGATAGGTGCTAGAGTGTGCTAATGCATGTCAGGAAGCATTATGGAGTGCCAAGGAAACAAAAGGGATCACTAGTTTCAAATACATGAAAATGAATGAATAAGAGTGTGTGACAGGGAGTGTTAGTGAGTTCTAGGTGTGGTAAGGAGGGAGTTACAAGATATGTTAGTTAGTGCGAAGGAATGCTAGAGTGCCAAGGAGAGATGTCGAGATGTGCCAGGTGCCAGGTTGTGTCAATGTGTTCCAACAAGTGGTAGGGAGTGCCACATAAACACAAGGGAGAACTAGTTCAAAATTTATGGAAATGAATAGATAAGAGTGTGTGATAGGAAGTGTCGGTGAGTTCCAAGTGTTCTAAGGAGGGAGCGACAAGTTTATATGCTAGGCAGTTCCAAGGCATGCTAGAGTGCCAGGGCATGTCATGGAGTGCTAGGGTGTGCTATGGAGTGAAAAGCATGCCAAGAAATGTAGGCGATGCTAACACGTGCCACACAGTGCTAACGAATTGTTAGACGTGCCAAGTGCTATGGCATGTGAATATGTAAACTATGTTGCTTAGTTGTTTTATGGCCATGGTTGGACGTGAGCCTTGACTTGGTAACTTGTTAAGTGGGATGAGTTGAGATTGGAAATGAGTAGCCTAAGATGTGTTTTAGGTAGTTCTTAGGTAAACAAGGCATAGTCTAGTTGTAGTCATTATAACTTGGGTAAGTTGTTAGAGTGGAGGCAGGACTTGGTTGGGTTCCCAAGTCTTAAAAAAAGTAACGGTAGTTGTGAGTGCATGATATCTAAGTTGTGTCAGGGCATGAAAAGGAATGAAAAGGCATGCTAACACATGGCAGATAGTGTTAATGGATGCTGACGAGTGTTAGGGAGTGTCAGGGGAACACAAGGGAGAACTAAGTCAAAATGATTAGATATGAATGAATAAGAGTGTGTGCGAAGTAATGTTAGTGGATTCCAGGTGTCCCAAGGATGAAGTGTTTTAGGAGAAGTTCAAGATAGGACTTGTAGAAGGAAAGCCTATGGTTGTGATAAGGCGTGGACAAATTTCAGAGAAAGGGAGAATTTGGGTTGGGCACAATATTGTTTTGCTAATGAATTGGTTGGGTTCCCTAGTTGCAAAAAACGTAATGCTATCTATGAGGGCATGAAAACTAGCGAGTACCAAGATGTTCTAGAGAATGTAAGGTTCCCAAGTCGTGGAAAAATGTAGTGCTAGTTGTGAGGGCATGACTGCCAAGGTATGTTAGGGAATTATAGGGCATGCTAACAAGTGTTAGATAGTGCGAAGGCATGTCAAACATGCTAAGATGTGCCAAGTGCTAAGGCATGCCAAGAAGTGCAAGGGTGTGACACTGCATGTTAGGGACTTTCAAGGAAACAAAAGGAGGAAACAAGTTAAACTACCAGGAAGTGAACACATAATATGGTTAATAAGTCATCAATTTACCTTTTCAATGAGGGGCATGCAACACACACCAACACTAAGTGCCAATAGGTGCCAAGTGTCATGTGTTAGTGCATTATAAGTGCCAAAGCTTGCTCCATTGAGTCTCATTGACTTTCCAATAATTGATCTCAAATAGATTTAATATTAAACCATTCCAAATCATACCAAGTAATCTCAATGCATGCCAAACATGCTAAGACTTTCCAAGTTCCAACATGTGCGAAGTGCCAATGTGTGTCAGGGAGTGTGATGCATGCTATGAAGTGGCAGAACATGTCAAAGAGTGCTAAGGTGTCCTAGAGAGTGCAAATGCATGGGAAATGAACACATAAGAGGGTTAATAATTCAGAACTTTATCTTTTTCAAAAGGGGCATGCTAGGCAAACTAATAATAGGTTCCAATACATGCCAAGAGCCAATGTGTGCCAAGTGCTAATGTATGTCAATGCAATATTATGCCAATGGTTTCCAGGAAATGCTAGGGACTACAGGGCATGCCAACGCATGATAGGGGAGTGCTATGATATGCTAGGTCATGCCAAGATGTGCTTGGTTTTCCTACTGATGGAAATATGTTCTAGGTACAGAGATGTTCCAAGACATGTGAAGTGCCAAGGAATGCTAGTGTGTACCAAAGCATGTTAAGGCGTGCCCTGAGTGTTGAGGAGTGCTAGGATTCTCTCATTAATAGAATTGACAAATCTTGATGATGTATTAAATAATATAATTCCTACACACACTAGTGGAACTTTATCTAAAGGAAATTTGCTAGATAATAAACCTAATAGAGATGAATCATGTGTTGACTCATATGAAAAATATACTCTTACTACTTTAGGGAAATGATACACACTAATTACCTCTTAACAAATTGACTGACTCTAACCACTGTGGCCTTAGACACATAACGAAAATAGCTCCACAAAAATGGCCTTAAATTGTTATCTTTTGAAAAAAAATATAGTAACAGGTACATAGCGTCATCAAATACTAATTGGAATGATCAATGATGACGAACATTTTTTGACCGTCACCAAAAGTAACCAAAAAGAGAATTTGTGAGGGTCAATAAAATATCGTCACTAGAAGTGTCACCAAAGAGAGAATTAGTGATGGGCCTTTAACGACCCTCACCAAAAGTGTCACCAAAGAGAGAATTAGTGACAGACCTTTGACGAACCTCACCAAAAGTGTCATTGAAAATGGCTTCAATGACAAACCTTCAAGGACCATCACTATATACAATTACAATGACGCTTTTTTAAGGACCATCACCATATGCGACATTGGTGATGGACCTTAAAGGTCTGTCATAGGCATGACCCTCACCAATGACCCCTTTTCTTGTAGTGACACATTTTAGCCACAAGTCCTAACTATATCGTTTCCCCCCTCATGACTGGGTTCAGTCCACGTGGGTCATAAACGACGACCACCCCGTTCTTTTTAGAGAAGTCCAATCAATAAGTAGCTCACTTGGACATCCTTGTAGCACCATTATAGTGAATATGGGTAGAAAAGTTAAACGGGATATGTGACAAGTTCTATAATAAAACTAACTTTGTGATATGCAACCTATTTTCAGATAGTTTTTTCATAATTTTTTAAAAATTAAGTGGTTAGTTGGGGTTTAGAGTATGTGGTTGGTTGGGAGTAAGAGTATGGGAGAGTTTTATATAATAAGAGAGATTTGTAATTATTTCATTACATTATTTAATAGGAAGAAGTATATATAAGATGTTATAAAAATTATTAATAATTAATACATTAATGTAAATATATATAGACATATTTTATATAGTATATAAAACAAATGCAAAATAATTGCCAATTAAATTAAATATTTCATTAGTGTCTTGTTTATGATGAGGAAAATAGGTTATTCCTTTTATAATTAATTAATATTCCAAGTGTATGTGGACTTATCCCTCTTGCAGACAAGAGCAATCCCCCTAGACTTCAAAGAAACCTTGTAATAAACAACCAAGAACTATTACCTTTCTCTATACTATGATTGACTAAAACAAATACTACAATAACGACCACTTATGATTTAATCATAATGATTTATGAAGACGCCTTAAGATCTATCGACCATCTTCTCCTCGAAGCTTTAGAGAGCCTCCCTTCAGTCCCCATAGTTTCTCCATGATGTGCTGAAGGAGATCTGCATAGATAGAGACAAATAAGAGATCAAAGTATCTCATATATAATCATAAGATAAATGCACTAATTAAGAAATCATGTATCATAAACTGATCCATACGCAATCACAACCTATGTAGGTGATCAAGGAATCCTACAAACTATATCATCAAATATGTACTTGAGAAATAACAATTGACTTTATATTAATCAAATAGAGAATACCCTTACAACCATGTAGCCTTGATGTTGCAAGTCCCTTCCCACAGTATCCAACCCTCTACTTGAATGAATAGCCTTCCAAACTTATTCCTGCAACATAAGCCTACTTCCAAAAATCCTCCTCAATCCTTTGGCTTGTGTCAGCTTTATAGGCCAAGGGTGGGAAGCCTGGGATCCATTTTCGAAGGGATGAGATTCATTAATGATGGAATATGGATTCCATAGAGAGAGGGAGTTGCTCTGTGATGAAAGGGATCAAGACTGAATAGGAAATCATTTGAAGCTTGTTAGTTGGGATAGATGATACTAACATTGCTTCTAGACTTTAATTTTTATTTTTGCATGCGATAAGTAATGTTCGCAGTTCATAGTGTAAGACAATTCATACTTATGCATAGTTCTTAAGGGACACATATACGTATGTGCAGATATTGACTAGGGAACTATGTAGGAAGCCAAAAACATGGTTTTGTACCATGGGATCCAAGAACTCCACTTTCTTTGGGGTAATTCGGATGCTAAGTTTACAGGGGAATGCTTTGGGACACATTTGTGGACAACGAAAGATCCAAACAGATGGTGATTTTCTTAATTCGACAAAATGACATGTAACATGTTCCCCCCTAAATTTGAAAGTTAAAATAAATTCGATGACTGAAGAACTTTATCATGTAAAGGTTTGGGTTAGAGACTATAGTTGGAGCCCTGAAACAATCAAGCAAATGTTAGAATGCAATATATAATATCGTCGCTGATGTAGGCATTCCCATACTCAAAACATAAACGTCTCAAAGAACAGTAAGGAAATACATCCGAAGATCCATATCAATAGGTGAGATATTATGGACACAACCATCAATGGATCCATGTTTACAATTAGGAATATTAATAACTCCATGCAGCCTGGATGGATGAAACTAGATCGAGGGTCTTGATCTCCATTTCACGATCCATAGTATGAATCTAGCCATGCGAATAAATGCCTCATAGTCGAACATGGTAGAAACCACTTGATTACCGGCCAATGGTTTGCACCATTAACAAGTGAAATAGAAACCACAAATAATGACAATGGTTCTCAAGGTACATGCAATGCAATCTACAAAGTGCAAAACGATGAGCTAATGTCAAATACCCATAAAATCATTTGATCAAAGGTCAATGATTAGAACCTATCATCAAAGGAGACAAACCTGCCATTAAGGCATGCTAGCCTTAAGGTACTGAAAGTTTCTAGATCAACTTCGTAGATAATTTTGTCAAGTATATAGGAAGTGACTCGTCGCAAGAGGGTCCATGTCACAGAACTCATGCCAAGTTTTTAACAATAATAGTTTGGAGTAATACAGGACTGACTTAGGGTGGTCAATGCAACTGAAGGCTATGACTGACAAAGTAATTTGACTGAAGTTGGACTTCTCTTGAAGATATTAGATACATGACATGATTAATTCGAAACATTTGACTCAAAAAATAAAACCCAAACCAACTGAAGACTTTCAATAAGGTATGCTCAATTACGAGACAAATGGATTTCAAAACTTGGACACGAAAGTGACATAGTGTCATGTTCAAGAGTGACATACTGCCTTTTACAAATAGAAAACAAAGATTATTTCTCACCTTTCTCCCACCATTACTGGAAAGTACCTATTTATGGTATTACAATCTTGAGGAGGATAACATATTCTTGCCATGTAATTTCATCCTTTGGATGAGTCCATCAAAGTAGTTTTAACAAACCCTAAAAATGAGTTGTTTAGTCTTGTCATGCTTAACAAGTCCTATACTGTTTAGATTTTACGAGTCGAGTGAAGGGGTAACTCGATTTCTTTTTCATATAGAAAGAGTTTGAAAACACACAAAAATAAAAATCAGGCAGTTCTTTCAACATAAATTTTAACAAGTTGAGGGAAAGTAAATCTAATTGTTTTTAGTTTTAGGGAGATAAGAGAAAAACATAAGTAAACTCCATGGTGTCCTTTTTCATAAATTCAGTCTCTCAAGCCCGGAAAAGGGTAAAAGAATGTGGGAGATAACTCTATTGACCATGATTAGTCAACCTATACCTTTTTCCTAAATAGTTTGGTTTAGTCCATAAAAAGGGTAAACTTATACTGAATAGTCGGTTCTTCACTTACTTTTAAAAGTTCGAACAATCAAGTACTCGACGATCTTTTCATTTTTAGGGAGTCTGAAAAGGGCGTAAAGAGAAATCCAGGGTTTCAATTTTTTTGTAAGTTCTAATGAGTTCGAAAAAGTGATAAAAATATAATTAAAAAAAAAAATTATTCATTTCCTGTAAATAGCTTGTAACCGACACACTTAAACTTGAAATAATTATCTTCATTGAAAAATAAAGAAAAAAAAATAAAAAAAAATGGATTTTAAATGTTTATAGGAAAAAAAAAATATTTAAATAGGCCTACAAAAATTATAATAACCCAAAAAGTAAAATAGCTTTTACCATTTTTGTTTTAACATTTTGAGAGTGATAGAGGTCATTTTCACCAAAACCTTCAAAGGCGGATTCCGGGAAAACTGTTGGGAAAAATCATGAGCCGTCTTTTTCAAGTAGACTACCTCTCTGAGACATTCATTTTCATATCTTTTATTTAGCATTTAACCAAATGTTTTGGATTTTTTGCACAGGGTTTTCAAATGCAATTTTCCCTCGATGTGCGCAAGTGGCCCTTATTAGGCCTCTACAGATCAGTCGATTTTTTTAGAATTAAAATGCGATGTGTTTGGCTTCTAAGAAGATAACCATGCACATTCACATTGTTTAGCACAGTTGGATGCGCACAACATTGAGGGCATAAAACATAATATGAAAAACACCCAAATTTCTTGCTAATTTTTTCCATGATTGCTTCTAATAATCTCTTATGCTTGTTTGTTAGGTTTTGCGCTGCAAATATGGATTGGTGAGAGTGTGAACATGAATAAGAATAAATAGCTAATCTAAGCCATCCAGAAATGATACATGCATTGACAAATTGTGGCTTGTACGAAGTGTTTCATCATTCTGGGCATGAAAACCCAATTAGACTTGCTAGAATGGATGTTGGGTAAGTGGAACGTTTTAGAAGAATTTTTCATAGTTGTTGACCATAGACTTGTCATTGATGCTGATCAAATGTACTTCTTGATGGAAATTCTATGTTGTGGGGTGGAAATCAATCTATTTGGGCATAGGCGAGGTGACGAAACCACTATCACATATGTGATACAACATTGTACTTATAGAGCTACTCTCAAATATGGGAGAATTGACATTAATATCATCTCACAGCTTCCTTTGAAAGATATCAGGTTCACTGTTGCACGGATATGTGGTAGTGCAACTCCGCATTTACTCACAAAGGCTTAAATGCAAACCACTGTAGAGTGTTTAAAACCTACTATATTCAACTGGAGAGAGTCTATAGTTTCCAATCTGAAAGGGGAACTGACTAGAGTAAGAACAGATAGACTAAAAAACTTTGGGTAAGGTGCATTTGTTATATCATTTGTTGTAGAGCAGCTCCCTCCTCTCGCTCCACGGGTAGCTATAGAGAGAGGAGGATCTCGACACCCTCACATGATGATATACTCCTGACTTTATCGATTGGTTAGAAAACCAAATCATTATGATTGAATATTTCCCATGCATAGGCCACTGACACCTAGGATGCAGTGGGGCAACATAGGTAAAACTTCACTTTGGTTGATTTTTGATTTCTTTTTTTTTTTTTTTTTTTTTTTTTTGGTATTTAAAACTAATTGTCTAAAATGATCATGTAGATGTGGCCCCATTGAGACCAGCTAGATTACATAGATATGGTAGGTGTGGGGAGCAACCGATATATCTAATAGAGCCAAACTCGGATGCAACAGAGGCATTGATAGAGATAGAGCACAACCTTGAGAGGTTGACCTTGGACATCCCAGATGCAAGATAGATGACCTGCCACTTTGCTATTATAGGCACACTGTGGGAGTTCTTGAATCTATTAGTTGTTTTCTATGATGAGTAGCATGCATTATTGTATGCTTCCATGATCATCATCATGTGTAGTCACTAGTTTGAGGGCCACATTTTTATTTTTTGATGATGTACTGGCATGTTTAGAAAATAAAGGTCACGTGGCCTTATGTCTTTGGATAACATTTTTGTAAAAGACACTCTTTTTATAGAAACTTATGTAGTGAAAGATACCACTTCTATTTTATTCTATCTTGTACAATATATGGATGAATAATTCATTGATTTCATTACAAATGTTTTAAATTTCTCAGAATATATTGATACTCAATATAATCAAATTCTCTTTCCAAGAGATGAACCCGCAAAAACATTCTTTACATGGAAGCAATTCCAACTAAAAAAATACCATTCAAATGTAATATTATGAGTTGTGAATGTAACATAATGATCAATCAATGAATTCCAAATGAAATGGCATAAGATAATAGCACAATCACTAGATATACTCAGCAATACTATTTGTTGTTCAATCAAGGCATATCCCATGGATAGAAACTAACTCATATATGGGTGAATAAATGACCCAGGCTACGAAAAGTAAATTCTGAGTACTACGACTAGCGCCATCAACGAAGCCAATTTAAGCTCGAGGGAGTGTCGACATCTACAAATCAAGTGTAACAAAAGACCCTTATGTATATTGCGATCTGTAGCACCTGACACTACTAGAGACCATAGTTCCCTTCTCTATCTCTGTGTCACGTATAATCTTTGCCAGATCAGATCTTGAAAGTGAGGTTTTGTCGTAGCACCAGTAATCAGTTCCGTCATCCAGATCTATTAGATCAGCCATTCAGATCTCTCAAATCCATCAGATCTGCCATCTAGATCTAGTAGTTTGGGCTCTGTAGTCATCGCAACAATCAGATCCGCCATTTAGATCTGACTAATTGTGTGGGTTCTTATAGCTGGGCACGATTTTCACAGGACTTTGGGTAGCATTGACATTTCTGGGATTCAGCTACTACAGTGTTCCTAAGCAAGGAATAAAACTATGTCCGGAGTAAAAAAAAATAAAAATAAAAATGGAGTCTGAGACCCCCCAGGGCGCTTATTGATGACTTAGCCCATAAGAATCAGGTCGACGAGCTGAGCAAGGTGGTACCATTCAATTGTTAGTGCCAAAAATTTTGGGTGGTCCCAAATTTCAAGTACATCGGATCGGTGCATGGTACAAACTAGAGCTCAAGCTATGGCCAATGAGAGGATTGACAACCTTAAAGCACAATTGAAAGATGTCGTGTTGCAGCTGATGAACTTAAAGGAAACACTCTATAAGGGCAAGGTGGAGGAATGTGCGGAGGCATATATTAGCAATGAAAATAGTGAGGGAGAGTCGAGCCAGTCTCTTAACCTCTTTGGCACCCACCAACAATCCCATCCGCGACCACCCAAGTTGGATATGTATAAATTTGATGGCTTCAAATGGGTGACTTATCAGTTAAAGACCCACATGTTTTCCATACACATGGGAGGGTGTGACATTGTCTTAGGTGTTGAATGGCTTCGCACACTTGGCCCAATCACAATGGATTTCTAGGAGTTATATATGAGCTTAAGCAGGACAACCACACACATACCTTCCGTGGACTCTAGGCAGAAGTTCCCTCTATCATCAACTGACATTAGATGGAAAAAATTTTAAAAAAGGGCCACCATGGAGTTATATCCAAATTTAATGCCATCTAGGCCTTCGAACCCAATTCTCTTCATATTCATCCTGAGATGCAACAGATCTTAAACAACCATCTGCCAATCTTTGACAAGCCTCATGAGCTTCCACCCTTGAGAGGGGAACATGATCATAGCATTACTTTGGTCCCAAGGGCCCAACCACCAAATGTGCACCCATATAGATATCTGTTCGCTCAAAAGAATGAAATTGAAAAAATAATCAAAGAACTCTTGGAAGCAGGCGTCATTCGTCCCAACATTAGTCCTTATTCATTGCCGGTGGTCATGGTGCTCAAGAAAGATGGGGAATGGCATATGTGTCCAGATTTCAGGGCACTCAATAAGTTGACAGTCAAAGACAAATTTCCCATCCTGGTTATCGATGATTTGCTGGATGAACTAAATGGGGCTCAATTCTTTACTAAGCTCGACCTTCACTTAGGCTACCACCAAATTCGCATGAAAGAAGTAGACATTCCAAAGACTGCTTTCCGAACTCATGAAGGCCATTATGAGTTCCTGGTCATTTCATTTGGTCTTTTTAATGCCCCATCCACTTTTCAGAGCCTTATGAACCACCTGCTCAGACCATGTCTTAGAAAAATTTTCCTTGTTTTCTTTGATGACATCGTCATCTACAGTCGCCCTTGGGCCACACATCTTCAGCATGTAGATATGCTCTTGCAACTGCCCCGCAAGCATAAATTATTTGTCAAGATGTCCAAGTGCTCTTTTGGGATGGAAGAAGTTGAGTATTTGGGCCACATTGTGGGGCGTGAAGGTGTCAAGGTGGACCTCGAAAACATTCAGGGAATGTAGGAATGGCCTCAACCAAAGACCTTGAAGGGCTTGAGAGGATTTTTGGGTCTCACATGCTACTATCACAAATTTGTCTGCAATTATGGTCGCATTACTAGGCCCCTCACTGAATTCCTCAAGACAAATTCATTCCTCTGGAATGATGAAGCACAACAGGCCTTTATAGCCCTCAAACATGCCATGTGTTCCACTCCAGTATTAGCACTACCTGACTTCACCAAATCTTTTTTGATTGAATTTGATGCTTCTGGTATAGATATTGGGGCAATATTAATCCAGGAAGGTCGACCCTTGGCCTTCATGAGCCAACAACTAAGTGGGAAGAATTTGGGACAATCTACCTATGAGAAGGAGATGATGGCCATCTTACATGCAGTAGATACCTGGCGACCATACTTATTGGGGCGACGTTTCCAAATCTGCATAGACCATCAAAGCCTTAAATATTTTTTGGAGCAACGCCTATCCTCACCACAACAAAATAAATGGCTCGCCAAAATTCTGGGATATGATTATGAGATAATTTACAAGAAAGGGCGCGAAAATGTTGTAGGAGATGCGTTATCCCGCCAATTTGAGGAGGAAAGTAGCCTCCTCGCAATTTCCCTTCCCATTCCAGAATGGATTGAAGAGGCTCAAGGAATGGTTTTCACATCCCTAGCTCTCCCAACTCATTAATCAATTGTAGACGGATCTAAATTCCACAGTGGGCTACTTGTGGGAGGATGAGATTCTTCGCTACAAGGACAGAGTCGTAATATCACCAACATCCACCCTCAAAAGCCCCATTTTGGTAGAGTTGCACTCATCTCCCACTGTAGGACATTCAGGATTTCAGAAGACGTATGCTCGCACTTGAAGATCGTTTATTTGGACAGGCATGAAAAAGGACATTCTTACTTTTGTAGTTGAATGCGACGTCTGTCAATGCCACAAAGGAGAAACAGGAAAATCCCGAGGGACATTATAGCCATTGCCCATACCGACCTCAATCTGGATGGAGGTTTCTATGGATTTCATTACGGGTCTTTCAAAGTCAGGAAACAAGTCAGTCATCATGGTGGTTGTGGACAGACTTTCTAAGTATGCTAATTTTTTCACCCTACCCCACCCTTTTACACCGAATTTGGTCGCTCAATCTTTCATGTATCAGATCTTCGAATTGCATGGCATGCCCACTTCCATTGTGTCTGATCATGACCCGATCTTCACTAATAACTTTTGGCACGAACTCTTCTGGCTACAAGGTACCCAACTACAACTCAATACTTCCTATCATCCACAAACTGATGGTCAAACTGAAGCAATCAACAAATGTATGGAGACCTACCTTAGGTGTTTCACTTCAGAAAAGCAACATCTCTATGTACAATGGTTACCTCTACCCGAATGGTGGTATAACACCAACTATCATCCACCACCAAAATGACTCCATATGAAGCAGTTTATGATCAACTCCCTCCTTCCCCTATTTCTTATATCAAGGGATGCTCGAATGTACAAGCAGGGGATAGACCCCTATAGAACTGCACAACCATGCTGGCCCACCTTAGAGAGAATCTTCATCAAGCCCAAAAGCCGCATGAAGTAACAAGCAGATCAACATCGCTTAGAACGCAAATTTCAAGAAGGGGATCACGTATTTTTGAGGCTGCAACCATATAAGAAAACATCACTCAAAGACAAGGGTTGTCAGAATCCTACAAGCTAGCTTTGCCACCCACTGCAAAAATCCATCCAGTCTTCCATGTCTCATGCCTCAAGAAAGTGATTGGGAACCATTGCCGAATTCAAACTAGTCTACCTGAAGTGGATGAAGAAGGGTCAATCTGGCTCCAACCTAAATAGGTTCTTGACACATGAGAACGACACCTGCATGGCCGCACGATCAAGGAAGTCCTCGTCAAATGGAAAGACACCTCTCCAAAAGATCACACCTGGGAACTAGCCACTATCCTTCAGCAATTTCCGTCGCTTCAGCCTTGAGGATAAGGCTACTCTTATGGGGGAGGGAATGTTAGGGTCCAACCCTAACCCCCTTATTTATGTAATAGGATCGAGTCACAATTATAGTTAAGTAAAGAGTCAATAAAGCCCATATTAATAATTGTAAGTGGTTAACCTGCATTTAATGAAGGGACCACAGTTAGTTGCAAATGGGCCATGGTATTAGATAAATGGTATTAATAAGAACCATGGTATTGCATGTATGAATACTATATAAATGATAGAGACTCCCCTCAAGGAGCATCATGTCTTATTTCGTAGTTGAGCTCAGCTCTATTGGAGGTTGCCCCCTCGAAGAGGCAAGTGAACATTGCTTCCTGAATAATAAAATACTTGCTGTTATTTCTCATTTTTCTATGTTTTGGGTATATTTCTTCACATATTTGGTATTCTAGTATCATCTTGGAAGTTAAGAGCATAACACAGGTGAAAACATAGTTGAAAACTCATTATCAAGTTTATTAGGGTTAGGTAGAAAAGATTAAGTAATCGTTCCATGGAATTTCATCTGAAGTCATGACCTCCATAATACCTTCATCATTAGGAAATGTATAGTCGAGGATCAGGGAGTGAAACTTGTTCTAACCAAGGTAAAGGAGAACAATCATCATTGATCGTATTCACTCGATCGATATTAGTA
Organism: Pinus tabuliformis; assembly: GCA_031772625.1. Classification (NCBI taxonomy): domain Eukaryota; kingdom Viridiplantae; phylum Streptophyta; class Pinopsida; order Pinales; family Pinaceae; genus Pinus; species Pinus tabuliformis. Next base: position 489,529,821 of record CM062812.1, on the reverse strand, counting down.
GATGATGGGTCAGAAGATTATCTACCTTCGTGATAATCCAATTCAAATGGGCTCAAGGGAAGCTTATTGCCATAGGAGGCTAATTCAGACTCTAAAGGCACTATCCATAGATAAAAAGATTCCATAGTGCTTCTTCTAATCATGTTAACCTCAACAATATTAGATGGAAAATTCGGTGGAGGGAGCGCAAAGGTTCTCATCAGTGATGCATCTTTGAGTAAACCAACACCAATATCCTCCTAAACAGTATTCATTTTTCCAACAAAAGGTATGGTACCCTTAGAGTTAGGGTCTGAAGTGTAGTGAGACAAATGGTCTACTTTGACAATTTTCCCTTTGTGAGGAAATTGTATCATTCAAAAAACTGATGATACCACAATTGAAATAGTGTAGGTCCACCTTCGATCATGACCGTTTTAACCTCTAGCTCTATGGGTAGATCATTCAGGATTCCATAAGGATGAAAAAATCTTCCATCGAAGGCTTTTAGAGTGGTAGGTGACAGATTGATGGTTGGAGAACCTAACATTTTCAAACAAGCAATCAACATAATACACGTAGAAGCTCCTTCGTCAGCAAGTATGTGAAACACTAATCAGGTTTGAAAAAATACTAGAACCTGGAATGCTAGTTGATGAGGAAGTCTCGGGATATGACTCACAAGATCAAAGATAATTATATTAGAATCACGCAGATCAATAGCTCCTATCGTTAAAGATAAAAACTTTCATTGTGTCGAGCATGTTTGCAACACTTCGAGAGATAACATTGCAGAAGGAGGCATAGCGAGGTCTTCAACAATGTTATAATTTTGTGCAGCTCTAGCATGTGGGTTGAAACATGATTTTTGAATCACATCTTTAATGTAACAACCATGGTGAAAATTCCATATAATAAAATTTAATAAATACAAAATAATAACCACGAGTGATGGGACACTTATTCTACGCTGAATGTTGGGCAAAACATCTTAGTGTTGGTGTTCATTTTGGTTAATATGGTTAAGGAAATTGCCAAAGGCAATGGCTAAGGATTTGGAAATGCAAACTGGCATTTTTGGCACATTTATTTATTAAAATAACGGAGATTAGCAGAAAAGGAAGGTGAAAGGTCACAGGTCTCATGTGAGGAGGAAAATGAACGAAAATAAGGGAAAATGAAGAAAATAGAGTCCTAATTGATAAAAAGACTTCTGAGGATCAATTTGTCACCTTTTGTCAGTTTAGTTTTGGAGTATGGTGATATCTCACCTACCATAAATTAATGTGACTGCAAAGTAGTTCAACTAGCACAATTTTCTGATCTGACATTTCTGATCTGACATTTGGGTCCATCTCTCCCTAACCCGGATTACATGGGAGATATATATCATGTCAATTGAACATCAGGGTTACATGGGAGATATATATCATGTGAATTAAACATTTACAAACCTTAATCAATACACCATCCATATACGTGGGAGATATATATCATGTGAACTGAACATTTACGAACCTTAATCAATAAGCCATCCATCTACATGGTGATCTTAATGTTGGTGCTTTGTACTCTCATTTACATAAGTTTTGATTCATATTTGATGGGGTTTCTTATCAATAGTAAATTTAATATAATTTAAGTACCAAATATATTTTATATCTCTTGTGTTTTATATCTTTTTCTTGGAATATAGAATATTAATTAATTATGAAAAAATAACTTCTCTTAAACAATGCAATTTGTAATTATTTTATATTTCTTTGATATGTTATATAAAATATGTCTATATATTTAGATTAACTCTTCAATTATTAATAATTTTTATAACATTTGTAAGGAAGAAATTACAAATCTCTCTTATTATATAAAAACTCTCCCATACTCTAAATCCCAACAAACCAACCACTTAGTTTTTTAATAATTATGAAAAACCCAATACACCAGCCACTTAGTTTTTTAATAATTATTAAGAACCCAATCAACCAACCACTTAATTTTTTTAATAATTATTAAGAACCCAATAAACCAGCCACTTAGTAGCTGAGCTACTTATTCGTTGGTTTTCTCTGGAGGAAACGGTCTGTGATGGACTGCGGCTACTCATGAGGGGGAAACGATCTAGTCAGGACAGGCGGCTAAAATGAGTCGTGCATTTCCTTCTTTGTATTATACTAACCACATGCGTCCCCATCCGCCGGTGTCCAGCACACACAGATGTTATCTATAATGCTACCCACACCCATCCCCACCAAGCCTAAGCCTATAAATGGAGGCTTCCACCACACATTGATAAGCATCGCAAGAGCCAGCATTATTATTAGAGGTTATATATCATTCCACCCACCATTTCCCATTTCCTATTGTCGGAGTTTATTCATATTAGTAGAATTTCCCACCTAGCCCCCCATGTCGACGAGGTACTCATTTGCTTTTGCATTGGCAGTAATGGTAGTAACACTGGTTGTGCGCGGTGCTGTAGCCACTCCCAACTTAAACTTCGTATCGTCTGCGTGTAACACGCAGAAAATCGCAAGCGGAAGTTCCTTTTATAGTACTCTCGGATCCCTCCTCGCAGATCTAGAGGGAAACACTGCCTTCAGCGGTTACGACTACAAATCATCGCAAGCAGGCTCACCCACCGCCTATGGGCGTGGGGTTTGCAATCAGGGAATCTCTCAGTCTGATTGCACCGCCTGCCTTCAAAACCTTGGGGGCCGCATCTGGAACATTTGCGGCAACGCCATCGGTGCTCGAGTTCAGCTAACTGACTGTTTCATCGAATACGAGCAGTACAGCTTCTAGTTATGTCAATCTCTGCTCAACTGCACTGCTGTGCTATTCTCATATCTCCCCTAGCTGTGCTGTGCTATTGTCACCGGTCACTATCTAAATCCTTCCTGTAATAAAACTATGGTGCATTCTCTTATTTTATTTTCCGTTCCGCTGTCGCTGCCAATAATTCCATTCACTTTTACTTTTGAATATTTTAAAAGAAATCTGGTTGAAACTAAGTACCATGAACAATTACGTTCACATCGAATTGTTTAGTGAGATGTTATAGTTTTTTAGTTTCGGTACTCTTAAATTGATCCGACTTCACAGAGTAATTATCGAAGTTTTTAATATTTTTATTCATATGCTGTAACTGATGTTTTTTTATATGATTTTGCATATATTTATTAATGATTAAACTTATTGGTCTAGTGATATCCGTATATAATAATGATAAATTGATTAATTAAAATGTAAATTTAATTAGAAAAGAAGTTAATATAATTTTTATAATTTCTGGTTGAAATGATAGAGAGTTATTTTTAAGCAATGTTTACCTGCATATTGTGATTTGTAATTTTGAGGAGCAAAACGTCGGAATTACAAATTTAACGCTATCTCTCCCAAGCAAAATATATATATATATATATATATATATATATATATATATATATATATATATATATATAGATATATGTATATAATTTCATATATATATAAATTATAATACATTTTTGCCAAAGTATTGTAAATTTCCATTGGATCGAACTTCCGGTGTCAACCGTGGAAATGCAAAAATCTCTGGTTCAACCGTGTTATGGATTCGTGCAATGAATCACTCAACCATTTCTTCGTTATTCGTGAAGCAACCAATAAGCCAAAACCCGTTCTTTCGATTTTGGTTACCTTATTTTACTTCTTCTCAAAGCCGCAACGAAAGTTTGAGATTTCTGTGCCTTCAACTGAAATGGCTTCCCTTAACATTATACATGAAGGTGATAAAAATAGCTTCTGGTCATCTAGACTTCAGATAATTTGATGAGCCATAAATATTTATAATACATCGAAACGCCAAGTTCAAAGGTTATTAGATGTTTGTTTTGGGATTATATAAATATATGATCTTAATTTAACGTGGACCACATCTCGTGGTATTCGTGAAATTCAACTTATACTAAAAATGTAACACCTCTCGTACGTATTTAATTTATTTTTAGTCTAAAGACTTGGAAAATCATGGCTTTTGTGCAAGGAAATATTAATGTTTAAAGTTTATTTAAATTTAAGTAAATATTTGATTTATTTATTTCCCAAAGACTTGGAAAATCATGGGCTATCTGGAAAATTTTCTGGGAAACTTTAATGGTTAAAGTTTATTTTAATTTTATATAAAAGTAGTTATGGACCTAGTGGGAAACTTTAATAGTTAAAGTTTATTTTAATTTTATATAAAAGTAGTCATGGATCTAGTGGGAAACTTTAATGGTTAAAGTTTATTTTAATTTTATATAAAAGTAGTTATGGCAGTCTTGGAATTCACAAAAAAAAGAAAAACACTCTAGATGAAAATTTTCATTTACGACGCACATACACTTACAAGACCATTAATTCCTCTCTTCCTAGAAATAAAACATTTTAGTGGGAAAGGAAGATAAGGAAGGCAAGAGAGAAAGGTTGGAGGCATCTTGAAGGAAGCGAAAAGAAATTCAAAACATTGAACTAAGATGTTGTTGAGATGAGGCAGGACGATGCCACATAGGGTGTTCTTGAGCTCGACTGAGAGCCAATGGAAGCCGCAAGACAGACTTGGCATTCTTAGAGTTCTAGGCTAGACTCGATGGTCTTTGTAAGGTCTCCGGGCATGAACGCGGGCGAGTCGACGTGCATGACTGGCGCGCGACACAACGGAGGTGCGAGAAATGCAGTTGAGTATATATGCGTTTGAACGAAGACATGTAAAGCCGACTTGTAAAAGAGTTACATGTGGGCATATGTTACTGTTGTATGTAATCTGATATTCTTAATAAAGTTGTCGGGCAGACTCACATTACGGGGAGTTGCCCCTCCCCTTTATACTTGTTTGCAATTGTTGACGTTCTTGGTTAATTGCATGAAGATAATGAATGAGTATGGGCTTCATTAAGTATAAAGGATAAATGCTTTTACTTGGTTGCGAAACACAAACTAAGTATGTTAATGTGAAATAGGCGTAGTCCACGAATGTTAGTATTGTTGAAAAGAAAGCGTTCGGTGGTTCCGCACCTCGCTACAAGCGGTTGGAAGATCACCGCAGGTGTAGGGGCGTGACAGTTGGTATCAGAGCTCGGTCGAAGCTGATGAGCTGGGTTGCTCATGACAGTGGACAACAAGGCATGGCAAGTTTGGGTGAAGGTGGAAGGAAGCTCTTGCTTACCTTGGACAGGTTGAAGAGGTTGAAGGAAGAGAGGCCCCGAATCCGTGAAGAACTTGAAGCCTTGGAAAAAGATGTTGAAGACAAGCTTCTTCAACTTGGTTGGACAATGGAGCAAGGTGAAGTTGCAGATTGTGCTATCAAGGAAGAGGAAGCCGTGATAGATGAAGATGTTGTAGACATGACTACGATGGAGGATGAACTTGAGGCTGATCAAGTCGAACCAGGATCGTGCAGTTTGTCAACATGTATGGATGAGGTCACTCACATGGAGGAGCCTCATGATGATGAAGTAAGTGATGATACTTGTGTTTCATTTGGGCATTTGGGAGATGGACCGTGTGCAGGAAAGGGCAAAGCCAGTTTGCCAATGCTAGGGAGGATTTTACCATGGATATCTACAATGGAACCTTGTATGGAGAAGCAAAGGTTGTCATTTGTTGCAGGACTTGTTGGGGTTACTTGTGACCTTATGATGAAAGGTGCAAGAACCCGTGACAAGGGTGGAACTTGATGATCGTTATGGAGGATTGAGTCATGCTTTAGCCACATGTAGAATTGGCTAAGTGCCCGGCATGACTCATGGACAGATTGAAGAGGGCACACACTTGTGATGTTTTGGGTGGACTTCTCATGGCTGAGACCAAGAGATAGTCTTGGTGGACACTTTGGTGGAGGAGCTATGTTGAAGAGACTCATGACATGATGATATGATGAGATGGTTGGGTGACCGAGTTCACTAAATCGAAGATCGAAGACTTGGATGAGATGGCCAGATGTTGTGATGTGTCTACTTGGTTGGACTACATGGGTAGCTTAGTCATGGACATCAGGTTGGAGACTTGAAGACATGGAGCATGGCATACCTATGCAAACACATTGTGTGGAAGCACTTGTAGAGATGTCAAGGGACATCCAAAGAGGAGTGCTAGGGCAGGAATGTTATGCAGGAGGACCTGCTAGTGTGACATGGGGACTTGAGGATGGCACATTGCAGATGATGAAGAGGGCTTCATGGACCTGAATGGGGCACATCAAGAGTTGATAAGATTGGAGACTTGAGGATGGCACATTGCAGATGATGAAGAGGACTTCATGGACCTGAATGGGGCACATCGAGAGTTGATTGAAGACTTGGATGGACTTGTGAGCAGCTATGGAGCATTCCTATTACATGGGGATGGGTTATGGAGCTCATGAGGACATGGGATTGTTGTGACTTTTAGGGACTTCATGTATGGTGGACTTAAAGATCTAATACATTGAGGAGCTGAGGTCAGAAGACTTTGATGCAGTATGGGATGCATACTTTCAAAGTACATGTATGGGCATGGCTTGGAAGAGTGACTTGATGTAGAGGATCGTTATGAGACACTTTGAGGTGATGGAGTTACAACGATGATGATGATGATGCTTTGGTGATACACTTGAGCATGGGTTGAGCCGAGACTCAACTACTTTCTACACATGAGAGCTGATTTGATCAAGGATCATGGGTAGCACATGGATAGGTGAGACAAGTGCATACTTGTTTCTATGGAGACTTGAGGATGGCACATTGCAGATGATGGAGGGGACTTCATGGACCTGAATGGGGCACATCGAGAGTCGGTTTGATGAGATGATCTCTTCACTTTGGAGGAGACACACACATGGACAACATATTGCAGATGACAGTGGTTCTACATATGTTGCGGTGATGTTTGCCTTATGTGGAGGAGACAATATCATGGATGATGGTATTTTGTCGAGGACGACAACGATTTTAGGTGGAGAAGAATGTAAGGTCTCCGGGCATGAACGCGGGCGAGTCGACGTGCATGACGGGCGCGCGACACAACGGAGGTGCGGGAAATGCGGTTGAGTATATATGCGTTTGAATGAAGACATGTAAAGCCGACTTGTAAAAGAGTTACGTGTGGGCATATGTTAGTGGTTGTGGGGTCGGCCATGGGGCTGCACACCCCATGTAATCCCACGTAAGAATGGTATAAGTGTGTGAACATGAAGCTCACTTGAAACATTCATTCGAATCACATTCACACATCATATCTGCGCAAGAGAGAGGGGTAAAACTGCGCAAAGGGTAAAGGACTACGCATACCTCATGCGTAGGTTATTCAAGGTGCAGTTTTGGTATTCTTGTGCCGGGTGAGGTGGAGGCTGGTGTGGCGGGGTTTGTTTTGGATACTGTTTTATGCAGGACTTGGCAAAGGGTCTTGGGTGGCTCGGGTGAGCACCTCCCTTCGTGCAAGGGTGTAGAACATGTTCTAAAAGGCAGGTGGCTTGTCTATTGTAAAATTCGGTTAAGTGTGAGACTTGGTTCAGCCAAGACACACTGTTGTATGTAATCTGATATTCTTAATAAAGTTGTCGGGCAGACTCACATTACGGGGAGTTGCCCCTCCCCTTTATACTTGTTTGCAATTGTTAACATTCTTGGTTAATTGCATGAAGATAATGAATGAGTATGGGCTTCATTAAGTATAAAGGATAAATGCTTTTACTTGGTTGCGAAACACACACTAAGTATGTTAATGTGAAATAGGCGTAGTCCACGAATGTTAGTATTGTTGAAAAGAAAGCGTTCGGTGGTTCCGCACCTCGCTACAAGCGGTTGGAAGATCACCGCAGGTGTAGGGGCGTGACAGTCATGATGCCTGAGAACATACCTTGATAGGTCACTGTCCATTCTGATGTTTTGGAATTGAAAAGGTTCCGAGGGGGATTGGACATGATTTCCATTCTCATTGGTTGAGAGGAGTGGTATTTCTCCTAGTTGAATTTCTTGACTATCTAGCCAGAATCAAATCAGTTGAATACATGGTAACACCAAGTTCAAAGGGTATTAGATGTTTGTTTTGGGATTATATAAATATATGATATTAATTTGACATCGGCCACATCTCGTAGTATTTGTGAAATTCATCTTATATTAAAAATGTAACACCTCTCGTATATATTTAATTTACTTTTAGTCTAAAGATTTGGAAAATCATGGGTTATGTGGAAAACTTAGTGGGAAACTTTAATGGTTAAAGTTTATTTTAATTTTATATAAAAGTAGTTTATTATATATGCTTCATATACCAACCTAGGCTTATTTCAACCACATATACAACGATATTAGAAAATATGGTTGATATTCATCGATAGCCTTATATCAACCTTATTAATAATTATTAGGTGTATAATGTAAATTTGACTATTAAAAATTAAATATACATTTGAAGATCTAAATCTAAGTAATATGAATAACCACTCTTGATCTACCTAGTGCAATTTGGTACAAAATTACTTTATGAAACTGTTGAAATACAGATTGTCCAATAGGCCAGGTTTAACTTTATTATTTAAAATTTTGTAATTTAATATATTGCAATTTGAAAATTTAATTTAAGGTGCTATTTTTTTATTACCGTGGCTTCATAGTTTTTTAGGTTTAAAAAAATAATGTGGAATTTGATATACATTGATTTGATAATAATAATTTTTAATTTAATATACATTAATTTATAAAAAAATACAATGTTTTAATGGACATTGATTTTAATACAAAACATAGGTTTAATTTTATTATTTCAAAATTTGTAATCTAATATATTGCAATTTCAAAATTTATAATAAGGTGCTAATTTTTTTTATTAAACTGGTTTCATAGTTTTTTAGTTATAAAAAATTAATGTGGAATTGGTATACATTGATTTGATATACCTTAGTTGGTTCGAAAAGTCCACCAAATCTCTACAATCTGATTAATCTGAAAAAACAACCTTATTATCAATAAAAATTAAATAACATATTAATTTTTTGATAATTACTTTAATAATACAATGCATTAATATATTAATATTTAATATTTCATATATTGTAGGTTTGAACTTAATATTTGGTACAACTAACATATTCTATTTTCTATCTTTCAAATCAATCTAGGATAAAAATATCTTAAGGAAAATATTGTAAAGAAAATATTGTAGGTTCCCCAAGCTTTGTCTGGGAGCAAAAACTGAAGCTCACCAAAAAAGCTTTGAAAGAATGGATCAAGAAACCAACGCTCAACCCCTCCTCTCTTAGAGTTGCAGCAGTCCAGGCTTTGCATTCCCTTCAAAATGACATGGAGCGTGAAAGCATTAATGAAAACCTATTGGACAAGGAAATCAAAGCGCAGAGAGCAGCCTACCAGTCTTTTAGAAACGAGGAAGAATACTGGAGATTAAAGTCTAGGAGCCTGTGGCTAAAAGGAGGGGACCGCAATACCTCTTTCTTCCATCGGCAGTTCAGGGCTAGATTGTCAAGGAATCATATAGCAGAAATAAAGACTATGACGGGCCAAATCTGCAAGGGCAATCAGCAAGTCAAAGAAGCTACAGATCAACACTTTCAGAACCTCTACAGCCCCGATGATCAAGGAGAAGAAACGGAGGAATCTGAATTCCTTAATCACATCCCCTCCTTAATCTCTCAAGAGGACAACGCAGATTTATGCAAACCTGTTACAGAAGAAGAAATAATCAAAACTATCTGGTCCATGGACTCCGACAAGGCCCCCGGGCCAGACGGATTCACCATTCATTTCTACAAAGTTTACTGGGACATCATAAAAAATGATCTTCAAAAGATGGTAAGGGGTTTCATGTCTAAAGCTAAAGTAGGCAGCAGCACAAACTCAACCTACTTAGCCCTGATTCCCAAAGACTCTAATCCGGAAACTTTTGCCAGATTCAGGCCAATTTCATTATGTAATGCTTCCTATAAGATCTTGGCAAAGCTGTTGGCCAACAGAATGAAGCCGTTGCTCCCTAGAATCATCTCTATTTCCCAAGGAGGCTTCATGAAAGGTAGACACATCTTGGACAACGTCATTCAAGTCCAGGAGACCATTCACTCAAGCAAGCTGAGAAAAGAGAAAGGCATGCTAATAAAGTTAGATATGGCGAATGCGTTCGACAGAGTCAATAGAGCATTTCTCAGTAAAATCTTGCTTTCCTTTGGCTTCTCCATTCAGTTTGTCAACCTTCTAAAAGCCTGCATGAACAATCCTTGGATAGCTCCTCTCATAAACGGCAGACCGGCAAACTTCTTTAAAGCCAAGAGAGGCATCAGGCAAGGATGCCCGCTCTCTCCCTACCTTTACATCATTTTGGCTGAAGCTTTAACTCGAAAACTTGAAGCTGAAAGACTGTCAGGATCCATTCCGGGCCTCAAAACCTCCAACAGCACAAGGTCCCTGAACCATGCTCTTTTTGCAGATGACTCGATCCTTCTGGGGGCGCCTCAATTAGAATTGCAAAAGCCTTCGGCACGGTCATAAGGAACTACTGCAAAGTCTCAGGAGCACTGGTAAACGAAAGCAAAAGCGAAGTATACAGCTGGAATATAGATCAACAGGAGCTCAACAATATAGCCAACACTCTTGGATTCAAAGGGCACTCACAATGGGAAAGAATCAGATATCTCGGCCTACCCATAATCTCAGGAATAAATAAGAGATCGCTCTGGACTGACATAATCTGCAAATTCAAATCCAAGATCTCGAAATGGGGAGGACACTGGTTGACAAAAGGAGGTAAGGTCATCTTAATCAAATCACAGCTCTCTTCATTAATAATTTACCAAGCAGCCTTTCTGCTTGCCCCCAGAAACATCATGGAACAAATCTCCTCTCTTCTTAGAAACTTCCTCTGGCAAGGAGGCAGGGGCAACGATAAGAAACTCCACCTTGTAAATTGGGAAACAGTCAAGAAACCCATTGATGAAGGAGGATTGCAAATCTGAGATCCATCTCTGGTCAATCTTGCCTTAGGAAGCAAGATCCTGTGGAAAATGTTTAAAGAGCCAAGTCACCCTGTAAGTATCATCCTGCGCTCAAAATACACAAACAGAATTGATTTGAGAAACCTTCACCTGGACTACACAGCTAACAGCACGTTGTTGTGGAAGCTCTGCTATAGAAGCAGCAAAACCTTCAAAAGAAATATCTATAGAATCCCAGGGAATGGCAAGAGAATTAATCTTTGGCAGGACAGGATAATGGGGCGAAATCCACTAATCGAAAATGAAGAAATCGCAGGGTTAAGGGACTGGTTAATCACAGCTGGGAAGACAAGATTATTCGACATAGCCGCTTGGGATCAGTGAGGCGACTGGGCAGGTTGGGCAATCCCTACACCTCCAGCCCATTTTCAACAGCAACTGAATATCTTTATGGACCTGATCGAAGAGGCCGCCCCGATTCATAAATCGATACAAGATCGTTGGGGTTGGGGCCTTTCTGGCGATTACACAGCAGCGGAAGGTTATAAAGCGAGCCAGACACCCTGAAATAACAATCACAGTCTGGCGTTTTGGAAAAGCATTTGGGATCCCGCAGCCCTACCGAAAGTTAACTTCTTTGCCTGGACATTGATTCACAATAAAATACTAACAGGTGACAATCTAGTAAAAAGAAGCTTCGCTGGTCCTCACTGGTGCGCCCTCTGCAGGAGCAATGCCAAAACAGCTCAACACCTCTTCATCGACTACCAGTTCGCAAAGGAAGTATGGGATTTTACGCTTCAAGATCTTCACATAAGCTCCCCTGCCCAGATATCAGTTCCAAACCTCTTCGCTGACTGGAACCATCGGTACTCTCGACATATCCCTCAAAAAACGATTTGGTATAAAATCTGGAATGCTTTGCCCAAGTATGTCTGTTGGAAGATCTGGTTGGCCCGCAATCAGAAGGTCTTCAAGGAATACCATCTAACTCCTTTGCAAGTTGCAGCTAAGGCTAGATCCCTTCTTCTAGAATCGGTGCAGCAACAGTATTTTAAAGAGGATGCATCTCTCCATCAGATAGAGAAGCGATGGATTGGAAAGCTTGAACTGCAAAATAGGAAAATCCTCCTTTCCCCTAAACTAGAACTCCCAACCTGGAAGAAGAGAGACGCAGACGAAACATTTCAGATATGGTGGAGAGCTCAAAACTTGCATACAATCTTCTTTGACGGGGCTTCTAAAGGAAACCCCGGTCCCTCGGGTGCCGGCGGGATCATATTCTCTCCTGAAGGGCGATCCAAGGATTCTTTCTACTGGGGTCTCGGCGTGAAGACCAACAATCAAGCTGAACTGCTCAGCCTCCTTAAAGCTTGTCAAATCGCTAGAGAAAAAGGTATCAAGGATATCCAGATTTTCGGAGACTCGGAGATCCTCATAAAGAAACTGACCGCTGGAAAGCTATTCAGAAATGCAGGTCTCAACAGAACTCTTGAAAGACTGAAAAGAGTCCTCTCATTCTTTGCATCTTACAAACTCTACCATATTCTCAGAACTTCAAATAGCGAAGCGGACTTGTTGGCAAACAAAGGGAGCGCTCTGGACAGAGGGTGGCTGTTCATCAATGATGACAGATTTGTAGAAACTCCTCCATAATGGTTTAGATTTAGCAGCTGTTTTAGAAGTGCAAGCAGAATGTAAACAGGGCTGCTTCGGCAAAGCCCCTCTCCTTTTCCACCAGATTTAATAAAAATCCATATCCGTTATAGTTAAAAAAAAAATGTACATTGATTTTAATACAAAACATTTCTTTAATCTATAATGGTTCCAAATCATTTTAATAGAATCCCTTTTTAGTCTTTAACACCCTCATCAATACAATAATGTTTAGTTTAACATACATTACTTTTACATAATAATTTGTAATCAATACAATATTGTGTAGTTCAATGTACATTACCTTTATATGATAATTTGTAATTTAATATAATATAAAATGATTTAATGCAAAACATTGTTTTAATATATAATGATTTAATATGTTACTTTGTAATTTATGTGATTTAATATATAGTGATTCATCTATTATAAATGTTATAAATAATAATTTAATTAATGTGTTTAGTAATAAAAATTAATGTTAAATGTTAGACTTTTGTGATCCATATTGATAATAAGGTTGTCTTTGGGATTAATCACATTGTAGAGATTTGATCTATGTTTTGAACCAACTAATATGGTTCATCCTCATGACAAATCACATTTGTTGGATGTTTCGCACCATTTGTAATGAGGATCAATCACATTAGTTGGTTCGAAAAGTCGACGAAATCTCTACAATGTGATTAATCCGAAAAACAACCTTATTATCAATAAAAACAAAAAAACATATGAATTTTTGGATAATTACTTTAATAATACAATGCATTATTATATTAATGTTAAATATCTCATATATTGTATGTTTGAAGTTGAGATTTGGTACAATTGACATATTCAAATCAATCTAGGATAAAAAATTCTTAAGGGAAATATTGTAAAGAAAATCATATAAATACATGAAATGGAATAGAAATAAATATGGAGGTGATACATTTTTTTTTCGCCCCACTATTTATGCTTATTATAACACTAGGGTTTATATCCATAGTCAACCATGGACAATCATGGTCAACCATGGTTGATGATGATCAACCATGTTCTATAGAATCAAACATGGTCAATCGTGGTCAAACATCTTTGAATGTCGCGTTGTAACAAAAATTGTCTCAATATGAAAATCAACCATGATCAACCATGGTCCAATGCCGCATTGTGACAAATATTGTCTTGATTTGAAAATAAACCATGGTCAACCATGGTCCAACATGGCATTTTCATAAGGATTGTCTCAATATGAAGATCAACCATGGTTAATCATGTTTACTTTAGTGTTTATAATATTTATCTTAATGTTTATATACATTGGGATTATAATATCAATCCCTTGGGTTTAGTATTATTCCCTTAGGTTCGTAATCCCTTGGGGTTTTAGTATTAATCCCTTTGGTTTTCTATTCCCTTGAGTTTATAATATCACTCCAATAGGTTTATAATATTAATCATGGTAAACGATGGTCAATCATAGCCAACCATACTCAACCATGGTCAAACCATATGGATATGGAAATCAACCATGGTCAACCATGGTCCAATGTTTTTTTCTCACAAATATTGTCTCGATGTGAAAATAAATCATGGTCAACCATGGTTAACCATGGTTCAACATTGCATTGTGACAAGAATTGTCTCTATATGGAAATCAACCATGGTAAACTGTGTTTATTTTAGGGTTTATAATATTCATGTTAGGGTTTATATACACTGGGTTTGTAATTTTTATACCTTAGGTTTATTATTCCCCTCGGTTTCTAATATCAATCCCTTAGGTTTATTGATGTAAGTGTTCATATTCCTAGGGTTGAATATTATTCAACAATCGTCAACCATGGTCAACCATGGTAAACCATGGTCTAATGTCGCATTGTGGCAAGGACTGTCTCAATATGAAAATAAACTATGCTCAACCATGTTCATTTTAGTACTTTTAATATTTATATTAGTGCTTTTATATCTTGGGTTTATAATGTTTGTCCCTCGGGTTTAATATTGTTCCCTTAGGTTCATAATCCCTTAGGGTTTTAGTATTAATCCCTTGGGTTTACTGTTCCTTCTCGCTTATAATATCAATCGCTTGGGTTTATTATTCCCCGATCAACCATGGTTTATTATGATGTCAACCATGGTCAACCATGGTCCAACATCGAATTGTGATAAGGATTGTCTCTATATTTAAATCAACCATCATCAACCATGTTTATTCTAGGGTTTATAATATTCATGTTAGGGTTTATACACCCTCGGTTTATAATTCTTATACCTTAGGTTTATAATACGAATCGATTGGGCTTATTGATGAAAGAGTTTATATTCCGAGGGTTTTAATATTATTCAACAATGGTAAACCATGTTTATGAATGGTCAACCATGGTCCAAAGTTGCATTGTGACAAGGATTTTATTATTTTATTATTTTTATTATTTATCTTAGGGTTTTTATACCTTGGGTTTATAATATTAGACCCTTGGGATTAATAGTATTCCCTTAGGTTCATAATCCTTTGGTGTTTTAGTATTAATCCCTTGGGTTTATAATATCAATCCATTTGGTTTATAATATCAATCATTATCAACCATGGTCAATCATAACCAACCATATTCAACCATGTTCAAACAAGGTTGGATATGGAGATCAAACAATGTCAACCATGGTCTAATGTTGTGTTTGACAATGATTGTCTTGATCTGAAAATCAATCATGGTCAACCATGGTTGACCATGGGCCAATGTTGCATATTTGTGACAAGGATTGTCTCTATATGGAAATCAACATAGTCAACCATGGTCAACCATGTTTATTTTAGGGTTTATAATATTGATGTTAGGGTTTATATACCTTGGGTTTATAATTGTTATCCCTTAGGTTTATCATTCCCTTGGGTTTATAATACAAATCCCTTGGGTTTATTGACCTAAGGGTTCATATTCCTAGGGTTTAATCATATTCAACAATGGTTAACCATAATCAACCATGGTCAACCATGGTCCAATGTCACATTGTGACAAGGATTGTCTCAATATGAAAAATAACCATGCTCAACCATGTTTATTTTAGTATTTTTAATATTTATCTTAGGGTTTTTATACCTTGGGTTTATAATATTAGTCCCTTGGGTTTAATATTATTCCCTTAGGTTCATAATCCCTTGGGTTTTAGTATTAATCCCTTGGGTTTATTATTCCCTTAGGTTTACAATATCAATCAAGGTCAACCATTGTCAACTATGGTCAGTCATGGGGTTTTAGTATTAATCCCTTGGGATTATAGTTGGGTTTACCAATGTTGGGTTTATAATATTAGTCCCTTGGGTTTAATATTATTCCCTTGGGTTCATAATCCCTTGGGGTTTTAGTATTAATCCCTTGGGTTTATGTTTCCCTTGGGTTCATAATATCAATTCCTTAGGCTTATAATATCAATCATGGTCAACCATGGTCAACCATAACCAACCATGGTCAACTTTCATCAATCATCGTTCGATCTCGCATTATGAATCAAATTGTCTCCACTTAGGGTTTATATACCTTGGGTTTACAATATTAGTCCCCTGGGTTTAATATAATTCCCTTAGGTTAATAATCCCTTGGGGTTTTAGTATTAATCCCTTGGGTTTATTTTTCCTTTTGGTTTATAGTATCAATCGCTTGGGTTTATTATTCCCCTGTCAACTATGGTTTATTATGATGGCAACCATGGACAACCATGGTCCAAATTGGAATTGTGATAACGATTAACTCAATATGAAAATCAACGATGGTCAATCATGTTTATTATAATGTTTATACTATTTATCTTACGGTTTATATACGTTAGTTTTATAATATTAGTCCCTTGGGTTTGGTATTATTCCCTTGGGTTCATTATCCCTTGGCATTTTAGTAATACTCCCTTGGGTTTATTGTTCCCTTAGGTTTATAATATCAATCATGGTCAACCATTTTTAATCATAGCCAACCATGGTCAACCATCATTGAATGTCGCATTGTGACAAGGATTATCTCAACATGAAAATGAACCATATTTATTTTAGTGTCTATAATATTTTATTTCGGTTTACCAATGTTGGGTTTATAATATTAGTCTCTTGGGTTCATAATAACAATCCCTTCGGTTTATTATTAACATGGGTTTATAATATCAATGATGGTCAACTGTGGTCAATCATGGTTGGATCTCACATTATGACAAAAATTATCTCCACTTAGGGTTTATATAGCTTGGGTTTTTAATATTAGTCCCTTGGGGTTAATATTATTCCCTTACGTTCATAATCCCTTGGGGTTTTAATATTAATCCCTTGGGTTTATTGTTCCTTTGGGTTTCTAATATCAATTGCTTGGGTCTATTATTCCCCAGTCAACCATGGTTTATTATGATGTCAACCATGGTCCAACACGGAATTGTGATAAGGATTGTCTGAATATGAAAATCAATGATGGTCAATCATGTTTATTTTAGTGTTTATATTATTTTTCTTAAGGTTTATATATGTTGGGCTTATAATATTAGTCCCATGGGTTTAATTTTACTCCCTTGGGTTCATAATGCCTTGGGGCTTTAGTATTAATCCCTTGGGTTTATTATTTCTTTACGTTTATAATATCAATCCCTTGGGCTTATTATTCCCTTAGGTTTATAATATCAATCATGGTCAACCATTGTCAATCATAGGCAACTATGGTCAACCATGGTTGAATGTCGCATTGTGACAAGGATTGTCTCAGCATGAAAATAAATCATGATCAACCATGGTCCAACGTCGC
Source organism: Pinus tabuliformis (assembly GCA_031772625.1). Classification (NCBI taxonomy): domain Eukaryota; kingdom Viridiplantae; phylum Streptophyta; class Pinopsida; order Pinales; family Pinaceae; genus Pinus; species Pinus tabuliformis. The sequence goes on along the minus strand of CM062812.1, from coordinate 489,512,478 downwards.
ATTGTGACAAAGATTGTATCGATATCAAAATTAACGATGGTCAACCATGGTCCAACATGGCATTGTGATAAGGATTGTCTCAATATGAAAATCAACCATTGTCAATCATGGTTGCTTTAGTGTTTATCATATTTATCTTGGGGATTATATATGTTGGGTCTATAATATTAGTCCATTATGTTTAATATTATTCCCTTGGGTTCATTATCCCTTGGGTTTTAGTATTAATCCCTTGTGTTTCTAATATCAATCCATTAGGTCTATAATATTAATCATGGTAAACCATGGTCAATCATAGGCAAACATGTTCAACCATGGTCAAACCACATGCATATGGAAATCAACCATGGTCCAACATTTTTTTCTCACAAAGATTGTCTCGATATGAAAATCAATCATGGTCAACCATGGTTAACCATGGTCCAACGTTGCATTGTGATAATGATTGTCTCTATATTTAAATCAATCATGCTGAACCATGGTCAACATTGTTTATTTTAGCATTTATAATATTCATGTTAGGGTTTATAGGGTCTATAATTTTTATACCTTATGTTTATTATTCCCTTAGGTTTATAATATCAATCCATTGGGTTTATTGATCTAAGCGTTTATATTCCTAGGGTTTAATATTATTCAACAATGGTCAAACATGTTCAAGCGTGATCAACCATGGTTCAATGTCTCATTCTCACAAGTATTTTCTCAATATGAAAAGCAACTATGCTGAAACATGTTTATCTTAGTGTTTTTAATATTTATCTTAGGGTTTTTATACCTTGGGTTTATAATATTAGAACCTTCGGTTTAAAATTATTCCCTTCAGTTCAAAATCCCTTGGGGTTTTAGTATTAAACCCTTGGGTTTATTGTTCCTTCTAGTTTATAATATCAAACACTCAAGTTTATTATTCCCGGGTCAAGCATGGTTGATTATGATGTCAATCGAACATGGAATTTTGATAAGGAATGTCTCAATGTGAAAAATCAATGATGGTCAATCATGTTTATTTTAGTTTTTATAATATTTATCTTAGGGTTTATATACGTTGGATTTATAATATTAGTCCCTTGGGTTTAATATTATTCCCTTGGGTTCATAATCCCTCGAAATTTTAGTATTGATCTCCTGGGATTATAATATCAATCCACCGGGTTTATAATATTAATCATTATCAACCTTGGTCAATAATAACCAACCATGTTCAACTATGTTCAAACAAGGTTGGATATGGAAATCAAGCATGGTCAACCATGGTCTAACGTTGCGTTCGACAATGATTGTCTCGATATGAAAATCAATCATGGTCAACCATGGTTGACCATGGGCCAATGTTGCATATTTGTGACAAGGATTGTCTCTATATGGAAATCAACATAGTCAACCATGGTCAACCATGTTTATTTTAGGGTTTATAATATTGATGTTAAGGTTTATATACCTTGGCTTTATAATTGTTATCGCTTAGTTTTATTATTCCCTTGGGTTTATAATACAAATCCCTTGCGTTTAATGATATAAGGGTTCATATTCCTATGGTTTAATTATATTCAACAAGCATTAACCATAATGAACCATGGTCAACCATGGTCCAATGTCACGTTGTGACAAGGATTGTCTCAATATGAAAATAAACCATGCTCAACCATGTTTATTTTAGTATTTTTAATATTTATCTTAGGGTTTTATACCTTGGGTTTATAATATTAGTCCCTTGGGTTTAATATTATTCCCATAGGTTCATAATCCCTTGGGGTTTTAGTATTAATCCCTTGGGTTTATTATTCCTTTGGGTTTATAATATCAATTAGTTGGGTTTATTATCCCCTTAGGTTTATAATATCAATCATGGTCAACCATTGTCAACTATGGTCAATCATGGGGTTTTAATATTAATCCGTTGGGTTTATCTTTCCCTTCGGTTGATAATATCAATCCCTTGGGTTTATAATATCAATCATGGTCAACCATGGTTTGATGTCGCAATGTGACAAAAAATGTCTCCATATAAAAATCATGGACAATCTTTGTTAACCATGGTCAACCATGGTTGATCGTGGTCAACCATGTGTTATAGAATCAAACATGTTCAACCATGGTCAATCTTGGGTTTTTAGTATAAATCCCAATGGTTTGTTATTCCTTTGAGTCAAACATGGTGAATCATAGTCAACCATGGTCAACCATGATCAAATGTCACTTTGCAACAATGATTGTCTCAATATGAAAATCAACCATCGCAACTACGATCAACCATGGTCCAATGTTACATTGTGACAAAGAATTAATTATTAGTATTAATATTACCATTATTAATTATTATTACATAAAGATGAATTAATTATTATTATTTTTATTTAATTAATTAATATTCATATTATTATTATTTAATAATATTTAATTAAAAAAATATCATGGTTGTTTAACAATAATTAAATATTTAATTGTTATTTATTAATTTTTATTAGCAAATTATTATTATTATTATTATTATAAAATAAAATAAAATAAAAATATTTATATTTTTTCTAAAAATAATATTTAAATTTAAGTTTTTTAATAAAATAAGTAACTGTTTATTTACATTTTATAATATATATATATATATATATATATTATTATCAATGGTTTGTGCAATTATACTACTAGCTACACATTTCATGATTGATGGAAATAAAGCCCAAACTGATAAGAGAAATTAATGAACCTATGAATCGAAAAAATTTCATTAAAGGGAGCCACAAGAAGAATAGTTACCATAGTAGAGAAATTGAAATAAGCCATCAACATGGAGGATTATAACAATCAAGTGGTGGGGAACTGTAGTTGAATTGGTATATAAGATACTTGATCAAGAACCAACAAAATGAATATAAGTTGTGACAGATATGATGGAAGAAGATCAATTTGGGTTATGATAAGTGAACAATGTAATTGAAACTTTTTTTTGTCCGTCAAGGTAACTGTATTATATTATCAAAATTTCAAAAACATCATACATCAATAGGTGAACTATATACATAATTAACTTTTTTTTTCGGTCAAGGTAACTGTATTATATTATCAAAATTTCGATAACATCATACATCAGTAGGTGAACTGTATACATAATTACTGCCACACCAAGAAAAATAATAGGCTTAAAAGTTAACAAGAGAGTTGCTCTGAAAAATATTGACCCTGTAAGGAAGGCAAGACAACTATTGTCTTGAGTTATAAGTAACACAAGAAGAGGATTTGCTATAATTATATATTAGGGTCTAGAAAGAGCGTTGGCCGCTGGTGCCTGTGGTACTCATTTGCTTTTGCATTGGCAGTCATGGTAGTAGCTGCACTGGTTGTGGGCAGTGTTGTTGGCACGCCCAATACAAACTTCATATCGTCTGCGTGTAACACGCAGAAGATCCTAAGTGGAAGTCCCTATTATAGTACTCTCGGATCCCTCCTCGTAGATCTAGAGGAAACATTGCATTCAGCGGTTACGACTACAAAGCATCGCGCGCAGGCTCACCCACTGCCTATGGGCGTGGGGTTTGCAATCAGCGAATCTCTCATTCTGATTGCACCGCCTGCCTTAAAAATCTTGGGGCCCGCATCTGGAACATTTGTGGCAACACCACCGGTGGTCGAGTTCAGCTAACTGACTGTTTCATCTGCTACGAGCAATACAGCTTCTAGATAGTTACGCATTCAACCTCTGCATCTATGTTTCAATAAAACGTCTCACGCGCGTGATTCTCTGAGTAAGAGAATATGATGTTCTGCTATTCTCATTCTCATCAGTCGCTATCTAAATCCTTCATATAATATAATAAAACTATCGTGCATTCTCTTATTTTATTTTCCGTTCCGCTGTCGTTGCTAATAATTCCGTTCATTTTGTACTTCTGAATATTTTAAAAGAAATATGGTTGAAACTAAGTACCATGAACAATTACGTTCACATCGAATTGTTCAGTCAGATGTTACAATTATTCCTGCCTGTAGTTTTTTAAATTGATCCGACTTCACCAAGTAATTATCGAAGTTTTTAATATTTTTAGTCATATGCTGTAACTGATGTCATTTTTGCATATATTTATTAAGTACTAAAATTATTGGTCTGGTGATATGCGGATCTACTATTAATAAATTGATTAATTAAAATGTAATTAATCTAAACTAATAAATTTAATTAGAAAAGAATTTGATATAATTTTTATAATCTTTTGTTCAAATTATAAGAGTTAGCTTTTAAGTAATGTTTACCTACATATTGTAATTTGTAATTTTGAGGAGGAAAATTTGTCTATTGTCTTAAATATTGTCTTTAAGCTGGTGTCTCAAATTTTTTTCTCTATAAAGACAATATAGAACACATATTATTATTGTCTCTATAAAAACAAGAATTATTGTCTCTTAAGAGACAATTTCATTTGTCTCTCTAGAGACAATTTCATTGGTCTTTGTAGAGACACTTTCATTTTTGCCTCTTTAGAGACAATTACATTTTTCTCTTTTTAGAGATAATAGCTGAGATTAAAAACATATTGTCTCTATCGAGACTACATGTCCATAATTCAAACTATTGTCTCTCTAGAGACAATATAAAAAAATATTTAAAAATAAATAAATAAAATCATTTTAAATGTTCTTTCAAGGTAGTTTCAACATTCAAAGTTCCCAATTATTGATTTTAATTACCTTAAATCTCCGTTGTTTAGGGATACCAATAGAATAAAAAATAAATAAATCCATTATTTTTAAAGCTAACGACAAAGTAATTTTAAATCTAAATGAAAAAATAATTCTCGAAAACAACATTGAAAATAATAAGGCAAGACACTTATATTTTATGAAAATGCATTGATGTCATTTGAACATGCAAGATCCTCAGTTGGAACTTCATTTTAAGACATATTACGAGGCAATTTTTTTTTTCAAGATTCCCCTGGAGTGTTGGTAGTGTCGAGTATCACCAATCTAGTCTATTATGTTAAACGCCATGGATTACAACATTATCAATGTTGGTAGCTTGGATCACAAAGACCCAAACATGAGGAAACTTAGGAGGATGTGAGGCAGGCCACCCAAGTGTAGGGAACAAAAGCAGAAAGGAGGAGGACCCTCTCCTCATAGGAAAAAGAAAAGGGTGGCAACAAACATTACTACCTCCTAACTGAACCAACATTCAATAGTGAGAAGAGAGGTTGAAACCATGGATGATAGGGTCAAGATTACAAGATGTAGAACCATAAATGTTGAGATAGATGTGGGGATTGGGAAACCCATTCCAAATACTAGCTTCTCTAAAACTAGGGAGTCTAAGTAAACCAACATTGTGGATCCTTATGTTAGGTTTTCGGTTACTCCCAAAGTGTTTACACCATGCTTAAGGGTGATTCACATGATGTGGAGGTAGTGTGTTAGCTACCCTCAGTTGAACTATGATGGTCATACACATTCGATACAGCTTCCTCATCGAATTCTACAACTTGATATGATGGATATGCGACACACTTTGTTAAGCAATTTGACATCTATATGGTTTGGTGATATTTTTCATGTAGAATGTTACCCACCAAAAGTGGGTATACCATAAGTGAAACATCTTCTCCTCATTTTGACAGCTAGACAACCGGCAGCCCAATGATGGTCAGCACATAGCATTATGCCACAGTTTTCCTCCCATTGCTCCAGTGAGATCTCTCTCCCATCTAACATTGAATGAAGGTGGCTTATATTTTGGTAGGTACTCAAGCATTCTAGAAATCATATATTTTCGTAATAATGTTATGGAAATATTAATATGGATCATGAGGCAAATTGGATGATTGACCAATCTGGATTGTATCGTTGTTCCCACACTTCACTTGGGAGGTTAGTATTTGATTCTAGTCCAGTGAGACCTCCTCTAAGGCCTTATGGTTTAGGAAGGGCACTATTGGGGAGACATTGATTAATAGATCACGTCCAAGGTAATCCATACTTACCAGTTTCCATGTTTTCCAATTATCCATCTCCCGTCATTGGAATTGTCCCCCTATATCCACATCCTTAAGTCAACAATAGAAAACTTGGCCCCGGAGGTTGATGCAACTAAAAGAATGATAAAAGAACATAAAGCCACAAGGACAGAAAATGTAAAATGCAAAAGATGGTTGTGGCAAATTTAGCATGCGGACAAAACCTAGCATGATCTCCACCCTTCTCATTAGCTATCACCTAGTGCCCCAAGCATTTAATGCTTCAATCTCAAACAAAGGAACTCCTAAATGTCCCAACCTCGATGAGCGAGAAACTTCTATATAATAAAGGAGTATTGAAAAGGCATAAAGCAATCTTTGCCTCCTAAGCTATGCACCAAATAAATATAAATAAATAAAGGCACAGCAGGGGGTGGAAAAAGAAGGCCAAGAAAAGGGATAACTAATGTTAATTTCTAAGTACCATTTTCAATTTTTTGTTTCTTTGCACCTCCCCAAAAAATATTTTACCCAACAAATTAATTTTCTGCAGTAAATAAATTCCTTAAACTACAAAACAAAAATACTCTAGTACTTTTAACTCGATAATTTTGCAGCAGAAATACTTTGAAAAACAATCAAGCAAACAACGAAGATTTTACCCTCCAAATTTCTCTTCATTAACTTTTTATCATAAAAAATTAAGGGCTTCCTTACAAAGGAGGATGGCCCTTTCAAGTACAAAAAGATACAGTGAATGAAACCTGGCAAAATCAACCCACAAAAATCAAGAACTGATCTCTGCCCACAACTTGTTGCCTGATTTCTCTATCTTAATGAATCATGTTATATTAGATATCATTTTGGGATTCAACTCTGTTAAGTAAGTCATTCACGTATGACCATTTCCATGAGAGGTAGTCGTAACTGACTAATTTCTCATGATTTTTGAATAGTTCATTTAGCACTCATTGCATCGGGTGATGCTCACAAGGGTGAAGAAGTGGAATTGAGCCAGAGGAGATCTGGGATGGGTGACCTCCCGGGAAGTCCTGGTTACCGGGTGAAAGCCCCGGAAGTCATGATTGATGCTATGTGATTCATTTCACTAGTTTCAATTCCACTTCTTCACCCCTACGAGCATCACCCGATGCAATGAGTGCTAAGTGAACTATTCAAAAATCATGAGAAATTAGTCAGTTACGACTACCTCTCATGGAAATGGTCATACGTGAATGACTTACTTAACGCACTTGAATCCCAAAATGATATCTAATATAATGCACTGCGTAAACCCCCATACTTAGAATCATGTTATGTTTGAAAACATAGATAATGGTGCACCTCAAATCTTTTATCTTGATATCGATCTTCAGATCACATCACGCGAGGTGGTTTAAATACAGGATCTGAATGCGACTAAACTTGAAAGTGAATATATTCTTTTTTTTTTCGACTCCTTTATAATTCTTTAAATCTATTATAAATTCGAATTCATTGTTTTAGGTTGGTATTTCTAGTGGTTGGTTGGAGCTAAGGTTCATTTTTCCATTCACCATAGTTTAACTTCAAATCCATATTTCACCTTAGTAATAATGATCTCTCATTGTCTGCTAAATCAAAATTACTGATATATGTAATTTGCTAGTTTTGGAAATATTTCAATAGTAATAACATAGCCTGCTTAAATATAGTTTTTTTAATTGTATATGTAATTTAAACAACCTAAGTTATTAATAAATAATATATCTAAATATATAATAAGTGAAAAAACTACCATGACCTTTACTATACTTCCATAAAATCAATTTTATGGAACACATTTTCCTTTACTCCACCTCACGTGTTACATACCTGTAACGAGAATCATAAGGGTAACATAATTTATAGTCAAGTAGGGTGAAAAATAATTTATACTCAGGTTGTTGCTGTCCCTCATCGAGCTTTAAATTTCCAAAAGACATGTTCAACATACCCATGTATACAAGCTAGGCTATATGTTCCAATTAGATCCAAATACGTATCCTTTGGAAAGAGATATCTGCAGTAACAATTGCTTAGCCAACACTGAACAGTTTCAAGAACATCACATTCACTCTTCTTACCTGAGAAGTAGTCCTTTACTCAAGTCAAAATAAAAAATGGTCAAATTATTCAATGCAATCATTCACTACTATACCTAATACATGAAGATGCTTTTGGTTGTTTAATATGCCCCTCTGTACAAACCTGTAAATAAACTAAATGAATTCATGAATGGTCAGCGAACTACAATAAAAAGGTAAAACATATATGATAAGAAAGATAGATAACAACATCTTCAATATAACATAAGTCGATGCCTATTTGAATTGCATGGAATGTAACAATTTGTTCCTACAACAAAATCACTATGGTACAGAGTATGTTCGCTACTCTTACCTGAGAAGATTACCCTTTCCATGTCAAACTTGTACATGTCCAGAACGGAATCTCCATGTACAAATCACAAACCTCTTGATACACTAAAAGTGAATTCATGAATGGTTAGAGAAATGGTATAAAGAAGCAAAAATAGTTATGTTAAATAAGAGAGGCTTACATTTTCTTCTTTATTTATAATACTTTGAATGCAAGAAATAATTCTTATACCACGGAAAATACACATGTCCTTACACCTGAAGCAGAAAACCTGCTTAACAAATCATCTTAAAATACATGTTTAAAGCACCAGCCGCATCTTTACTCTTGGTCCTCTATAAGGTATCAAGAGCTCCAAATACTTACCAAATACAAAGGAAAGGTTGTCATTGTGTCAACACAAAAACAAAGGAAAGTTTGTCAACACAAAAACAACGAATTTCAACACAAAATCCATTTACCGTTAGATCAATACAGTGAATACCTCTGCCAGATGCAGCACTCTAGACATGTGACCTGTAAAGCTCTCTTATCTTAACCATATATGGATATTTCCATAAGGTCAGTTGGTTCTGGCTGAATCCATGTGAGTAGATAATACTCCTGTGCTCATTCTTGAAGGAGGAAAATCTGCTTAACAGATATGCGTGACATACATGTTAAAAGCACCAACCCCATCTCTACTCTTTGTCTTCTTTATGGTATCAGGAGCTCCAAAGACTTACCCAAACCTAAGAGTCTCACCTTCTACAACCAATGCAATAATGTACCCATTTGGACACTGAAAATACAATAGAAAGGAAAGACTATCAGCAAAAAGGCTAAGACTATCATCACCAACCCATTTAGCGATAGATCAATAGAATGAATACCTCTTCCTATTTGAATTGCAAGGAATGTAACAATTTATTCCTACAACAAAATCACTATGGTACACAGTATATTCGCTACTCTTACGTGAGAATATTACCCTTTCCATGTCAGACATGCACATGTTTAGAACGACATCTCCATGTACAAATCGCAAACCTCTTGATACACTAAAAATGAACTCATGAATGGTTAGAAAAATGGTATAAAGAAGGAAAAACAGTTATGTTAAACTAAAGAGGCTTACAGTATCTTCTTTATTTATAATATTTTGGATGCAAGAAATTATTCTTATACCGCAGATAATACCCATGTGCTCATACCTGAAGCGGAAAATTTGCATAACAAATCTGCTTGAAATACATGTTTAAAGCACCAGTCGCATCTTTACTCTTGGTGCTCTTTAAAGTATCAAGAGCTCCAAATACGTACCAAATACAAACGAAAGGTTTTCATTGTGTCAACACAAAATCCATTTAGTGTTAGATCAATACAATGAATACCTCTGTGATCTGATATTCACCCTATGTGTGACATCAGTTAAAGATTTATTATTAAAGGTATTACAGACTCATGTGCTGGTGTGTGTGTGTGTGTTCTATGTTATTGAAGCAACGGATCGATTAGATTGCCAATACACAGACAGTAAAATGGAAAGACAACAAAGAAATGCAGTAAACAAATACACAAACAATTTTTAATAAAGATTTCACCCTATTTTCCTTGGGCTACGTCTCCGGTCCAGCTCTTAGTGGTGGCCTTGTTTTATTGTCCCTTTAAGTAGAGAATTACAACGCAGGGACTCAATGTGAGTTCTCCTGAAGCAGGTATGCTTGGCAGGGTGGTTCTTGGATTCCCTAAGCCACTGGAATACATAGACTCTTTTCCTTCCTAGCAGCCCTCTAACCTTCTGGTCCACAGTGGCAAGAGCCCAATGTGGTGCTCAGCCCGGGCAGATCCTCTATGGAATAGCTCAAATTCCTCAAGCTTCTGGTGCTCGATGTTGCCGCTGGTCAGCTCGGCCCTCTATCCCTTCCTGAGTTTCTCTTTCTTTACTGCCTTCTCTCTATGTATTTCATCCTCCTCTTGCGATTTTGGTCTTTCCTCATCTCTCAAACTTCGCTCGTCCATTCTGTTTCCTTGTTCATGGTTTGTAGTCATTCGAACTCATATCGGTTCGGTTCCCCTTCTACCACTGTCGATTCACCTTCTACAGCTATGCTTGGTGTTCCCTGTTCAGCGTCAGCATCAACGCTCGGGTAGTGGCCACGTGTCCTCCTCTAAATGGTTCCAGCCTGCTTCGTCGGTTCATTTTTTCAATTACGTCATGGATGCATTCTTCCTCCATGGTGGTGGTCAAATGAATTCCAAATATTCACAAATCACGTCATAATCCCTTGTTGATTTTGTTTCCTCCATCGAGTTTGATCTCAACTGTATGATCTGGGGGCCTCCAGATCCGATGCCATATGCACGTCCCGCGTGGTTGACTTGCTCGACCGATAACGCGCGATCAACGACGGTTTTCTCTCACCTCCGCTCGCCACGTGTTGATCGTTGAGTTTGATTGCTCCATCCTCGTCCAAAACTATTTACCATTTGAGGGCATCCCGATCAATACCGCCGGTTTCCAGAGCGTGGGTCCCACCTTGTACATTTAGTGCTTTTGCCTTTTCGCCCATGGTTCTCTGGTTCCCGACGTGACCAAGTGCTCAAGCTTCCCCCATTATGGCCATGTTTGCCCAATGATGAATGATTAGCTAATTGCGGATCAAAATCCACCTCTGTTTCCCGATCCGGGTCGCCCAGTGGCTAATTTGACCTCCCGCGTAGTCTCCATGGGCCTCGGTCAGCGCGCTTTGACTGAGGTCGTCGTCGTTCCACGTTGGCCACTATTGCCGCTGGTTTAGGGGTGTTTTTTATCACAGTTCTTAATTCTTTGAGATTTGTCCCGACCTAATATAGTCATGGTTGTTTGACAGTTCTTGATGGATCCGATTCGAATCATGGCCTTCCCACTGAAAAAGCTTTTGGACCACCAAAAGTTGGTTTTCTTTCAATCATCGACTAAGTGAGGATACAGTTGTCTCACTTGTCCAATCTCAATCCACTTTGCACTGCTTGGCTTCGAAACTCTGAGTCCAATTATGAGGTATTCAACATCGCCCCTGTGCATTGTCCTTACCTTCCTGTCCAACATTGTGTCTTCCCGCAATTCATTAAGATATTCAGGTAGCAGGGCATCAATAGAAGGAAATTGACTTTGCTCTTCAGGTTCCTCAATCATTGAAGGTTCAAAAAATCTCAACCAATCTGCATTTACGACTGAGTAGATGTGCATGTAAGCTGGTAGATCAAGGCGAAAAGCATTTTCACCAATCTTCTCAAGTATCTTGAAGGGTCCATACCTGATAGGCTTTAGATTTTTACGTTCACCTTGCATCCTATCCTTGCTGATATATAACCAGACCTGGTCTCCAACTTGAAAGCTATGCTCCATCCGATGCTTATCATGCCAGCCTTGTACTTGGCTTGGTTCTTTTCCAGCTGTTCCTGTACTGCCTGGTGGATCTCCTGGATCTACTCAATGAACCTAGTTGCCTTGTCCACATCACTGTGTCCATCAACCATTGTATCTTTACCAAAGACAAAATCCAAATGTGACCTTGGTGTGAAACCAAAACAGGTCTCAAAACGAGATCTCTATGTAGAAGAGTGTTTGGACCTGTTGTAAGCATGCTGCACATAACACAAATGTTCATCCCAAAGCTTAGGATGTTTGTTGCAATATCCTCAGAGTAACTGGATCACTATCATGTTAACTACTTCTGTCTTGCCATTGGTTTGGGGATGAAAATCTATGCCCTTCTTCAATTTGGTGTCCATCAGTTCCCACAGACTTGACCAAAATTTCCCCACAAATCGGGTATCTCGATCAGATATAATGGAAGTGGGTAATCCAAAATGAACCCATACATGTTCAAAGAATAACTTTGCATTCTGTTCAACTGTAATATGTTTATTACAAGGTATCAAAATACACATTTTGCTGAATCGATCCATAACCACATATAGATAACCATGACCATTCCTAGATTTAGGCAGTCCTCCAAAAAAATCCATGGAAACACTTTCCCAAGGGTGAGAAGGAACTGGTAGAGGAGTGTATAAGCCTAGTTTTCTGTTGCTGGGCATGCTTTTTACACAAATAGTACACCCTCTTACATATCTAGAAACTTTCTCGTTAATTTTCAGGAAATAACAGAACCTTTGCAGCTGTGCAACTGTTTTACTTACCCCAAAATCACCTGATATCAAAGAAGTGTGTGCCTCTCTAATTATCTTTACTCTCCCTGTTTCTGGAATGCATAGTTTTCCACAATGATAGAAGAGTCGATCCTTCACATGATAGTCCAATTCTTCTACCATTTTTCCTTGACTCAAAGTTGCATATACATCTTTAAAATCCATATCCTGAGCATATTGTTCTATATAGCCTTCATGTAGTATAGAATTATGCTTATGTATGGTAGATGCATTTATAATAGGTTTAGATAACATGTCTGCAACCTTGTTATGTATGCCCTTTTTATGTCTAATGACCAAATGAAACTGTTGTAGAAAACCCATCCATCTGTAATGTCTTGATTGCTGCAACTTAGTTTGGGAGTGTAGATATTGAAGTGGTTGATGATCAATATGTATTACTGTCTCCTTGCCCATTAAATAATGTTTCCACTTTTTCACACTCTGAACTAATCCATACAATTCTTTATCATATGTAGGATAGTTTACTATTATAGAATTAAAAGTCTCAAAATGATAACATATGGGTTTACCGTGCTGTGTCAACACTACTCCCATGGCATAGTCACTGGCATCTGTTTGGATTTCAAACGGTCTTTGTAGATCAGGCAGTGCTAATACAGGTGTTGTACTGATCTTTTCTTTTAAGGTGTCGAAGGCTTTCTAATGTTTTCCTCCCCACTGAAACACCTTGTTCAATCATGTTAAAGCATGTAAGGGAGCTACAATTTAGGAAAAATTAGAAATGAACTTCCTCCAATATTGTGCTGCTCCTAAGAAGCTTCTCACTTCTGTAGCAGAATTCGGTTTAGGTCAGTTTACAATGACTACCGCTTTAGAGGGATCTATTTTCAGTTCACCGTCCCCTACTATCCGACCCAAATACTTTAGAGATGTTTTGCCAAATTCACATTTTGAGAGTTTAACATAAAGGTTTTCTCTTTTCAAAACATTTAATGTCTGCTTAACATACTTAAAGTGTTATTCCCACGTTTTACTAAAAATAAGAATGTCATCCAGGTACACAATAAAAAAATCATCAAGAAAAGGTCTGAGTACATCATTCATTAATCTCATGAAAGTAGCAGGAGCATTGGTCAAGCCAAAATGCATAACCAGCCACTCATACAATCCCCGCTTTGTTTTGAAATTAGTCTTCCGTGCATCTTGCTTAGCAATTCATACCTGATGGTATCCACTATGCAAATCCAACTTGGTTAAATAAACAGCTTCCTTCAATTGATCTAAAAGATCATCTATGCGAGGAAGGGGATAATGATTTTTGATTGTTATCTTATTCAATGCTCGATAATCAATGCACATTCTCCACGAGCCATCTTTCTTTCTCACCAGAATGATTGGTGATCCACATGGTGATGTGCTAGGCCTGATGAACTCTTTCTCAAGCAACTCTTGCACCTGCTTCTTGATTTCAGCATTCTCTAAAGTAGACAACCTGTACATCCCAATGTTAGGCAATGGAACATCTTGTTGCAAAATAATATCATGTACTATTTCCTTTTTAGGTGGTAGAACTTTAGGTTCTTGAAATAGGACACCATACTCTGAAACAATGTTTTCTATATCAGCTTTCTGCTGAGTATTACAGCCCTCAAATACATTGGTTTATCAGGTTTCTTTTCCTTTACAACCATTAGTAAGAATTGTTTGCATGAATTTATCATTCTTTTCATTTGCCCAGAATTTATGAGAGTATAATTATTCTTGATCTTATGAGCTCTTACAAAGTATTCAATTCCATCTTTAACAAGAAAATACTTTTTTTTAGCTCTATAGAAAATGGCCTGTCTATCATACAAGTAAGGACTTCCTAAAATAATTCCACATATATCCAAATGAATTATCTCTAACTCAACCTCATCTACAAATGTTGACCCAAAGGAAAACTTGAGTTTGCACTGTCTAGTCACTTGTAGTTGTACTTTATCATTCAACCATCCTAATGGGTATGGTTTCTTGTGAGGTGTAGTTGCTAATCCCAATTTCTTTACAATGGCTTCAGAAATCAAATTTACTTGAGAGCCACTATCAAACAAAGTATCAATTTTTTTATGTTTGGAAATAACTCGAATATGAAAAAGCTCATGTTTTTTTCTCTCATGTTCTTCATCAATAATAGTTTGAGCAGAAATACTAGTAGATGCTTCAGATTTCTTACCTCTCATACCTATGACTGCAATAATTGTTTCATCTCCCGAGTCTGACCCCAAATCTTTCCGAATAGCTACAACAGTCTTCTTCTTCTTGCCCTCAGACTTCTTTGGTCTCAGCTCTAGATATAGAATCCAACAGTGCTCATCATCATGCCCCTCCTTTTTATAGTGAGTGCATGAGGCTTTGCCTTTTTGTGCAGTGTTAGCCTTCCTTGCTTTCCACTTCTGTTTTCTTTTCTCCTTGCTCTTGCTTACAGTGGGTTGGGATCGTGCCCCAACTTCTAAATTTCCATTCTTTCCTCTAGCTTCTAGATGAGTAGCTTGTACAGATACCTCATCTATACTAGTGAGATTAAACATGAGGATGGTATCCCTCATGTAGCTGTGTAGACGACCAATGTACTTCAAAAGAGTCTTTGGTGAGTCTAATGAGATGCCCAACATCAATGCTCTCTTTCTAAATTCTTGAGTATACCCTTGCACACTTTGCCCTTTCAACTGTCAAAGAGTTTTCCAGCTCATCATGGTTGTTACATGTAGGCCAATGGATAGAACCACTTCTTGATTACAGAAACAAATTCACTCCAGATAGAGATGGTCTTGCCATGTTTCTTCATATCAGTTTGGGTTCTTCCTTCCCACCAAACCAAGGCAGTGCCTCCTAGGCGTAGCCTTGCTAGCTGAATTTTAATCTTGTATGAGTTGATGTTTTTAACTCTGCAATACATAACAATTTGTCTAATCCAATTGTCCAACCTCTCAGCATTTATCTCTCCATCATATATAGGCAAATCAAATTTAACATCTAGCTTAATCAAAGATGCTTTCCTATTATGCACAGGGCTATTAGGAGGTGTGAGAAAGCTTTCCCCTTTCCCTTTTCCTTTGGAGTGGTCATGAGACTCATCTTCTTCTTTATCTTGTTTAGAACCTAATGAATCCTCATCCTTGTGCTTTCTAAAGTCCCTATACATTTCTTCTACCATTGACTTTATAGCTAGGAAACTCTTTATGAATTGAGGGTCTGGCCCCATAGAACCTTCCTCTGACATTGTCTTCTGAGAATAGACTCTCCCAATCTTAGGATTAGTTTCCACCAACTCTCCTTCTCCTAATTTGAGCTTTGATCTCGTGAGCATTCAATAGCTAAACCAACACAAGCTTGTCTAACCTTATAGCCTAGAGCTCTGATACCACTTGATCTGATATTCACCCTATGAGTGACATCAGTTAAATATTTATTGTTAAAGGTATTACAGACTCATGTGTTGGTTTGTGTGTGTTATGTGTTATTGAAGCAATGGATCGATCAGATTGCCAATACATAGACAGTAAAAGGGAAAGACAACAAAGAAATGTAGTAAACAAAGACATAAACAATTTTTAATAAGGAGTTCACCCTATTTTCCTTGGGTTACATCTCCTGTCCAGCTCTCAATGGTGGCCTTGTTTTATTGTGCCTTTAAGCATAGAATTACAACGCAGGGACTCAATGTGAGTTCTCCTGAAGCAGGTATGCTTGGCAGGGCGGTTCTTTGATTCCCCAAGCCACTGGAGTACACAAACTCTTTTCCTTCCTACCAGCTCTGAGACCTTCTGGTCCACAGTGGCAAGAGCCCAATGTGGTGCTCAGCTCGGGCAAATCCTCTATGGGATAGCTCGAATTACTCAAGCCTCTGGTGCTCGATGCTGCTACTGGTCAGCTCGAACCTCTGTGTATTTCATCCTCCTCTCGAGATTCTGGTCTTTCCTTGTCTCTCAGACTTCGCTCATCCATTATGTTTCGTTATTCATGGTTTTTAGTCATTTGAACTCATACCAGTTCGGTTCCCCTTCTGCCACTGTCGATTCACCTTCTGCAGCTGCGCTTGGAGTTTTGTGTTCGGTGTCAACATGAACGCTCAGGCAGTGGCCACGTGTCCTCCTCTAAACGGTGCTAGCCTGCTTCGTCGGTTCATTTTTTCAGTTATGTCATGGATGCGTTCTTCCTCCATGGTGGTGGTTAAACGGATTCCAAATCTTCACAAATCGCAGTGTAATCCCTTATCGATTCCCTTTCCTCCATCGGGTTTGATCTCAGTTGTCTGATCTCGGGGCCTCCAGATCCGACGCCATACGCACATCCCGTGCGGTTGGCTTGCTCGACTGATAACGCACGATCAACGGTTATTTTCTCTCACCTCCACTTGCCGCGCGTCGAACATTGAGTGGGATTGCTCCATCCTTGTCCAATAACATTTACCATTTAAGGGCATCCCGATCAATACCGTTGGCTTCTAGAGTGCAGGTCACACCTTGTACGTTTAACGCTTTTTCCTTTTCACCCGTGGTTCTCTAGTTCCCGACGTGACCAAGTGATCAAGCTTCCCCCATTATGGCATTGTTTGCCTAGCGATGCACGATTAGTGCTAGGCGCTAATCGCACATCAAAATCGACCTTTGTTTCTTGATCCGGACATCCCAGGGGCTAATTCGACCTCTCGTGTAGTCTCCATGGGCCTCGGTCAACATGCTTTGACTGAGGTCCTCCTCATTCCACACTGGCTGCCATTTCCACTGGTTCAAGGGTGTTTTTGATCATGGTTCTGGATTCTTTGAGATTTGTCCTGACCTAATACAGTCATGGTTCTTTGATAGTTTTTGATAGATCTGATTCGGATCACTCTATGAGATGCAACACTCTAGAAATGTAACCTGTAAGGCTCTTTTATCTTAACCATATATGGATATTTCCATAAGGTCAGTTGGTTCTCGCTAAATCCATGTGAGAATATAAAACCCCTGTGCTCATTCCTAAAGGAGGAAAACCTGCTTAACGGATATGCTTGAGATACAGGTTAAAAGCACCAGCTGCATCTTTACTCTTTGTCCTATTTAAGGTATCAAGAGCTCCAAACACTTGCCAAAACCTAAGAGTATCATCTCTTGCAGCCAATGAAACAATGTACCCATCTCAACTCTGAAAATAGAAAACAAGAAAAAGACTGTCAGCAAAAAGGATAAGACTGTTAGCACCTACCCATTTAGCGATAGATCAATAGAATGAATACCTCTACCTATTTGAATTGCAAGGAATGTAACAATTTATTCCTACAAATAAATCACCATGGTATAGAGTATATTCGCTACTCTTACCTGAGAAGATTACCCTTTCCATGTCAGACTTGTACATGTCCAGAATGACATCTCCATGTATAAATCACAAACCTCTTGATACACTAAAAAATAATTCATGAATGGTTAGAGAAATGGTATAAAAAAGGAAAAACACTTATGTTTAGCAAGAGACGCCTACAATATCTTCTTTATTTATAATATTTTGAATGTAATAAATTATTCTTATACCGCAGATAATACCCATGTGGTCATACCTAAAGCGGAAAATCTGCTTAACGAATCTGCTTGAAATACATGTTTAAAGCACCAACCGCATATTTACTCTTGGTCCTCTTTCAGGTATCAAGAGCTCCAAAGACTTACCAAATACAAAGGAAAGGTTGTCATTGTGTCGACACAAAAACAAAGGAAAGACTGTCAGCACAAAAAAAGAGACTTTCAACACAAAATCCATTTAGTGTTAGATCAATACAATGAATACCTCTGCCAGATGCAACACTTTAGACTTGTGACCTATAAAGCTCTCTTATCTTAACCATATATGGATATCTCCATAAGGTTAGTTGGTTTTGGACAAATCCATGTGGGAATATAATACCGCTGTGCTCATTCCTGAAGGAGGCGAATCTTCTTAATGGATAGGTGTGAGATACATGTTAAAAGCATCAGCTGCATATTTACTCTTTGTTGTCTTTAAGTTATCACGAGCTCCAAATACTTGCCAAAACTTAAGAGTCTCATCTCCTACAGCTATCGCAACAGTGTACCCGTCTGGACTCTGAAAATAAAAAACAAAGGAAAGACTGTCAGCAAAAAGGCTAAGACTGTCAGCACAAACCCATTTAGCGATAGATCAATAGAATGAATACCTCTGCCTATTTGAATTGCAAGGAATGTAACAATTTATTCCTACAACAAAATCACTATGGTACAAAGTATATTTTCTACTCTTACCTCATAAGATTATCGTTTCCATGTCAGAAGTGTACATGTCGAGAACGACATCTCCATGTACAAATCAAAAACCTCTTGATACACTAAAAATGAATTCATCAATGGTTAGAGAAATGGTATAAAGTAGGAAAAACAACTATGTTAAAGGAGAGAGGCTTACAATATCTTATTTATTTATAATATTTTGATTGCAAGAAATTTTTGTTACCATAGATAATACCCATGTGCTCATACTTGTAGCAGAAAATCTGCTTAACGAATCTGCTTGAAATACATGTTTAAAGCACCAGTCGCATCTTTAATCTTGGTCCTCTTTAAGTTATCGAGAGATCAAAATACTTACCAAAGACAAAGGAAAGGTTGTCATTGTGTCAACACAAAAACAAAGGAAAGATTGTCAGCACAAAAACAAAGACTTGAAAAGCAAAATCCATTTACCATTAGATCAATACAATGAATACCTCTACTAGATGCAGCACTCTAGACGTGTGACCTATAAAGATCTCTTATCTTAACCATATATTTATATTTATATAAGGTCAGCTGGTTCTGGCTAAATCCATGTGAGCAGATAATACCCCTATGCTCATTCCTGAAGGAGGAAAATCTGCTTAGCGGATATGCGTAAGATACTTGTTACAAGCACCAGCTGTATCCTTACTCTTTGTCCTCTTTGAGGTATCAGGAGCTCCAAATACTTGTCAAAACCTAAGAGCCTCATCTCCTATAGCCAATGCAACAATGTACCCATCTCGACTCTAAATATACAAAAGAAAGGAAAGATTTTCAGCAAAACGGCTAAGACTATTAGCACAAACCCATTTAGCAAAAGATCAATAGAATGAATACCTCTGCCTATTTGAATTGCAAGGAATGTAACAATTAATTCCTACAAAGGAATCACTATGGTACAAAGTATATTCACTACTCTTACCTAAGAAGATTACCCTTTCCATGTCACACTTGTACATGTCTAGAATGACATCTCCATGTACAAATCACAAACCTCTTGATACACTAAAAATGAATTCATGAATGGTTAGAGAAATGGTATAAAGATGGAAAAACAGTTATGTTAAGTAAGAGAGGCTTATAGTATCTTCTTTATTTATAATATTTTTAATGCAAGAAATTATTCTTATACCACAGATAATACCCATGTGCTCATACCTAAAGCAAAAAATCTGCTTAACGAATCTACTTGAATTACATGTTTAAAGCACCAACTACATCTTTACCCTTTGTCCTATTTAAGGGATCAAGAGCTCTAAAGACTTACAAAGTACAAAGGAAAGGTTGTCATTGTCTCAACAAAGAAACAAAGGAAAGATTTTCAGCACAAAAACAAATACTTTCAACACAAAATCCATTTAGCGTTAGATCAATACAATGAATACCTCTGCCAGTAAATAAATTCTGAAAACTACAAAACAAAAATACTCTACTACTTTTAACTCGATAATTTTGCAGTAGAAATACTCTGAAAAATATCAAGAAAACAACAAAGATTTTTCCCTCCAAATTTCTCTTCATTAATTTTTTATCATAAACAATTAATGGCTTCCTTACCAAGGAGGATATCCCTTTGAAATACACAAAAATACAGTGAATGAAACCTGGAAATATCAACCCATGAAAATCAAGAACTGATCTCTACCCACAACTTGTTGCCTGATTTCTCTATCTTAATGAATCATGTTATGTTTGAAAACGCAGATAATGGTAAACCTCAAATCTTTGATCTTGATATCGATATTCAGATCGAATCACTGAGGTGGATTGAATATAGTATATGAATGCGACTAAACTTGAAAGTGAATATATTCTTGGTATTTTATTCGACTCTTTTATAATTCTTTGAATCTATTATACATTGGAATTCATTGTTTTAGGTTGGTAGTTCTAGTGGTTGGTTGGAGATAAGGTATGTTTTTCCATTCACCGTAGTTTAACTTCAAAGCCATATTTCACCGTAGTAATAATGATCTCTCAACATCTGTTAAATCAAAATTACCGATATATGTAATTTTCCAGTTTTGGAAATATTTCAATAGTAATACCATAGCCTACTTAAATATAGTTTTTTTAATTGTATATGTAATTTCAACAGCCTAAGTGATTAATAAATAGTATATCTAAATATATAATAATTGAAACAACTACCATGACCTTTCCTATACTTCCATAAAATTTATTTTACGGAACACATTTTCCTTTACTCTACCTCACATGTCCAATACCTGTAATGAGGATCATAAGGGTAACATAATTTATACTCGAGTAAGGTGAAAAATAATTTATACTCAGGCTGTTGCTATCCCTCATCGAGATTTAAATTTCCAAAATACATGTTCAACATACCCATGTATACCCGCTAGGCTATATGTTCCAGTTAGAGCCAAATACATATCCTTTGGAATGAGATATATGTCGTAACAATTTCTTAGCCAACACTGAACATTTTTTAGAACATCACATTCCCTCTTCTTACCTGGGAAGTAGTCCTTTACTTAAGTGAAAATAAAAAATGGTCAAATTATTCAATGCAATCCTTCACTACTATACCTAATACATGAACATTATTTTGGTTGTTTAATATGTCCCTCTGTACAAACCTGTAAATAAACTAAATGAATTCATGAATGGTCAGAGAACTACAATAAAGAGGTAAAACATATATGATAAGAAAGATAGATAGCAACATCTTCAATATAACATAAGTCGATGCTTATTTGAATTGCAAGGAATGTAACAATTTATTCCTATAATAAAATCAGTATCGTATAGAGTATATTCGCTACTCTTACCTGAGAAGATTACCCTTTCCATGTCAGACTTGTACATGTCCAGAATGGAATCTCCACGTACAAAACACAAACCTCTTGATACACTAAAAGTGAATTCATGAATGGTTAGAGAAATGGTATAAAGAAGCAAAAACAGTTATGTTAAATAAGAGAGGCTTACAGTATGTTCTTTATTTATAATATTTTGAATGTAAGAAATAATACTTATACCACGGACAATACACATGTCCTCATACCTACAACAGAAAATCTGCTCAACAAATCTTCCTAAAATACATGTTTAAAGCACCACCCACATCTTTACTCTTGATCCTCTATAAGTTATCAAGAGCTCTAAAGACTTACCAAATACAAAGGAAAGGTTGTCATTGTGTCAACACAAAAACAAAGGAATGTCTGTCAGCACAAAAACAAATACTTTCAACACAAAATCCATTTACCGTTAGATCAATACAATGAATACCTCTGCCAGATGTAGCACTCTAGACGTGCATCCTGTAAAGCTTTTTTATCTTAACCATATATGGATATTTCCATAAGATCAGCTGGTTCTGGCTGAATCCACGTGAGCAGATAATACCCCTGTGCTCATTCCTGAAGGAGGAAAATCTGCTTAACGGATACGCGTGACATACATGTTAAAAGCACTATCCCCATCTTTACTCTTTGTCTTCTTTAAGGTATCAGGAGCTCCAAAGACTTACCAAAACCTAAGAGTCTCATCTCCTACAGCCAATGCAACAATGTACCCATTTGGACTTTGAAAATACAAAAGAAAGGAAAGATTATCAGCAAAAAAGGCTAAGACTATCATCACAAACCCATTTAGCGATAGATGAATAGAATGAATACCTTTGCCTATTTGAATTGCAAGGAATGTAACAATTTATTCCTACAACAAAATCACTATGGTACACAGTATATTTTCTACTCTTATGTGAGAAGATTACCCTTTCCATGTCAGACATGCACATGTCCACAACGACATCTCCATGTACAAATCACAAACCTCTTGATTTACTAAAAATGACCTCATGAATGGTTAGAAAAATGGTATAAAGAAGGAAAACCAGTTATGTTAAACGAAAGAGGCTTACAGTATCTTCCTTATTTATAATATTTTGGATGCAAGAAATTATCCTTATACTATAGATGATACCTATGCTCATACCTGAAGCAGGAAATCTCCATAACGAATCTGCTTGAAATACATGTTTAAATCACCAGCCGCATATTTACTCTTGGTCCTCTTTAAGGTATCAACAGCTCCAAATTCTTACCAAATACAAAGGAAAGGTTGTCATTCTGTCAACACAAAAACAAAGGAAGACTATCAGCACAAAAACAAATACTTTCAACACAAAATCCATTTAGTGTTATATCAATACAATGAATACCTTTGTGAGATGCAACACTCTAGACGTGAGACCTGTAAGGCTCTCTTATCTTAACCATATATGGATATTTCCATAAGGTCAGCTGGTTCTGGGTAAATCCATGCGAGCATATAATACCCCTGTGCTCATTTCTAAAGGAGGAAAATATGCCTAACGGATATGCTTGAGATACAGGTTAAAAGCACCAGCCGCATTCTTACTCTTTGTCCTATTTAAGGTATCAAGAGTTCCAAATGCTTTCCAAAACCTAAGATTCTCATCTCCTATAGCCAATGAAACAATGTACCCATCTCGACTCTGAAAATACAAAACAAGGGAAAGACTGTTAGCAAAAAGGATAAGACTGTCAGCACAAACCCATTTAGCGATAGATGAATAGAATGAATACCTCTACCTATTTGAATTGCAAGGAATGTAACAATTTATTCCTACAAATAAATCACTATGGTACAAAGTATATTCACTACTCTCACCTGACAATATTACAATTTCCATGTCAGACTTGTACATGTCCAAAACAACATCTCCATGTACAAATCACAAACCTCTTGATACACTAAAACAGAATTCACGAATGGTTAGAGAAATGGTATAAAAAAGGAAAAAAAATTATGTTAGACAAGAGAGGCTTACAATATCTTCTTTATTTATAATATTTTGAATGCATGAAATTATTCTTATACCACAGATAATACCCATGTGCTCATGAGTTTCCTTTCATAAAAGACACATTATCAACCGATTCAAGGGAAGGGGAGAGGAGCGATGGCGAGTTTTCGATCACCTAGGGTTCCAGAACGAATAAGCTATGCCGCCGTCGTCCCCAGAGATCAGCCAGGCCCCGGATCTGCTTGGCGTCTGGATGTTGGGAACTCAAACTTCGATCCATCGGTTTGTTTTTCTCCCGATTTCACTGCTGGAAAGGTTATACAAGGCTCGGATCAGAGATTTCAACAGCAGAAGGAATTATCTTCCCTCTTGGAGCAGACCAACAATTTTATGGTGAATCTGGGTTATCCTCCTCAAAACCTTGGGAGTTTCTCTTTAATACAACCTGATCATACACAGATCTGGGTATCTGAACAACCATGTGAGGGTGAACCAGTCCGACAAGGCAGAGATGTCTGCACATGGCGGGTAAAGGTGCGTCTGATGTCTCCTCTGTACCCACTCGGTCAGCTAAGGGACTATGGAAGCGGGGATCTTCGATCTGCGAGCACTGGTGCCAGCCTTGGAGCCAAACGATGGGCAGATACGATCTCCCCGGCGGAGATTATGCCATGGCCAGGAAGTATTGCCTGCGCTGAAGGAGAAAAGAGCCGGCAGCCCACCCCTTGGCCCCCTCTTGGTAGGCTATGGGCACGATCTATCGTTTCCTGGCAGCCCCTAGACGATTTACTCGAGATCCAAGTTTGGGGGCATTGGACGCAGGGTAAAATCAAATGTGCAGAGGCCGGAATAACTCGTCAACGACCAGATCAACAAATACACCCTGTTATACTCAAGCAAAAAGTTAAGGGCAGGCTGGAAATGGTCGCGGTGATGAGGGTAGAACAATATACGCTGCCACTTCCTCCCGATTGGCTCGATCCAGCAAAACGAGAACCCCACAAGCCTGATCCACTCAGCATGGAGGCCGATCTGGTCGAAATCTTCATAAAATCAACAGAGGGCAAACACCATTGCATGCGGATCAGTCAGAGAATGAGCATACAGGGTTTAAAAAAGGAAATCCAAGGTTATCTTGGAACCCCAATACAGTACCAAAATCTTATATATGCAGGATACAGTTTGCAGGACAAACAAACTCTCCTGCAATATGGCATCACTAAAGATTCAACCATTATCTTAAATCTCCGACTGCGTGGCAGGAGCACTGGAACCAGCTCTAAAAATACAGGTTCCTTTCGGGATGCTGTGAAAGGAAAAGAAAAAATGAAATACACTTAAGCACCACCATCAGAGGCCCCTGGACCCTACATTGTTGAACAAAAGCCAGAATCACCAACGCTACAAGTCGCTATGCTAGAGGTAACTAGTTTGCATTCTGATTTATGTAAATGTGCAGTTATTTGCAGATTTAATGGCTTCTGGCCAAAATCAGATCCCTTGCACCAATGGATCTATACAACATGGACATCAAGCTGTGAAATATACCTTTGTCCCAAAGGTTACTTCATAGTCAGATTCAACTCAGAACAAGAACGTGACAGCATTATCAATCAGAGGCCTTAGTTCTGGGGAAGTGTTGGCCTCTTCCTTACCCCCTGGTTCCCTGACTTTGACGCTAATACAATCAAGGTTTCAACGATGCCTGTATGGGTGAGGCTTCATGGTCTCCCCCTACACTTTTGGCATCACAAAGTACTAGCTACCATTGGGAATTCCCTGGGGAAATTCCTAAAAACAGATGAAGACAGAGTTATCAGAGGAATATTTACTTTTGCCAGAATATGTGTAGAAGTGGACCTGAGTCAAGGGCTCCCTGACCACATCAAGTTGAACTTTAATAACTCTCAATGGATACAACAGCTCAACTATGAGAACACAACGTTCTGGTGCAGGGGATGTATGCAAATAGGGCACCTTTAATATGACTGCCCTCTTGCTCGAAAGGACACCAGGAGAACCAAGAATCAGCAAAAAAAGCCCAAAGGCTAGCAGCACACTGAACCAGTTGAAGAAGAAGACACATACGTGGAGCCCACAGAGAATCAACCAGAACCCGATACTCTAATGAAACAGACATTTACACAGGAGGAGAATGCTTCAGCTACACATTCAGGGACTCACATTTCGGATATGCAACGAGAGCCACAAATGGAAATCAGTGGCATCAAAAGAACACATGGATCAGAGGGCTCCGAATCTGACAAAGAACACCAACTAATCACCATGGAAAACCAGCTTGCCATCATCACACCCACTCCCGACACTGGCGGTTGGCGACGGGTGGAGAAGAAGAAGGGCAGAAAAGTTTAATCTAACTGAAATTCTTTTTCTTTTTCTCTATATCTTGTAGTTTCCTGTCACAACAGGAACAATTATTTGCATTTTTGTGATTTTCTTTACTCTGTTCGTTGCCTGGCTTTACAGGAACAGCTATCTGAATATGCATCATGCATCTACAAAATGTAATTTTATCAACATGAATAAAATTACGTTTTTTTCCTAGGGGAAAAAAAATACCAATGTGCTCATACCTAAACCAAAAAATCTAGTTAACGAATCTACTTGAAATACATGTTTAAAGCACCAACTGCATCTTTACTCTTGGTCCTATTTAAGGTATCAAGAGCTCCAAAGACTTACCAAGTACAAAGGAAAGGTTGTCTTTGTCTCAACAAAAAAACAAAGGAAATATTGTCAGCACAAAAACAAATACTTTCAACACAAAATCCATTTAGCATTAGATCAATACAATGAATACCTCCGCGAGTAAATAAATTATGAAAACTACAAAACAAAAATACTCTAGTACTTTTAACTCGATAATTTTGCAGCAGAAATACTCTAAAAAAAATAAAGAAAACAACAAAGATTTTGCCCTCCAAATTTCTCTTCATCAACTTTTTATCATAAAAAATTAAGGGCTTCCTTACAAAGGACGATGGCCCTTTGAAATACACAAAAATACAGTGAATGAAACCTGGCAAAATTAACCCACAAAAATGAAGAACTGATCTATGTCTACAACTTGTTGCCTGATTTCTCTATCTTAATGAATCATGTTATGTTTGAAAACACAGATAATGGTGCACCTCAAATCTTTGATCTTGATAGCGATATCCAGATCGCATCGCCGAGGTGGATTAAATACAGGATATGAATGTGACTAAACTTGAAAGTGAATATATTCTTGGTCTTTTATTCGACTCTTTTATAATTCTTTGAATCTATTATACATTGGAATTCATTGTTTTAGGTTGGTAGTTCTAGTGGTTGGTTGGAGATAAGCTTCGTTTTTCCATTCACCGTAATTTAACTTCAAAGCCATATTTCACCGTCGTAATAATGATCTCTCAGCATCTGCTAAATCAAAATTACTGATATATGTAATTTGCCAGTTTTGGAAATATTTCAATAGTAATAGCATAGCCCGCTTAAATATAGTTTTTTAATTGTATATGTAATTTCAACAACCTAAGTTACTAATAAATAGTATATCTAAATATATAATAAGTGAAACAACTACCATGACCTTTCCTATACTTCCATAAAATCGATTTTATCGAACACATTTTCCTTTACTCTACCTCAAATGTCACATACCTGTAACGAGGATCATAAGGGTAACATAATTTATACTCGAGTGAGGTGAAAAATAATTTATACTCAGGCTGTTGCTATCCCTCATCGAGATTTAAATTTCCAAAAGACATGTTCAACATACCCATGTATACGAGGTAGGCTATATGTTCCAGTTAGAGCCAAATACATATCCTTTGGAAAGAGATATCTGCAGTAACATTTTCTTAGCCAACACTGAACATTTTTTAGAACATCACATTCCCTCTTCTTACCTGAGAAGTAGTCCTTTACTCAAGTGAAAATAAAAAATAGTCAAATTATTCAATGCAATCCTTCACTACTATACCTAATACATGAAGATGCTTTTGGTTGTTTAATATGCCCCTCTGTACAAACCTGTAAATAAACTAAATGAATTCATGAATGGTCAGCGAACTACAATAAAAAGGTAAAACATATATGATAAGAAAGATAGATAACAACATCTTCAATATAGCATAAGTCGATGCCTATTTGAATTGCAAGGAATGTAACAATTTATTCCTACAATAAAATCACTATGGTACAGAGTATATTTGGTACTCTTACCTGAGAAGATTACCCTTTCCATGTCATACTTGTACATGTCCAGAATGGAATCTCCATGTACAAATCACAAACCTCTTGATACACTAAAAGCGAATTCATGAATGGTTAGAGAAATTGTATAAAGAAGCAAAAACAATTATGTTAAATAAGAGAGGCTTACGGTATGTTCTTTATTTATAATATTTTGATTGCTAGAAATAATTCTTTTACCACGGACAATACACATGTCCTCATACCTGCAGTGGAAAATCTGCTTAACGAATCTTCTTAAAATACATGTTTAAAGCACTAGCCGCATCTTTACTCTTGATCCTCTATAAGGTATCAAGATCTCCAAAGACTTACCAAATACAAAGGAAAGGTTGTCATTGTGTCAAAACAAAAACAAAGGAAAGTCTGTCAGCACAAAAAAAAAGAATTTCAACACAAAATCCATTTACTATTAGATCAATACAATGAATACCTCTGCTAGATGCAGAACTCTAGACGTGTGACCTGTAAAGCTCTCTTATCTTAACCATATATGGATATTTCCATAAGGTCAGTTGGTTCTGGCTAAATCCATGTGAGCAGATAATATCCCTTTGCTCATTCCTGAAGGAGGAAAATCTGCTTAATGGATATCTGTGACATACATGTTAAAATCACCAGCCCCATCTTTACTCTTTGTATTCCTTAAGGTATCAGGATCTCCAAGGACTTACCAAAACCTAAGAGTCTCATTTCCAATAGCCAACAAACAGGTGGTTCGAATTACAGTCTTGGAGGGCAGCGCAGAGAGTCAGTCTAGGCAATACGTGGGTCTTCAGGAGAAGAGCTACAGGCTAGTTTCAACGCTAGGAAGGGAGGAGATTCATAGGAGGGATCATCTCAATGATTTGGAGTAGTTTCCAGGAGGTTACACAGCTTCATTCTAGCAGGTCGAGTTTTGCAGTTTCAGCTGAGGTTGGGCTCCTTGGGGGTCGAAATTCATAAGTCTGAACCAGGCCAAACCCTTCCTGGGTATTGGTGGGTTTTTGGCCAAGGATGGGAAATAAACTATATCAATGCGGATTTTTACTTAAAATTTTATGAGGAAGGGTTTGGGGTGAGAGTCATCGTGGGAAATAAACTATAGCAATGGGAATTCTGACTCTACTTAGCCTTGCACAATTTTAAGTGATGAACATTATTCCATCCGAACCTCGACTCTACTTGGATGGTAAAAAAAAACAATTCTTATGAAAAAAAGAAATCATGAAAATGAATAAAACTAAACAATGGTCTTCAACAAATGAAAATTGGTAGATAAGAGGGCATATGACCTAGCCTTGTCAATGGGGGGATACTCAAATATACAACCATCATTGTTGTGACCCTTATGGATCTTGCTTTTCCTTTCTACATGTAGTTGTTGGTGTATGTGTATATAATCGACACTCTAATGGATGATTTTGAATTGTATTGAGTAAACATTTTAAGATGCACTTATTTTATGACCTGATAAATGATGGAGAGTTTTGAACTCGATATGGTCATCATTAAGCCCTCTATATATGTTCTCGTTTGTGACAACTTTTTCAATTAATTGAAACAAGGCAAAACAGATTGCAAGCCAAAGGCATCTTTAATCATTTCTTGTAGTCTGAAATATGTTGTAGAATGTGTTCTCCTTTACCATTCAGTTATCTCAATCTTTAAATTACACAACATGATTTATCAAATCGAAAATTATTCTAAACAATGCAAGCTGTAAAATTTATCCCATTCATATGTAATACATAACAAAATCTCCTCTAGAGGCAAGATAATTACAACCACTGATGCCATAGGCTATTCTTCAATATCTATTTTTCGCGTATGGGAAGTGGATCATTAATCCAGATAATCAAACCCTGCCTGAGGAACTTTACTAAATGATATCATATTTATAGTGGCCACACTTCGTCAGCTTCCAAATTCTGACTATGGGACATCTTAGTGTATCACATTCAAACATTACTTCTAAATTACAATAATATATATCCATGATCTATATCTCTATACTACACAATCTGGATAGATGTGTCGATCAAGATATATCGCGGTGATTGGAGCTCTGTGAGACTCTAGAACACTTGGGGCCTTTCTCTGTTTTGGTTGTTATCTCAAAAGTCTTGTTTCTGACATATCAACAAATAGAAATTAGACAGAAGATGATAGTAAGCATTGAGGACCAGAGCATTCTCTTCATTTGAATGTATGGATAACTAGTACCTATATTCTTGCAGATGTTTCCTTAGATCAGTTTTTAGCTGGTTTCCCTCCTTTGCATCTTGGCGAGTTACTTGTGATTCAACTGCTATAGTGTCTAGTGAAGGCTGCCTAATTAACCAAAGGTAAGACAAATTTTAGAGTCATCCATATGAGAATAAAATTTTAGGAAACAAAATGGAACTTCAGTAATCATTGAAGGACTAAAAAATCTCTACCATCAATAAAAGGCAGACCAGGTTCTTGCAATCTAACTAAATGACCAAATGCCCACAAATTTGTCAGTTTCAGGACCGTTATTCCCAAACGGAAGGCATGTTTAGGGACCATGTAAAGAGAAGCCTGAGTAACAGTTTGCAGGAAAGCTATATGAGTACCTTTCATCGCCCTTGATGATATTCGACTTTTCTATGAATGAATCTGATCTTTGAGATCCTCTATCAGAAAGTGCGGCGGGAAAATAATTTTGTATAGGTCCGTTTAGATTTCAGAGTAGCGGCCAAATTATATTTGAATAGGTAGTAAAATCTTATAAAGTAATAGCTATGGTCACCTAGGTTTCCATTAAATTTTATTTTTATTTGATTAAACGAGGCCATCTCACATAGAAGTTATGTCTAATGATGTTGAAGATAAGTAATAATGCTAGTCTAATTAGAGTATCAATAAAAACTATATGAGTTCTCTCTAGTATAAGTATGTTTATATGAGGAGGAAAAATGGACATGAGCTTTACACATAATGGAAATATCTATTAATTTTTAAGGAGGTGAAAAATGTGAAAAATATGTTTAAATTTGTAAATAATGTTATCAATCAATTTAAATAGTTATAGGTAGCTCATTATTTTTGAGGAAGTTCATTTAGAGCTTAAAAATACCCTATTAGAAGCTAGCCATAGCTTAGAAGGCTTTCACGTGTGTTGTTAAGAGAGACATGGGATAAAGTTTGACTAAAGGAAATAAGGGGTATAATAAAATCAATGTATAACACCTACTCAAATCACCAAGAATATACACAAACCATCAAGATGACACACTTCTCTGAGAAAAAATATGAAACACCATGGAACAACTCAAATTAAAACTGACAGCCAAAGCATCAAGAGTTAGAACAAATTATTTATGTTAGGTCCCTGTAATACTAATGATTCCGCAATTACTATTGTCATTGTAGCCCTTATTGTTATTATTGTGCCCCGATTGTCCCCATATTGTTATTATTGTGCCCCATAGAAGCGCACTATTGTTATTGCAGTTGTGCCCTTATATTATTATTATTATGTCATCTTTGATTATATTGGGACCCCTTAGACTCCTATTATAGAAAGGAATTTTTGTCATTTGTATCATCCAAGAATTGTTCATTTGTGTAATGTAAAGGAGGTTTCCCCCTCGAAGAGGCTGATTTTGAAGGCATTCATCTATCTTTTCTTCTATTTTGTGAGTTGGTTGCATAACAGTTTAAGTGAACAAAGTAAAAATAGTACACATTGGACATAATATCATATACACATGGATCATACATATCCAGCTAAATGTGGTAGCTAAAGGAACCTCTTTCTACACCTAGTGTCCTAGATGGCTAAGGCAATGTGTGATCAAACCAATGATACATTCATGAATTACATATAGATTCGTAAACCTTAGATGGGAAATGATCAATGTGACAGGAATCGTAGGGGTTAAAATGACAATCTGTTAATTTTAGTTAATAATGGTATGTTCTGTGCTTAGCACAATTACATCAATGTTCCTTAACCAACCCAATAGAAATTTCAATTTAGATTTATAGTAGAAATCATATTAACCATTAATAACATTGACAATAAAAGTAGATAGAACATAAAATAATATTCAAAAGACAAACCAAGACAAGAGGACACCAGATTTGGCGGATGCCACGGAAAAACCCCAATGTTGGGAAACCCCTTTGATCAATTCTTCTTATTATTATATCAAAAGTTTAGCATAGAGAGATGGAGAGAGAGAGAGACAGTACAAAAGTCAAATTGACTTGTCCAATTCAAAGTCAAAACAATCCTGTCAATTTATCTAGTCAAACTTCAGCCCTAACCAGAAAGTCAACATTGGTCAAATCAACAATAAATCATCCTCAAAATAGCTCGGTCTTCCCCAGTCAAACTCGGTGAAAGGAGAGAGAAAAATTGTTATAATTTTCTGTGGTCAAACTGCAGTCAACCATGAAGTCATTGTTGGTCAAATTGACCATATTCCCTCGATTTTTGTGCCCAGAAATGCCACCTAAAGAGACAAAAAATATCCTCCAAAAATCACAGTCAAAGTTGGTCAATAAATCTTTTGTCAACATTGGTCAAACTTGGTCTACTGCCTAAAATTTTGGTCCTCCAATTCAGCCCAGAAAACTCATCCTTCTTGCCAAACGTGTGAGAGAGACAAGTTGCCCAAAAGTTGTACGAACCAATGAGAGAAGGAGAGAGAAGAATTTGCGAGTGATGATGATGCCAAATGAGGAGAGAGGCCATTTATATTTATAAAATTCACTATGGGTGAAAAGACACATCCATTGGGCTTCTTGAGCCTACATGTTGATGTAGCCGACCTAAACAAATTGTACAAGTTTGGGCATAAATTCAAAATCACACATTTTCTTGTCTAAATGAGATAATGTTTATATCAATTTTGTTCCTCTCGAAAAGAGGAATTTAATGCAATCATCATCTCCATCAAATGAGCTATCCCAAGGTGGAATTTGGCCCTATTTATCAATTTTAACAGAATCAAAATTTTAAAATATCCTCTAAAATCCCAAATAGAAAATGGGGTAATATATCACGTGACATCCAACTTGTGATCTATGGTTGGAAATACTCAAATTATCTCTAAAGAAATATGTCTCATTGAGGTCAAGGTCAAGAAGAGGTATGATGCCTCATTAATTTGGTAGTTGAAGAAGTTTGAATCTTGGTTTGTCAATTTGGTCCTAGGTAGGCAAGGCAACATGGAAGGAGGTGACACCCTTGGAAGCGTTTTACAGGGGAAGGCCACGTAAGGCCTTATATAAAGATCTAAATCAAAGGACCTCCATCATAAAATGTTCTAGAGATGTATTTAAAGAATGTAGATAATGACCCATCCAAATGTCAATAAAGACAATAGAACATCCCTTGAATCTCATAATAAATGGGGGCATCTATAGATGAGGTGATCCTTTAATTCTATCTCGTGTATATGGAAAAGCTAGCAAATGTTATTAAGAAGAGGAAGGTCATTATGATTAGTTTCAACTCGACGAGAATGTAAACCCAATTTGAACGCACCAAGGGGGACCCAAAGGGCAGCGTCTTGTGCTCTTTTGCATATGTGGTTAAACAAAAAGGCCGCCTTTTATTTGCATGAAGTGTTCCTGGTACAAATCCATGTTAGAGTTGAGGCTCTGAAAAGATGAAGTTTAAGTACATTGAATGTATTTTCTATAAATAACCTCTGTAACAACCTGACAGAAACATAAAATTATGTCATTTACATTGGAGGTGTAAATTACTTGAATTGTGTTACAACTTTAATCACTCCCCCACAAAAATGTGTCATGCTTCCTTGTGATGATGGTTCAACCCTTTTGGAGAACAACCTCACAACGTAAAAGGAATTTAAACATGATGTAACTTTAATAGTGCCCTACATTCACCCCCTGGCTCACCACTCATGGCTAATTTAAGGCTATTTCAAGCATTGATGTGGATAATATCATTTTATTTTCTCTTATGTATTATTATACATTCACACATTTGAGTTTAGTGGTTAATGACTTAAGATTTAGGGGATTTAGGTGTTAGTGGTTAAGGGGTTAGAAGTTAAGGTGTTTAGGTAGTGAAGGGTTAGGGGTTAAGGGTGACAGGTTAAGAGGATAAGGAGTTATGGCCTAGGAGGTTCATGGATTATATGTTAGGTGTTAATGTCTTAAGATTTAATGAGTCAAGGGGTTTATGGGTTATGAGTTGTGAGTGTAGGGGTTAAGGGATTATGGATTAGGGGTTAAGGGGATATGGAATTTACTGGTTATGGGTTAAGGGCTTATGGTTTGTGATAATTGGACTCCTAATCCCCTTATCACCACTATTGGGGGTTCCCCTATCAATTTCTATTACTACCTTTCCTCTAGGTCCATAGACCCTATGAAATTAAGTCCTAAGACCCCTTCTCAGCTTGGGTTGATTTACTAGTCCCGTAGGCTTGGTTGGACAAATGCTCTAGAGCCCTTGGTGGGTTGAGTTACTAGTCCTAGAGCCTTGGCTGGAAAAACACTCTGGAACCAAGTAAAATTTGTGGGTTGAGTTACTAGTCCTAGAGCCTTGGTTGGAAAAACACTCTAGAGCCGTGGATGGACGGGATAGAGACCGATCTAATGATGGTTTTGTGATGTCCAACCGTGAGGTAGAATCATTGTTTTATGGGTTGAGGTGGATGGCCTCTGGAAGCCCTGGATGGTTTTCGATTGATGTGTTCTATGAGATCCCACATTAATGCTTCGAATATGTCACAGGGCTAAATGGTTGAAGAGAGATTTGGCTCATCCATTCTATGGTCAGGTGGAGCGTGGAAGTTCAATCACAAGTTTGGGTTTTTCATCATTAATGAAATGTTATTTCACCTTGTATTTCTATGAGCATTTTGATGGATTATATGTGGTCTATATGACTGTAATTTCATGAGTATTTTCTGTTGTTATTATGTTGGTTATGTAAGTGTTTTATGACAGCAGCCATGTGTGGCTCTCATCATGTTTTTACTTACAATTGAAGGATCAATGTATATATGACATAATGGATGGAATGGAAGTTGATGTGTTGAGGCATCAATGGTTCTTAGCGATTCTCAGCTAAGTATGAGACCCCTATGCTCAGAACTATGAATTACACCTATAGATTACACATTTGCAATATGTTTGACGAAATGCCTATTATTGCAAGTAGGGTTCCAGTCAATTTCTTGAACAAGTATTTTCTTTAGCACTATCAATGATCATTTACATGTTCTTTTACTAACTTGCAGAGATGGTTCAATTCTAGGCAATGGCCTAGGCTCTGGGCCTGAAAAAAGTGGCCCAAATCCGAGAGTCATTGGCATAACACTGACAATTTTGGTCTTTGGTCGCAAGAAGGCAAGCCTGTGAGAGCAACTTTGGGTTTCTAGTCACCCTAATGCCTATATCATGTGAGTGACTGAGCCTTAAGTTATCCAAAATTAGTTCAGTGGGACCCCAAGATAAGTTGTCTAAAGTATTGGATTGGTTCGTAAGGGTCTTGTAGATAATGGTTAATGTCTGCATGGTGTGTTTCCATCGGTTCCACTTCCTTAACGTGACTTAGGAGGTTGAATCATATCATAGTGGCCCCTTGTCACATATTTACCCCAGTTGGTCGATTGCATGGGTAGATGTTGGAGGAGAGTGTTACAAGGGAGTGCAAGGAATCATAAGGGAGCACTAGTTTAGATGGCATGGAAATAAATGAATATGAGTGTGTGATAAGGAGTGTTAATGAGTTCGAAGTGTGCTAAGGAGGGACTAACAAGGTATGTTAGGCAGTGTCAAGGCATGCTACAGTGCTAGGGAAGCATGCCAAGATGTACCAAGTTCAAAGGTGTGCCAATGTGTTCTAAGGAGTGTTAGTGAGTGATAGGGAAACACAAGGGAGCACTAGGTCAAAATGCATGGAAATGAATGAAAAAAGGTGTGTGACAGGGAGTGCAGCGAGTTCCATGTGTGTTAAGGAGGGAGTGACATGGTATGCTAGGTAGTGCTAAGGCATGCTAGAGTGCCAATGTAACGTCTAACCAAGATGTGTCAGGTGTCAGGGTGTGCCAACACATGCTAGGAAGTGTTACAAAGTGCCATGGAAGCACAATGGACCACTAAGTCAAAATAATGCATGGAAAATAATGAATAAGATTTTGTGAGAGGAAGTGCTAGTGAATTCTAGGTGTGTTGTGGGAGTTACAAGATATTCGTTGTAGCGCTAAGGCATGCTAGATGCCAGGGCAACGATATGGCAAGATGTGCCAAGTGTTGGGGTGTGTAAATGCATGCCTGGGAGTGTTAGGGAGTGCCATGGAAACACAAGGGAGAGATAGTTTCAAATGCATGGAAATGAATGAATAAGGGCATGTGACAGGAAGTGTTAGTGAGTTATAAGTGTGTTAAGGAGGGAGTGAAAAGGTATGCTAGGTAGTGCCAAGGAATGCTAGAGTGCTAGAGCAACATGCCAAGATGTGCCAGGTACCATGGAGTGTTATGGAGTGCCATGGAAACACAAGGGAGAACTAGATCAAAATGCATGGAAATGAATGAATAGGAGTGTGTGATAAGGAATGCCAGTGAGTTTCAAGTATGTTAAGGAGGGAGTGATAAGGTTATACGCTAGGCAGTGCTAAGGCATGCTATATTTCGAGCGCATGTTAGGGAGTGCTAGGGAGTGCCAAAGCATGTCAAGGAATGTAGGGGGTGCTAACACATGCCAATAGTGCCAAGGGATGGTTAGATGTGTGAGGTGCTATGACATTTTGTTATATACCTAGGGGGGATAATATGGGGTACCAAGGGAGGTACCCAAGGTAATAATCTAATAATGGGATGGGCCATAGTAATAAATAAGGTGGTTAACCCATGTCATGTAAGGGACCACAAGTAGTTAATAATAATGTAATGGGCCCATGGTATTAGTTTGATGGTATGAGGAAACCATGGTAGTGATCCATGGTATTGTATGTATGAGGCCTATATAGAGGCTAGAGACTCTTCATGGAGAGATAGTGAAGGATTATTGTATGAACAGGCATATGGCTTGTGGAGTGTTCTCCTTCCTTAAGGAGTGAATGTATGGTGTTGCCCTACCTTAAGGGTTTGATTAATAAAGAATCATTTCATATTATTTCTGGGTTTATTTGCATTGTATTATATTTTCATATTATATCTATAATATTTCTGAGTTAGATCTACAACAAGTGGTATCAGAGCACTTTCTTGGGCACAAAAGTGGAGATTTTTTTTTTTTTTTTTTGCAGGGTTTTAGGGGCGGCAAGTTGCAAATCAGATCTATATGTTTTGGTGCAATATCTACAAAATATAATTGCAGATCTGTATTACTTGTGAAAAAATAGCCGATTTCAAAAAAAAAATCGGTTGAATCGGAGTCTGGATGAAGGAGATATCGCTGATCTAAAAATCAGTGGGGTTGCAGACAATTTTTCAGGGCAGCGAGTTTGATCAATAAAGAAGCATTTCTATATATTTCTATCTTTTTATTCTTGGGTTATTTCTATTATCATAATATCTTTGGGTTAGATCTATAACAAGTGGTATCAGAGCACTTTCTTGCGGACAAAAGTGGAGAATTTTTTTATTTTTGCAGGGTTTTAGGGGCGGCGAGTTGCATATCAGTTCTATATGTTTTGGTGCAAGCTCAGATCTGTATTTCTTGTGAAAAAATAGCCGATTTAAAAAAAAAAAACGGTTGAATCGGAGTCCGGATGAAAGAGATATCGCTGATCTAAAAATCAGTGAGGTTGCAGACAATGTTTTAGGGAAGCGAATTTGCAGCGCACATTTGGACATCCTAACACGAAATATTCAAGATCTAATTGTAGAGCTGGAATCTTTGTGAAAAAACACCTAATTTCAAAAAAAAAATCAGTCGAATCGGAGTCCGGATGAGGGAGATATCGCTGATTTAAAATCAGCTCTTTTTTCAGAAATTTTGGGTGACGGCGGGAGAGTAGCAGCACAGATCTAGAATTCTAGTGCCTCGATCAGGATTTCTATCACATGGGCAGATGCAGAATGATTGTTCCATTTCTGAAAATAGGTCATAATAAGGATTCTGAGGAATATTGACGAAACTGTGACACTTTCAAATTTTCGCCAAGTAAGCGAATTTTTTTTCAAACCCTCTTCATGGCGACTCTATATTTTACAGGAAAAGATGATGGTCCTACTATTGAAGAATACATAAAACTACATAAGAGGGTATGGAAAAACCGGAAATGGTGGGTAGTGGAGGATTTCAGAGATGAGGCAGCCACATGGTGGGGATTACTTAACCAAAAGAAGTGTTACAACTTGCCTGATGAAGAATTTGAAAAATTCCTTTTAGACAGATGGTCTCATACTAGAAAACAAGATAAGGAGAAACATATGGGGTTATTTCCTACTGGTATATCTTTATTGTAGGTTCATGGATTGATTTAGAAGAAGAGAATTGTTGTGTCTATAAATCCTAGTTGCAAGCAAAATCTTATAAGTGTTAATTTGGCAAAAAGATTGCAAATTCCAGTAAAACACATTGAAACTGCACAAATTGATAATGAGGATGTTCAAGTGTACAAGGATTTGAAGATTTCTATGGATAAATATGTGTTGCATGGTGATTTTTATGCTTCAGATATGGATAACATGGATGTTGTTTTGGGATACCCTTGGATGGAATCAGTGGGTACTATAAATATTAATGTGCAGAAGAAATTCTTGAAGCTCTGGTATAAAAAGAAGAAAATTACATTACAGGATATTTCCATTAATAAGCAGGTAGAGTCCAAGGAGGCTGAAGTAGAAGATGTTCCAGAGTCTGACATATTAGATGATGAGCTAGTAATGATAGATAATCAAACACAAACAGAGGCTGAAGCAGAAAAGGTTACAGGTGCTGATACATCAGAGGATGGCTCAGTGGTTGAAGTCATATTGGACAAGAAGACACGACAACAGGCACCACAACAGGGTGAATTAAAGAAAAAGACATTGTGGGTTAAAACTTCAACATATCATTACCCACATCACCTCGCAAGAAAACAACCAATACGATGGCAACCAACTAGCCACAAGGACAACAACCCCCATATCATGGATAGCAAGGAGCCTAGATCCACCTACTACACATCAACACTGAAGAGCTGCAACGGTCAACTTCCATCTCAAGCGAGAGAGGCACCAGCGAGATCGAGGGTTCACCTTTCTCCTGGATGGCTAGATGCACGTGCATGGTACCAGTGGATTACTCTTTTGAGTATATCTTATTATTTATGTTCTTCCCATGTTTCGAGGACGAAACATGCTTAGGGGGGTGGAATGTTATATACCTAGGGGGGATAATATGGGGTACCAAGGGAGGTACCCAAGGTAATAATGTAATAATGGGATGGGCCATAGTAATAAATAAGGTGGTTAACCCATGTCATGTAAGGGACCACAAGTAGTTAATAATAATGTAATGGGCCCATGGTATTAGTTTGATGGTATGAGGAAACCATGGTAATGATCCATTGTATTGTATGTATGAGGCCTATATAGAGGCTAGAGACTCTTCGTGGAGAGATAGTGAAGGATTATTGTATGAACAGGCATATGGCTTGTGGAGTGTTCTCCTTCCTTAAGGAGTGAATGTATGGTGTTGCCCTACCTTAAGGGTTTGATTAATAAAGAATCATTTCATATTATTTCTGGGTTTATTTGCATTGTCTTATATTTTCATAT
The DNA here is from genome assembly GCA_031772625.1 of Pinus tabuliformis. Classification (NCBI taxonomy): domain Eukaryota; kingdom Viridiplantae; phylum Streptophyta; class Pinopsida; order Pinales; family Pinaceae; genus Pinus; species Pinus tabuliformis. The sequence goes on along the minus strand of CM062812.1, from coordinate 489,472,930 downwards.
TAGATCTATAATATTTCTCGGTTAGATCTACAACACATTTGAAGATGTAAAATATGTTGTTCAGTTGTTTTATGGCCATGGTTGGACATGAGCCTTGACATGGAAACTTGTAACTCGTTAAGTTGGATAAGTTGAAATTATACATGAGTAGCCTAAGATGAGTTATAGTCAGTTCTTAGGTGAACAAGGCATAGTCTAGTTGTAGTAACCGTAACTTGGTCAAGTTGTTGTAGTCGAGGAAGACTTGGTTGGGTTCCCAACTCCCAAAAAAAGTAAGGGTAGTTGTGAGGGAACTACAGCTAAGGACTGTCAGGGCATGCCAACGAATGAAAAGGAATTCTAACACATGTCAGACATTTCCAATGCGTGTTGAGGAATGCTAGGGAGAGTTAGGGCATCACAAGACAGAACTAGGTCAAGATACATGGAAATGAACAAATAAGAGTGTGTGTCAAAGAGTGCTAATCAATTCCAGGTGTCTTAAGGAAAAAGTGTGTTAGGAGAAGGTTAGAATAGGAATTTTAGGAGGCAAGCCTATGGTTACCATTATAAGGGTTGGTCAAATCAATTTCAGAAAAAGGGATACTTTGGGTTGGGCGCAACACTGTTTTGCCAATGAATTGGTTGGGTTCCCAAGTCACAAAAATAGTAAAGCTATCTATGAGGGCATGACAATTAGGGAGTGATATGTTGTTCTAGGGAATGTCAGGAAATACTGACACATGCTAGATAGTTCCAAGGCATGTTAAGAATGCTAAGACAAGCCAACTTCTAAGGCATCCCAGGATGTGCCAAGTGCCAGGGTGTGGCGTGAATGCATTCTAGGGAGTGTTTGGGACAAGTGACAAGGAAACACTAGTTGCAAATGCATGCAAATGAGGTGTCAACGAGTTCCAAGTGTGCTAAGGAGGGAGTGAGAAGGTATGATATGTAGTTCCAAGGCATGCTAGAGTGATAGGGAACCATACCAAGATCATGTGCCAAGTGCCAAGGTGTGCCAATGCATCTTAAGGAGTGTTAGGGGGTGCCAAGGAAACATAAGGTAGAACTAGGTCAAAGTGCATGGAAATGAATGAATTAGAGTGTGTGACAGGGAGTGTCAGTGAGTTCCAAGTGTGCTAAGGAGAGAGTGACATGGTACACTAGGTTGCGCTAAGTCATGCTAGATTGCTAGGGAGACATGCGGCCAAGATGTGCTAGGTGCTAGGGTGTGTCAACATGTGTTAGGAAGTGTTAGGGAGTGCCAAGGAAACACAAGGGAGAACTAGGTCAAAATAATGCATGCAAATGAACAAATAAGATTTTGTGACAGGAAGCGTCAGTGAGTTGCAAGTGTGCTAAGGGAGTAACAAGGTATGGTAGGTAGTGCTAAGGCATGCCAGAGATCAGGGAGAAATGCCTAGATGTGATAGGTGCTAGAGTGTGCCAATGCATGTCAGGAAGCATTATGGAGTGCCAAGGAAACAAAAGGGATCACTAGTTTCAAATACATGAAAATGAATGAATAAGAGTGTGTGACAGGTAGTGTTAGTGAGTTCTAGGTGTGGTAAGGAGGGAGTTACAAGATATGTTAGGTAGTGCGAAGGAATGCTAGAGTGCCAAGGAGACATGCCGAGATGTGCCAGGTGCCAGGGTGTGTCAATGTGTTCCAACAAGTGTTAGGGAGTGCCACATAAACACAAGGGAGATGGAAATGAATAGATAAGAGTGTGTGATAGGAAGTGTCAGTGAGTTCGAAGTGTTCTAAGGAGGGAGTGACCAGCTTATATGCTAGGCAGTTCCAAGGCATGCTAGAGTGCTAGGGCATGTCATGGAGCACTAGGGTGTGCTATGGAGTGAAAAGCATGCCAAGAAATGTAGGCGATGCTAACACGTGCCACACAGTGCTAACGAATTGTTAGACGTGCCAAGTGCTATGGCATGTGAATATGTAAACTATGTTGCTTAGTTGTTTTACGGCCATGGTTGGACGTGAGCCTTGACTTGGTAACTTGTTAAGTGGGAAGAGTTGAGATTGGACATGAGTAGCCTAAGATGTGTTTTAGGTAGTTCTTAGATAAGCAAGGCATAGTCTAGTTGTAGTCATTATAACTTGGGTAAGTTGTTGTAGTGGAGGCAGGACTTGGTTGGGTTCCCAAGTCTCAAAAAAAGTAACGATAGTTGTGAGTTCATGATATCTAAGGAGTGTCGGGGCATGAAAAGGAATGAAAAAGCATGCTAACACATGGAAGATAGTGCTAGAGTGTGCTAGGTAGTTTTGGGGTGTTCTAGCATGTGCCAAATAGTGCCAAGGCATGCCAAGACATGCTAAGACATGTCAGGTGCTAAGACACACTAGGATGTGCAAGGTTCTAGAGTATGCCAATATGCGTCAAGGAGTATTAAGGAAGCAAAAGGAATAACCAATCCAAAACTCGAGGAAATGAACACATAAGAGGGTTAATAGTTCAGAACTTTAACTTTTCCAAAAGGGGCATGCTAGGCACACTAATAATATGTTCCAATACATGCCAAGAGCCAATTTGTGCCAAGTGCTAATGTATGTCAATGCAATATTATGCCAAGGTTTTCCAGGGAATGCTAGGGACTACAGGGCATGCCAACGCATGTTAGGGGAGTGCTATGATATGCTAGGTCATCCCAACATGTGCTTGGTTTTCCTACTCATGGAAATACGTTCTAGGTACACAGATGTTCCAAGACATGCGAAGTGCCAAGGAATGTTAGTGTGTACCAAAGCATGTTAAGGCATGCCATGACTGTTGAGGAGTGCTAGCTTTCTCTCATTAATAGAATTGACAAATCTTGATTATGTATTAAATAATATAATTCCTACACACACTAGTGGAACTTTATCTAAATGGAATTTGCTAGATAATAAACCTAATAGAGATGAATCATGTGTTGACTCATATGAAAACTATACTCTTACTACTTGAGGGAAATGATACACACTAATTACTTCTTAACAAATTGACTGACTCTAACCACTGTGGCCTTGGACACATAACAAAAATAACTCCACAACAATGGCCTTAAATTGTTATCTTTTGACAAAAAATATAGTAACAGGTACATAGCGTCATCAAAAACTAATTGGAATGATCAATGATGACGAACATTTTTTCACTGTCACCAAAAGTAACAAAAAAGAGAATTTGTGAGGGTCAATAAAAGATCGTCACTTCACCAAAGAGAGAATTAGTGATGGGCCTTTAACGACCCTCACCAAAAGTGTCTCGAAAGAGAGAATTAGTGACAGACCTTTAACGACCCTCACCAAAAGTGTCATTGAAAATGGCTTCGATGACAAACCTTCAAGGACCATCACTATATACACTTACAATGATGCTTTTTTAAGGACCGTCACCATATGCGACATTGGTGATGGACCTTAAAGGTCTGTCACAGGCATGACCCTCACCAATGACCCCTTTTCTTGTAGTGACACATTTTAGCCACAAGTCCTGACTATATCGTTTCCCCCTTCATGACTGGGTTCAGTCCACGTGGGTCATAAACAACGACCACCCTGTCCTTTTTAGAGAAGTCCAATCAATAAGTAACTCACTGGGACATCCTTGTAACACCATTATAGTGAATATGGGTAGAAAATTTAAAGAGGATATGTGACAAGTTCTATAATAAAACTAACTTCGGGATAGGCGTCCTATTTTGAGATAGTTTTTTCGTAATTATTAAAAAATTAAGTGGTTAGTTGGCGTTTAGAGTATGTGGTTGGTTGGGAGTCAGAGTATGGGAGAGTTTTATATAATAAGAGAGATTTGTAATTATTTCATTACATTATTTAATAGGAAGAAGTATATATAAGATGTTATAAGAATTATTAATAAATAATAAGTTAATGTAAATATATATATAGATATATTTTATGTAATATATAAAACAAATGAAAAATAATTACAAATTAAATTAAATATTTCATTAGTGTCTTGTTTATGATGAGGAAAATAGGTTATTCCTTTTATAATTAATTAATATTCCAAGTGTTATGTAGACTTATCCCTCTTGCAGACAAGAGCAATCTCCCTAGACTTCAAAGAAACCTTGTAATAAACAACCAAGAACTATTACCTTTCTCTATACTATGATTGACTGAAACAAATACTACAATAACGACCACTTACCATTTAAACAAAATGATTTATGAAGACACCTTCAGATCTATCGACCATATTCTCCTCGAAGCTTTAGAGAGCCTCCCTTCAGTCCCCATAGCTTCTCCATGATGTGCTGAAGGAGATCTACATAGATAGAGACAAATAAGAGATCAAAGTATCTCATATATAATCATAAGATAAATGCACTAATTAAAAAATCATGTATCATAAACTAATCAATACGCAATCACAACCTATGTAGGTGATCAAGGAATCCTACAAACTATATCAACAAATATGTAATTTAGAAATAACAATTGACTTTATATTAATCAAATAGAGAATACCCTTAGAACCATGTAGCCTTGATGTTGCAAGTCCCTTCCCACAATATCCAACCCTGTACTCGAATGAATAGCCTTCCAAACTTATTCCTGCAACATAAGCCTACTTCCAACAATCCTCCTCAATCCTTTGGCTTGTGTCAGCTTTATAGGCCAAGGGTGGGAAGTTTGGGATCCATTTTCCAAGGGATGAGATTCATTAATGGTGGGATAGGGATTCCATAGCGAGAGGGAGTTGCTCTATGATGAGAGGGATCAATACTGAATAGGAAATCATTTGAAGCTTGTTAGTTGCGATAGATGATACTAACATTGCTTCTAGACTTTAATTTTTATTTTTGCATGCGATAACTAATTTTTGCAGGTCATAGTGTAAGATAATGCATACTTATGCATAGTTCATAAGGGACACCTATACATATGTGCATATATTGACTAGGGAACTATGTAGGAAGCCAAAAACATGGTTTTGTACCATGGGATCCAAGAACTCCACTTTCTTTGGGGTAATTTGGATGCTAAGTTTACAGGGGAATGCTTTGGGACACATTTGTGGACAATGAAAGATCCAAACAGATGGCGATTTTCTTAATTCGAAAAAAATGACATGTAACATATTTCCCCCTAAATTGAAAAGTTAAAATAAATTCGATGACTGAAGCACTTTATCATCCAAAGGTTTGGGTTAGAGACTGTAGTTGGAGCCCTGAAACAATCAAACAAATGTTACAATGCAATATTTAATATCGTCGCTGATGTAGGCATTCCCATACTCAAAGCATAAACGTCTCAAAGAACAGTAAGGAAATACATCCGAAGATCCATATCAATGGGTGAGATATTATGGACACAACCATCAATGGATCTATGTTTACAATTAGGAATATTAATAACTCCATGCAGCCTGGATGGATGAAACTAGATCGAGGGTCTTGATCTCCATTTCACGATCCGTAGTATGAATCTAGGCATGTGAATAAATGCCTCGTAGTCAAACATGGTAGATACCACTTGATTACCGGCCAATGGTGTGCACCATTCACAAGTGCAATAGAAACCACAAATAATGACAATGGTTCTCAAGGTACATCCAATGCAATCTATAAAGTGCAAAAAGATGTGCTAATGTCAAAGACCCATAAAATCATTTGATCGAAGGTCAATGATTAGAAGCTATCATCGAAGGAGATAAACCTGCCATTAAGGCATGCTAGCCTTAAGGTACTGAAGGTTTCTAGATCAACTTCGTAGATAATTTTTTCAAGTAGATAGGAAGTGACTCATTGCAAGAGGGCCCATGTCACAAAACTCATGCCAAGTTTTTAAAAATAATAGTTTGGAGTAATCCAGGACTGACTTAGAGTGGTCAATGCAACTAAAGGCTATGACTGACAAAGTAATTTGACTGAAGTTGGACTTCTCTTGAAGATATTAGATACATGAAATGATTAATTCGAAACATTTGACTCAAAAAATAAAACCCAAACCAACTAAAGACTTTCAATAAGGTATGCTCAATTACGAGACAAATGGATTTCAAAACTTGGACACGAAAGTGACGGAGTGTCATGTTTAAGAGTGACATACTGCCTTTTACAAATAGAAAACAAAGATTATTTCTCACCTTTCCCCCACCATTACTGGAAAGTACCTCTTTATGGTATTACAATCTTGAGGAGGATAACACATTCTTGCCATGTAATTTCATCCTTTGGATGAGTCCATCAAAGTATTTTTAACAAACCCTAAAAATGAGTTGTTCATTCTCGTCATGCTTAAGAAGTCCTATACTATTTGGATTTTATGAGTCGAGTGAAGGGTTAACTGGATTTCTTTTTCATATATAAAGAGTTTGAAAACACACAAAAATAAAAATCAGGCAGTTCTTTGAACATAAATTTTAACGAGCTGAGGGAAAGTAAATCTAATTGTTTTTAGTTTTAGGGAGACAAGAGAAAAACATAAGTAGACTCCATGGTGTCCTTTTTCATAAATTTAGTCTCTCAAGCCAAGAAAAGGGTAAAAGAATGCGGGAGAGAACTCTATTGACCATGATTAGTCAACCTATACCTCTTTCCTAAATAGTTTGGTTTAGTCCATGAAAAGGGTAAACTTATACTGAACAGTTGGTTGTTCACCTACTTTTACAAGCCCGAACAATCAAGTACTCGATGATCTTTTCATTTTTAGGGAGTCTGAAAAGGGCGTAAAGAGTAATCCAGGGTTTCAATTTTTTTTTAAGTTCTAATGAGTTCGAAAAAGTGATAAAAATATAATAAAAAAAAAAATTCTTCATTTCCTGTAAATAGCTTGTAACTGACACACTTAAACTTGAAATAATTATCTTCGTTGAAAAATAAAGAAAAAAATAAAAAAAAAATTGGATTTTAAAGGTTTATAGGAAAAAAACAATATTTAAATAGGCCTACAAAAATTATAATAACCTAAAAAGTAAAATAGTTTTTACCATTTTTGTTTTAACATTTTGAGAGTGATAGAGGTCATTTTCACCAAAACCTTCAAAGCCAGATTCTGCGCAAATTGTTGGGCAAAATCGTGAGCTGTTTTTTTCAAGTAGACTACCTCTCTCAGATATTCATTTTCATATCTTTTATTTAGCATTTAACCAAATGTTTTGGATTTTTTGCAGAGGGTTTTCAAATGAAATTTTCCCTCAATGTGTGCAAGTGGCCCGTATTAGGCCTCTACAGATCAGTCGATCTTTTGAGAATAAAAAATGCGATGTGTTTGGCTTCTAAGAAGATAACCATGCACATTCACACTCTTTAGCACAGTCGGATGCGCACAACATTGAGGGCAGAAAACATAATATGAAAAACACCCAAATTTATTGCTAATTTTTTCCATGATTGCTTCTAATAATCTCTTATGCTTGTTTCTTAGGTTTTGTGCTACAAATATGGATTGGTGAGAGTGTGAACATGAATAAGAATAAATAGCTAATGTAAGCCATCGAGAAATGATACATGCATTGATAAATTGTGGCTTGTACGAAGTGTTTCACCATTCCGGGTATGAAAACCCAATTAGACTTGCTAGAATGGATGTTTGGTAAGTGGAACATTTTAGAAGAATTTTTCATAGTTGTTGACCATAGACTTGTCATTGATGTTGATGAAATGTACTTCTTGATGGGAATTCTATGTTGTGGGGTGGAAATCAATCTGTTTGGGCATAGGCAAGGTGATGAAACCACTGTCACCTATGTGATACAACATTGTACTTATAGAGCTACTCTCAAATATGGGAGAATTGACATTAATATCATCTTGCAGCTTCCTATGAAAGATATCAGGTTCACTGTTGCATGGATATGTGGTAGGAAAACTCCGCATTTACTCAAAAAGGCTTAAATGCAAACCACCGTAGAGTGTTTAAAACCTACTATATTCAACTGGAGAGAGTCTATAGTTGCCAATTTGAAAGGGGAACTGACTAGAGTAAGAACAGATAGACTAAAAAACTTTGGGTAAGGTGCATTTGTTATATCATTTTCTGTAGAGCAGCTCCCTCTTCTCGCTCCACGGGTAGCTATAGAGAGAGGAGGACCTCGACACCCTCACATGATGATATACTCCCGACTTTTTCGATTGGTTGGAAAACCAAATCATTATGATTGAATATTTCCCATGCACAGGCCACTGACACCTGGGATGCGGTGGGGCAACATAGATAAAACCTCACACTTTGGTTGATTTTTGATTTCCTTTTATTTTTTGTTTTTTTGGTATTCAAAACTAATTGTCTAAAATGATCATGTAGATGTGGCCCCATTGAGACTAACTAGATTACATAGATATGGTAGGTGTGGGGAGCAACCATTATATCTAATAGAGCCAAACTCAGATGCAACAGAGCCATTGATAGAGATAGAGCACAACCTTCAGAGGTTGACCTTGGACATCCCAGATGCAAGATAGATGACCTGCCACTCCACTATTAGAGGCACACTGTGGGGGTTCCTGAATATATTAGTTGTTTTCTATGATGAGTAGCATGCATTATTGTATGCTTCCATGATCATCATCATGTGTAGTCACTAGTTTGAGGGCTAGATTTTTATTTTTGGATGATGTACTGGCATGTTTAGAAAATAAAGGTCACGTGGCCTCATGTCTTTGGATAACATTCTTGTAAAAGCCACTCTTTTTATAGACACTTATCTAATGAAAGATCCCACTTCTATTTTATTCTATCTTGTACAATATATGGATGAATATTGCATTGATTTCATTACAAATGTTTTAAATTTCTCAGAATATATTGATACTCAATATAATCAAATTCTCTTTCCAAGAGATGAACCCGCAAAAACATCCTTTACATGGGAGCAATTCCAACTAAATAAATACCATTCAAATGTAATACTATGAGTTGTGAATGTAACATAACGATCAATCAATGCATTCCAAATGAAATGGCATCAGATAATAGCTCAATCACTAGCTATACTCTGCAATACTATTTGTTGTTCAACCAAGGCATATCCCATGAATAGAAAATACCTCATATCTGGGTGAATAAATGACCCAGGCTACGAATGGTAAATTCTGAGTAGTACGACTAGCTCCATCAATGAAGCCAATTTAAGCTCGAGGGAGTGTCGATATCTACAAATCAAGTGTAACAAAAGATAAGGAGGAGTAGCTCAAATCACTGCATTATAATCTGCAATATTATTTGTTGTTCGACGAAGGAATATCCCATGAATATAAAATAACTCATATGTGGGCGAATAAATGACCCAGTCTATGGAAGATAAATTCAGAGTACTATGACTAGCACCATCAACAAAGCCAATGTAAGCTTGAGGGAGCGTCGACATCTACAAGATGCATGTAACACAAGGTAAGAATGAGAAGTAGCATAAAATCATAAAAAGATGCTAAAAATTTCCACATGTAAACTATAGTACAACAATATAAAAAAATTTCACTGAACAATCTGAGCATAATATCTCTTTAGGTAAAGACCATTTCTAGGCTTTCCCAAAGGAATTGTGACATAATTAACTAGTTCATAGGTCCCTTTTTGTAATGCACATTTTACAACATAAGGGTCTTGCCACATGTGATCGAATTTACTAGCGCCTAGCTTATCATTCTCTTGAACATAGACCAAGTCTAAATCACCCTCTACATATGAACGAGGTTTCACATTTTGATCATATTGTGCTTTAACTCGTTTCTTTTGGGCCTCACTATATAATGAAGCATCACTGTGAGTCTCATCAAGACATGCTAAGTATGGGAAACATTCTTCTTTAATAGAAGTGGCTGGTAATAATTCAATTGCTAGCTTCAAAGACGATATCTCACATTCGATTGGTATAACTACTTCCATGCCATAAACAAGTTGTAAAGGAGTATTCCTATAAGGTTGGATAAAGCATTGGATGCCAATCTCATTTATGAGTCTTGATAATCCATTTAATCATGGTGGTTAAAACCTTATTAACGACTTCTACTTGGTTGTTTTCTTACGGGTAATATGGATTAGAACTTTCATGATGCAGGCCTAGCTTCGTGGTAAGATCAATCATGATAAAGTCTAAAATATGGCTACCATGGTCTATGGCAATGGCTTGTGGAACTCTGAACCGAGCAATATATGATTGAACATGAAAATGGATGATGTTTCACCATCATCCTTATACATGGGAATCACCTCGTGTCATGTCGTAAATTAATCTACCTTAAGAATAATGTACCCATGCCCCTTGGACGAGTGAAGGTTACATGTTAGGAAAGCGATGCCCCATTTAGTGAAATGGCCGAAAACAATGATTGGGTGAAGAGGAGCTGTGTGTGAAGACATTTTTCGATCATATATTTGACAATTATGGAATTTTCGGACCACAGTTATATAATCTTTGAACGTAGAAGGCCATAAATACCTTACGTGCAAGATCTTTTTGGGAGTGGAAAACCCTGACATATGATCGCCACAAGCTCTAGAACGGTATTCATTTAATGCCTTTTCGAATTCCTTGTGATTTAAACATCATCTAGAGATAGAATTAGCACTACGAAGATAAAGTGTATCACCAATAATATTGTATTGTTGGGATTGATACCAGATACGACAACGATCAGTTTGACAGAGATCTGTAAGAAATGTCTCGGTTTGAAGATAAATAATGATATATCCATACTAGGGATCTAAATTATTGATCAGAAAGAGTAATTCATCTAGAGGAGAATCTCTACCACATTTCCCATCTCAGCATAGGGAAAGTCACATAATAATTCAACAAATACTAACGATTTCTTAGATGTCGATTTAATGAATTCCAAATCCAATTACTATAGGATAACTACCGATTTGGAATACTTTCCCCCTAGCATTTTTCTGGTAAGAATGTAAACCATGGGGTTCCATTAAGAAATCACAGTAGTTTTGTGTAATATAATGTAGTGACAAAAACATTGGACAACTTGAATGGATACCAAGGCCAATTTCTCCACATGTGCATATTTTGCTTCAATTTTTGTCAAATTCCTACTTAAGTAATATATCACATGCTCTTCGTTCAATTTGTCTTCCTGAACTAAAATGATGCTAATAGTGACATTAGATGCAACTTAGTATAAAAAGTAGTCTCGATGATAATCGGGAGGATGCAACAATGGTGTATGGGTAAACATATGTTTCATTGCATCAAAGGATTTTTTAGCCACTTCATCCCAAATGAACGAGATGCCCTTTTTAAATAGTCGAGTAAAACCTTTAGTCAACTCGTCGTAGTTCTGGATGAATCGACGTAGAATGTTTTCTTTCCCTTGTAAACTTTGGATTTGGTGAAGATTGGAAGGAGAATGAAAATTCAGAATAGCGTCAACCTTTAGCAAATCGACATGAATGGCTTCATTTGAAACGATAAATCTTAGCAATTGACCAAATTGCACACAAAAAACCACTTGTGCGGATTCAAGAAAATATTGTAATGACAACATTTGATAAATATTGCTCTCAAATGCATTAGATAGTCTTATTGTCTTAGTGAATGAGTTGGCAAGTCATCCAAATAAGATTGTACAATATTATTGATATTGTAAAACACATAAGACATAGCCTATTGAAAGGTTGCACCCACATTCTTCAAACCCATCAATACGCCATCCATCTAGATGGTAATCATTGTAGATATGTTTCCCAAATTCCTTACGGACTCATCTTGAAAAACTAAAATGGGCAATTCTAGACTATCCATTATGTCAGGCTATTAGGGTCCAACCCTAACCCCCTTATTTATGTAATAGGATCAAGTCATAGTAATAGTTAGGTAAAGAGTCAATAAAGCCCATATTAATAATTCTAAGTGGTTAACTTGCATTGAATGAAGGGACCACAATTAGTTGCAAATGGTCCATGGTATTAGATAGATGGTATTAATAAGAACCATGGTATTGCCCCATGGTATTGCATGTATGAATCCTATATAAAGGATAAAGACTCCCCTCGAGGAGCATCGTGTCTTATTTTGTAATTAAGCTCAGCTCTATTGGAGGTTTCCCCCTTGAAGAGGCAAGTGAACATTGCTTCCTGAATAATAAAATACTGATTGTTATTTCTCATTGTTCTATGTTCTGGGTATATTTCTTCACATATTTGGTATTTCTGGTATTGTCTCGCAGGTTAAGAGCATAACAAGTGGTCTCAGAGCACTTTCTAGTGCCGATGGGATGTCCAAGTTTTACCAATTTTCTTTTTTTGGCTAGAGACGTGTTCTGGCATCTTTAAACAACGGGATCTGTCATTGAGCACATAAACCTGTGGATTTGGGGAGGCATGCACTTAGGAAATACAAGAGGTGGTCACGCTTGTTGGACTCCCTTGTAACCCCTCTACGTATATTGGAAGCCCCCTAGCTCCCTTGAAACCTCACCATAGATAAATCGTCGATCGTCTTGCTACTATAGTACACCGAGAACAACACTCGGAGAGATTACTCGAGCGTATGATAGGGTAGTCGGGTTGTATGGCTAAGGGTACAGTTGATCATCCTTGGTTGGTGCCCTGAAAAATTGGGCCGAGTACTACTGTCAGACCCTTATGTATATTGCGATCTGTAGCACCTGACACTCCTAGAGACCATAGTTCCCTTCTCTATCTCTGTGTCACATATAATCTTTGCCAGATCAGATCTCGCAAGTGGGGTTTTATCGCAGCAGCAGCAATTAGTTTTGTCCTCCAGATCTATTAGATCAGCCATTCGGATCTCTCAAATCCATCAGATTCACCATCTAGATCTAGCAGTTTGGGCTCTGTAGCCGTTGCAACAATCAGATCCGCCATTTAGATCTGACTAATTATGTGGGTTCCTATAGCTGGGCATGATTTTCACAGGACTTTGGGTAGCATTGACATTTCTGGGATTCGGCTACTACAATGTTCCTAGGCAAGGAGTAAAATTATGTCCGAAGTAAAAAAAAATAATAAAAAAATGGAGTCTGAGACCCCCCGGGGCGCTTATTGGTGACTTATCCCATAAGAATCGAGTCGACGAGCTGAGAAAGGTGGTACCATTCAATTGTTAGTGCCAAATATTTCGGGCGGTCCCAAATTTCAAGTACATCAGATCGGTGCATGGTACAAACTAGAGCTCAAGGTATGGCCAGTGAGAGTATTGACAGCCTTAAATCACAATTGAAAGATGTTGTGTTGTAGCCGATGAAATTAAAGGAAACACTCTCTAAGGGCAAAGTGGAGGAACGCGCGGAGGCATATATTAGCAATGAAAATAGTGAGGGTGAATTGAGCCAGTCTCTTCACCTCTTTGGCACCCACCAACAATCCCATCTGCGACCACCCAAGCTGGACATGTATAAATTTGATGGCTTCAAATGGGGGATTTATCAGTTAAAGACCCACATGCTTTCCATACACATGGGAGGGTGTGACATTGTCCTAGGTGTTCAATGGCTTCGCACACTTGGCCCAATCACAATGGATTTCTAGGAGTTATATATGAGCTTTAAGTAGAACAACCACAGACATACCCTCCGCGGACTCCAAGAAGAATCTCCCTCTATCATCAACTCACATCGGATGGAAAAATTGTTAAAAAAGGGCCACCATGGAGTTATATCCCAATTTAATGCCATCCAGGCCTTCGAACCCAATTCTCTTCATATTCATCCTAAGATGCAACAGATCTTAAACAACCATCTGCCAATCTTCGACAAGCATCATGAGCTTCCACCCTTGAGAGGGGAACATGATCATACCATTACTTTGGTCCCAAGGGCCCAACCACCAAATGTGCACCCATATAGATATCCATTCGCCCAAAAGAATGAAATTGAAAAAATAATCAAAGAACTCTTGGAAGCAGGCGTCATTCGTCCCAACGTTAGTCCTAATTTATCGCCGGTGGTCATGGTGCTCAAGAAAGATGGGGGATGGCGTATGTGTCCAGACTTCAGGGCCCTCAATAAGTTGACAGTCAAAGATAAATTTCCCATCTTGGTTATCGATGATTTGCTGGATGAACTAAATGGGGCTCAATTCTTTACTAAGCTCGACCTTCGCTGTGTTTGTAATGCCCCATCCACTTTTCAGAGCCTCATGAACCACCTGCTCAGACCATATCTTAGAAAAATTTTCCTTATTTTCATTGATGACATTGTCATCTACAATCGCCCCTGGGCCACACATCTTTAGCATGTAGATATGCTCTTGCAACTGCTCCGCAAGCATAAATTATTTGTCAAGATGTCCAAGTGCTCTTCTGGCATGGAAAAAGTTGAGTATTTGGGCCACATTGTGGGGCATGAAGGTGTCAGGGTGGACCCCAAAAAGATTCAGGCAATGCAGGATTGGCCTCAACCAAGGTCCTTGAAGAGCTTGAGAGGATTTTTGGGTCTCACATGCTACTATCGCAAATTTGTCTGCAATTATGGTCGCATCACTAGGCCCCTCACTCAATTCCTCAAGAAAAATTAATTCCTCTGGAATGATGAAGCACAACAGGCCTTTATAGCTCTCAAACATGCCATGTGTTCCACTCCAGTATTAGCACTACCTGACTTCACCAAATCTTTTGTGATTGAATGTGATGCTTCTGGTACGGGTATTGGGGCAGTCTCAATCTAGGAAGGTTGACCCTTGGCCTTCACGAGCCAACAACTAAGTGGGAAGAATCTGGGACAATTTACCTATGAGAAGGAGATGATGGCCATCTTACATGCCGTAGATACCTGGCAACCATACTTATTAGGGCGACGTTTCCAAATCCGCATAGACCATCAAAGCCTTAAATATTTTTTGGAGCAACGCCTATCCTCACCACAACAAAATAAATGGCTCGCCAAAATGTTGGGATATGATTATGAGATAATTTACAAGAAAGGGCGTGAAAATATTGTAGCAGATGCGTTATCTCACCAATTTGAGGAGGAATGTAGCATGCTCGCAATTTCCCTTCTCATTCGAGAACGGATTGAAGAGGCTCTCAAGGAATGGTTTTCACATCCTTGGCTCTCCCAACTCATTAATAAATTGCAGATGGATCTAAATTCCACAGTGGGCTACTCATGGCAGGATGAGATTCTTCACTACAAGGACAGAGTCGTAATATCACCAACATCCACCCTCAAAAGCCCCATTTTGGCGGACTTGCACTCATCTCCCACTATAGGACATTCAGGATTTCAGAAGACGTATGCTCGCACTTGAAGATCATTTTTTTGGACAGTCATGAAAAAGGAAATTCTTACTTTTGTAGCTGAATGCAATGTCTGTTAGTGCCACAAAGGAGAAACAGTCAAATCCCGAGGCACATTACAGCCATTGCCCATACCGACCTCAATCTCGACAGAGGTTTCTATGGATCTCATTACGGGTCTTTCAAAGTCAGGAAACAAGTCAGTCATCATGGTGGTTGTGGACAGACTTTCTAAGTATGCTCATTTTTGCACCCTACCCCACCCTTTTACACCGAATTTGGTCTCTCAATCTTTCATGTATCAGATCTTCAAATTGCATGGCATGCCCACTTCCATTGTGTCTGATCATGACCCAATCTTCACCAATAACTTTTGGCAAGAACTCTTCTGGCTACAAGGTACCCAACTACAACTCAATACTTCCTATCATCCACAAATTGATGGTCAAACTGAAGTAGTCAACAAATGTTTGGAGACCTACCTTAGGTGTTTCACTTCAGAAAAAAAATATATCTGGGTACAATGGTTAACTCTACCTGATTGGTGGTATAACACCAACTATCATGCCACCACCAAAATGACTCCATATGAAGCAGTTTATGATCAACTCCCTCCTTCCCCTACTTCTTATATAAAGGGATGCTCGAAGGTACAAGAAGTGGATAGACTCCTACAGAACTGCACAACCATGTTGGCCCACCTTAGAGAGAATCTTCATCAAGCCCAAAAACTGCATGAAGCAACAAGCAGATCAACATCTCTTAGAATGCCAATTTCAAGAAGGGGATCACGTATTTTTGAGGGCGCAACCATATAAGCAAACATCACTCAAAGACAAGGCTTGTTAGAATCCTACAAGCTAGCTTTGCCACCCACTGCAAAAATCCATCCAGTCTTCCATGTCTCATGCCTCAAGAAAGTGATTGGGAACCATTGCAGAATTCAAGCTAGTCTACTTGAAGTGGATGAAGAAGGGTCAATCTGGCTCCAACCTAAATAGGTTCTTGACACATGAGAACGACACCTGCGTGGCCGCACGATCAAGGAAGTCCTCGTCAAATGGAAAGACACCTCTCCAGAACATCCAACCTGGGAACCAGCCACTATCCTTCTGCAGTTTCCGCTGCTTCAGCCTTGAGGATAAGGCTACTCTTGTGGGGGAGGGCATGTTAGGGTCCAACCCTAACCCCCTTATTTATGTAATAGGATCGAGTCACAGTTATAGTTAAGTAAAGAGTCAATAAAGCCCATATTAATAATTGTAAGTGGTTAACCTGCATTTAATGAAGGGACCACAGTTAGTTGCAAATGGGCCATGGTATTAGATAGATGGTATTAATAAGAGCCATGGTATTTCCACATGGTATTGCATGTATGAATCCTATATAAATGATAGAGACTCCCCTCGAGGAGCATCATGTCTTATTTTGTAGTTGAGCTCAGCTCTATTGGAGGTTGCCCCCTCGAAGAGGCAAGTGAACATTGCTTCTTGAATAATAAAATACTTGCTGTTATTTCTCATTTTCTATGTTCTGGGTATATTTCTTCGCATATTTGGTATTCTGGTATCATCTTGCATGTTAAGAGCATAACACAGGTGAAAACATAGTTGAAAACTCATTATCAAGTTTATTAGGGTTAGGTAGAAAAGATTAACGATGACGGTAATCATTCCATGGAATTTCATCTAAAGTCATGACCTCCATAATACCTTCATCATTAGGAAATGTATAGTCGAGGATCAGGGAGTGAAACTTGTTCTAACCAAGGTAAAGGAGAACAATCATCATTGATCGTATTCACTCGATCAATATTAGTAGATGATGGGTCGAAAGATTATCTACCTTCGTGATAATCCAATTCAAATGGGCTCAAGGGAAGCTTATTGCTATAGGAGGCTAATTCAGACTCTAAAGGCACTATCCACACATAAAAAGATTCCATAGTGCTTGTTGTAATCATGTTAACCTCAAAAATATCAGATGGAAAATTCGGTGGAGGGAGCGCAAAGGTTCTCATCAGTGATCCATCTTTGAGTAAACCAACACCAATATCCTCCTAAACAGTATTCATTTTTCCAACAAAAGGTATGGTACCCTTAGAGTTAGGTTCTGAAGTGTAGTGAAACAAATGGTCTACTTTGACAATTTTTGCTTTGTGAGGAAATTGTATCATTCAAAAAAATGATGATACCACAATTGAAATACTGTAGGTCAACCTTCGATCAAGACTGTTTTACCCTCTAGCTCTATGGGCAGATCATTCAGGATTCCATAAGGATGAAAAAATCTTCCATCGAAGGCTTTTAGAGTGGTAGGTGACAGATTTATTGTTGGAGAACCTAAAGTTTTCCAACAAGCAATCAACATAATACACGTAGAAGCTCCTTCGTCAGCAACTATGTGAAACACTAATCTAGTTTGAAAAAATACTAGAATCTGGAACGCTAGTTGATGAGGAAGTCTCGGGATATAACTCATAAGATCAAAGATAATTATATTAGTATCACACAGATCAATAGCTCCTGTCGCTAAAGATAAAAACATTCATTGTGTCGAGCATGTTTGCAACACTTCGAGAGATAACATTGCAGAAGGAGGCATAGCGAGGTCTTCAACAATGTTATAATTTTGTGCAGCTCTAGCATGTGGGTAGAAAGATGATTTTTGAAGCACACCTTTAATGTAACAACCCTGGTGAAAATTCCATGTAATAAAATTTAATAAAGACAAAATAATAACCACGAGTGATGGGACACTTATTCCAAGCTAAATGTTGGGCAAAACATCGTAGTGTTGGTGTTCATTTTGGTTAATATGGTTAAGGAAATTGCCAAAGGCAATGACTAAGGATTTCGAAATGAAAAATGTTATTTTTGGCACATTTATTTATTAAAATAACAGGGATTAGCAAAAAAGGAAGGTGAAAGGTCACAGGTCTCATGTGAGGAAGAAAATGAACGAAAATAATGGAAAATGAAGAAAATAGAGCCCTAATTGATAAAAAGACTTGGGAGGATCAATTTGTAACCTTTTGTGAGTTCAGTTTTGGAGTATGGTGATATCTCACCTACCATAAATTAATGTGACTGCAAAGTAGTTCAACTAGCACAATTTTCTGATCTGACATTTGGGTCCATCTCTTCCTAACCCGGATTACATGGGAGATATATATCATGTCAATTGAACATCAAGAGTACATGGGAGATATTTATCATGTGAATTGAACATTTACGAACCTTAATCAATACGACATCCATATACATGGGAGATATATATCATGTGAACTGAACATTTACGAACCTTAATCAATACGCCATCCATCTACATGGTGATCTTAATGTTGGTGATTTGTAGTCTCATTTACGTAAGTCCTGGATAATATTTGATGGGGCTAACTAGAGGCCCACCATTAATGTAGTTTCTTATCAATCGTAAATTTAATATAATTTAAGTACCAAATATATTTTATATCTCTTCCTTGTGTTTTATATCTTTTTCTTAGAATATAGAATATTAATTAATTATGAAAAAAATAACTTGTCTTAAACAATGCAATTTGTAATTATTTTATATTTCTTTGATATGTTATATAAAATATGTCTATATATTTAGATTAACTCTTTAATTATTAATAATTTTTATAACATTTGTAACGAAGAAATTACAAATCTCTCTTATTATATAAAAACTCTCCCATACTCTAAATCCCAACAAACCAACCACTTAGTTTTTTAATAATTATGAAGAACCCAATAAACCAGCCACTTAGTTTTTTAATAATTATTAAGAACCCAATAAACCAGCCACTTAGTAGCTGAGCTACTTATTCGTTGGTTTTCTCTACAGAGGAAAAGGTCTGTGATGGACTGCGGCTACTCATGAGGGGGAAACGGTCTAGTCAGGACAGGCGCCTAAAATGAGTCGTGGATTTCCTTCTTTGTATTATACTAACCACATGCCTCCCCATCCACCGGTGTCCAGCACACACAGATGTTATCTATAATGCTACCCACACCCATCCCCACCAAGCCTAAGCCTATAAATGGAGGCTTCCACCACACATTGATAAGCATCGCAAGAGCCAGCATTATTATTAGAGGTTATATATCATTCCACCCACCATTTCCCATTGTCAGAGTTTATTCATATTAGTAGAATTTCCCATTGTCGGAGTTTATTCGGATCCCTCCTCGCAGATCTAGAGGGAAACACTGCCTTCAGCGGTTACGCCTACAAATCATCGCAAGCAGGCTCACCCACTGCCTATGGGCGTGGGGTTTGCAATCAGGGAATCTCTCAGTCTGATTGCACCACCTGCCTTCAAAACCTTGGGGGCCGCATCTGGAACATTTGCGGCAACGCCATCGGTGCTCGAGTTCAGCTAAGTGACTGTTTCATCGAATACGAGCAGTACAGCTTCTAGTTATGTCAATCTTTGCTCAGCTTCTAGTTATGTACAGCTTCTAGTTATGTTTCTTTCTTTCTTTCTCTGATGTTGTGCTATTGTCACCGGTCACTATCTAAATCCTTCCTGTAATAAAACTATGGTGCATTCTCTTATTTTATTTTCCGTTCCGCTGTCGCTGCCAATAATTCCATTCACTTTTACTTTCACTTTTACTTTTGTACTTTTAAATATTTTAAAAGAAATCTGGTTAAAACTAAGTACCATGAACATACCTTGATAGGTCACTGTCCATTCTTAGAGTTCTAGGCTAGACTCGATGGTCTTGATGCCTGACAACATACCTTGATAGGTCACTGTCCATTCTGATGTTTTGGAATTGAAAAGGTTCCGAGGGGGATTGGACGTGATTTCCATTCTCATTGGTTGAGAGGAGTGGTATTTCTCCTAGTTGAATTTCTTGACTCTCTAGCCAGAAACAAATCAGTTGAATACATGGAAACGCCAAGTTGAAAGGGTATTAGATGTTTGTTTTGGGATTATATAAATATATAATATTAATTTAACATCGACCACATCGTGGTATTTGTGAAATTCATCTTATATTAAAAATGTAACACCTCTAGTATATATTTAATTTACTTTTAGTCTAAAGACTTGGAAAATCATGGGTTATGTGGAAAACTTAGTGGGAAACTTTAATGGTTAAAGTTTATTTTAATTTTATATAAAAGTAGTTTATTATATATATCTATATCTATATATATATATATATATATATATATAGATATAGATATGAATAAAGACTCATGATCTACAAGCTGAAGTATATAATAATTAATTTTTTAATATGATGTGTTTTGATTTTTTCTTAATACTAACATAACCATATTTACTAATGTGGTATATAACTACATCTGCTAATGTGGTTGATATACATAGATAGATTTATTTCAACCACATATAAAACCAAAATTTTAATTAATTTTTTTAATATGATGCGTTTTGGTTTGTGCTTAATACTTGTACAACCACATTTAAAAAATGTGCTTCATATACCCACCTAGGCTTATTTCAACCACATATACAACGAGATTAGAAAATGTGATTGATATTCATCGATAGCCTTATATCAACCTTATTAATAATTATTAGGTGTATAATGTAAATTTGACTATTAAAAATTAAATATACATTTGAAAATCTAAATCTAAGTAATATGAATAACCACTCTTGATCTACCTAGTGTAATTTGGTACAAAATTACTTTATGAAACTGTTGAAATACAGATTGTCCAATAGGCCAGGTTTAACTTTATTATTTCAAATTTTGTAATTTAATATATTGCAATTTGAAAATTTATTTTAAGGTGCTATTTTTTTATTACCGTGGCTTCATAGTTTTTTAGGTTTAAAAAAAAATGTGGAATTTGATATACATTGATTTGATAATAATAATTTGTAATTTAATATACATTAATTTATAAAAAAAATACAATGTTTTAATGGACATTGATTTTACTACAAAACATAAGTTTAATTTTATTATTTCAAAATTTGTAGTCTAATATATTGCAATTTCAAAATTTATAACAAGGTGCTAATTTTTTTTATTAAATTGGCTTCATAGTTTTTTAGTTATAAAAAAATAATGTGGAATTGATATACATTGATTTGATATACATTAATTGGTTCGAAAAGTCCACCAAATCTGTACAATGTGATTAATCTGAAAAAACAAACTTATTATCAATAAAAATTAAATAAAATATTATTTTTTTGATAATTACTTTAATAATACAATGCATTAATATATTAATATTTAATATTTCATATATTGTAGGTTTGAACTTAAGATTTGGTACAACTGACATATTCTATTTTCTATTTTTCAAATCAATCTAGGATAAAAAAATCTTAAGGAAAATATTGTAAAGAAAATCATAAAAATATATGAAATGGAATAGAAATAAATATGGAGATACATTTTTTTTGCACCCTATTATTTATACTTATTATAAAACTAGGGTTTTGGACATTGATTTTAATACAAAACATAGGTTTAATTTTATTATTTCAAAATTTGTAATCTAATATATTGCAATTTCAAAATTTAATTTAAGTTGCTAATTTTTTTATTAAAGAGGTTTCATAGTATTCTAGTTATAAAACAATAATGTAGAATTTGATATACATTGATTTGATAATAATAATTTTTAATTTAAGATACATTTATTTTATAAACAAATACATTGTTTTAATGGACATTGATTTTAATACAAAACATTTCTTTAATCTATAATGGCTCCAAATCATTTTAATAGAATCCCTTTTTAGTCTTTAACACCCTCATCAGTACAATAATGTGTAGTTTAACATACATTACTTTTACATAATAATTTGTAATCAATACAATATTGTGTAGTTCAATGTACATTACCTATATATGATAATTTGTAGTTTAATATAATATAAAATGATTTAATGCAAAACATTGTTTTAATATATAATGATTTTATATGTTACTTTGTAATTTATGTGATTTAATATATAGTGATTCATCTATTATAAATGTTATAAATAATAATTTAATTAATGTGTTTAGTAATAAAAATTAATGTTAGATCTTAGACTTTTGTGATCCATATTGATAATAACGTTGTCTTTGGGATTAATCACATTGTAGAGATTTGGTCTATGTTTCGAACCAACTAATATGGTTCATCCTCATGACAAATCACATCTGTTGGATGTTTCACACCATTTGTAATGAGGATCAACCACATTAGCTGGTTCGAAAAGTCGACGAAATCTCTACAATGTGATTAATCGGAAAAACAACGTTATTATCAATAAAAATTAAAAAACATATGAATTTTTGGATAATTACTTTAATAATACAATGCATTATTATATTAATGCTAAATCTTTCATATATTGTATGTTTGAATTTGAGATTTGGTACAATTGACATATTCGATTTTCTATCATTGAAATCAATCTAGGATAAAAAAATCTTAAGGGAAATATTGTAAAGAAAATCATATAAATACATGAAATGGAATAGAAATAAATATGGAGGTAATACGTTTTTCTTTAGCCCCACTATTTATGCTTATTATAACACTAGGGTTTATATCCATAGTCAACCATGGGCAATCATGGTCAATCATGGTCCGCCATGGTTGATGATGATCAACAATGTTCTATAGAATCAAACATGGTCAATCGTGGTCAAACATCTTTGAACGTCGCGTTGTAACAAAAATTTTCTCGATATGAAAATCAACCATGATCAACCATGGTCCAATGCCGCATTGTGACAAATATTGTCTTGATTTGAAAATAAACCATGGTCAACCATGGTCCAACATGGCATTTTCATAAGGATTGTCTCAATATGAAGATCAACCATGGTTAATCATGTTTACTTTAGTGTTTATAATATTTATCTTAGAGTTTATATACATTGGGATTATAATATTAGTCCCTTGGGTTTAATCTTATTCCCTTAGGTTCGTAATCCCTTGGGCTTTTAGTATTAATCCCTTGGGTTTTCTATTCCCTTGAGTTTATAATATAAATCCAATAGGTTTATAATATTAATCATGGTAAACGACGGTCAATCATAGCCAACCATATTCAACCATGGTCAAACCATATGGATATGGAAATCAACCATGGTCAACCATGGTCCAACATTTTTTTCTCACAAATATTGTCTTGATGTGAAAATAAATCATGGTCAACCATGGTTAACTATGGTTCAACATTGCATTGTGACAAGAATTGTCTCTATATGGAAATCAACCATGGTAAACCGTGTTTATTTTAGGGTTTATAATATTCATGTTAGGGTTTATATACATTGGTTTTATAATTTTTATACCTTATCTTTATTATTCCCCTCTGTTTCTAATATCAATCCCTTAGGTTTATTGATGTAAGTGTTCATATTACTAGGGTTGAATATTATTCAACAATCGTCAACCATGGTCAACCATGGTCAACCACGGTCTAATGTCGCATTGTGACAAGGACTGTCTCAATATGAAAATAAACTATGCTCAAGCATGTTCATTTTAGTATTTTTAATATTTGTATTAGTGTTTTTATACCTTGGGTTTATAATGTTTGTCCCTCGGGTTTAATATTGTTCCCTTAGGTTCATAATCCCTTGGGGTTTTAGTATTAATCCCTTGGGTTTAGTGTTCCTTCTCGCTTATAATATCAATCGCTTGGGTTTATTATTCCCCGATCAACCATGGTTTATTATGATGTCAACCATGGTCAACCATGGTCCAACATGGAATTGTGATAAGGATTGTCTCTATATTTAAATCAACCATGGTCAACCATGTTTATTTTAGGGTTTATAATATTCATGTTAGGGTTTATGCACCCTCGGTTTATAATTCTTATACCTTAGGTTTATTACTCCCTTAGGTTTATAATACGAATCGATTGGGCTTATTGATGAAAGAGTTTATATTCCAAGGGTTTTAATATTATTCAACAATGGTAAACCATGTTTAAGAATGGTCAACCATGGTCCAAAGTTGCATTGTGACAAGGATTTTATTATATTATTATTTTATTATTTTTAATATTTATCTTAGGGTTTTTATACCTTGGGTTTATAATATTAGACCCTTGGGATTAATATTATTCCCTTAGGTTTGTAATCCTTTGGTGTTTTAGTATTAATCCCTTGGGTTTATTGTTCCTTCTCGCTCATAATATCAATCGCTTGGCTTTATTATTCCCTGGTCAGCCATTGTTGATTATGATGTCAACCATGGTCAACCATGGCCCAACATGGAATTGTGATAAGGATTGTCTCAATATGAAAATAAGAGATCGCCTATCATGTTTATTTTAGTTTTTATAATATTTATATTAGGGTTTATATACGTTGGGTTTATAATATTATTCCCTTGGGTTCATAATCACTTGGGATTTTAGTATTAATCCCTTGAGTTTATAATATCAATCCATTTGGTTTATAATATCAATCATTATCAACCATGGTCAATCATAACCAACCATGTTCAACCATGTTCAAACAAGGTTGGATATGGAGATCAAACAGTGTCAACCATGGTCTAACGTTGCAATTGATAATGATTGTCTTGATCTAAAAATCAATCATGGTCAACCACGATTGACCATGGGCCAATGTTGCATATTTGTGACAAGGATGGTCCCTATATCGAAATCAACATAGTCAACCATGGTCAACCATGTTTATTTTAGGGTTTATAATATTGATGTTAGGGTTTATATACCTTGGGCTTATAATTGTTATCCCTTAGGTTTATCATGCCCTTGGGTTTATAATACAAATCGCTTGGGTTTATTGAACTAAGGGTTCATATTACTAGGGTTTAATCATATTCAACAATGGTCAACCATAATCAACCATGGTCAACCATGGTCCAATGTCACATTGTGACAAGGATTGTCTCAATATAAAAAATAACCATGCTCAACCATGTTTATTTTAGTATTTTTAATATTTATCTTAGGGTTTTTATACCTTCGGTTTATAATATTAGTCCCTTGGGTTTAATATTGTTCCCTTAGGTTCATAATCCCTTAGGGTTTTAGTATTAATCCCTTGGGTTTATTATTCCTTCAGGTTTCTATCATCAATCCTTTGGGTTTATTATTCCCTTAGGTTTACAATATCAATCAAGGGAAACCATTGTCAACTATGGTGAGTCATGGGGTTTTAGTATTAATCCCTTGGGATTATAGTTGGGTTTATCAATGTTGGGTTTATAATATTAGTCCCTTGGGTTTAATATTATTCGCTTGGGTTCATAATCCCTTGGGGTTTTAGTATTAATCCCTCGGGTTTATGTTTCCCTTGGGTTCATAATATCAATTCCTTAGGCTTATAATATCAGTCATGGTCAACCATGGTCAACCATAACCAACCATGGTCAACTTTGGTCAATCATCGTTCGATCTCGTATTATGAAACAAATTGTCTCCACTTAGGGTTTATATACCTTGGGTTTACAATATTAGTCCCTTGCGTTAATAATCCCTTGGGGTTTTAGTATTAATCCCTTGGGTTTATTTTTCCTTTCGCTTTATAGTATCAATCGCTTGGGTTTATTATTCCCCTGTCAACCATGGTTTATTATGATGGAAACCTTGGAGAACCATGGTCCAAAATGGAATTGTGATAAGGATTAGCTCAATATGAAAATCAATGATGGTCAATCATGTTTATTATAATGTTTATACTATTTATCTTAGGGTTTATATACATTGGGTTTATAATATTAGTCCCTTGGGTTTGATATTATTCCCTTGGGTTCATTATCCCTTGGGGTTTTAGTATTACTCCCTTGGGTTTATTGTTCCCTTAGGTTTATAATATCAATCATGGTCAACCATTTTTAATCATAGCCAACCATGGTCAACCATCATTGAATGTCGCATTGTGACAAGGATTATCTCACCATGAAAATGAACCATATTTATTTTAGTGTCTATACTATTTTATTTCGGTTTACCAATGTTGGGTTTATAATATTAGTCTCTTCGGTTCATAATAACAATCCCTTCGGTTTATTATTAACATGGGTTTATAATATCAATGATGCTCAACCATGGTCATCCATAACCAACGGTGGTCAACTGTGGTCAATCATGGTTGGATCTCAGATGATGACAAAAATTATATCCACTTAGGGTTTATATACATTGGGTTTATAATATTAGTCCCTTGGGGTTAATATTATTCCCTTACGTTCATAATCCCTTGGGGTTTTAATATTAATCCCTTGGGTTTACTGTTCCTTTGGGTTCTAATATCAATTGCTTGGGTCTATTATTCCCTAGTCAACCATGGTTTATTATGATGTCAACCATGGTCCAACACGGAATTGTTATAAGGATTGTCTCAATATGAAAATCAACGATGGTCAATCATGTTTATTTTAGTGTTTATATTATTTTTCTTAAGGTTTATATATGTTGGTCTTATAATATTAGTCCCATGGGTTTAATTTTACTCACTTTGGTTCATAATCCCTTGGGGCTTTAGTATTAATCCCTTGGGTTTATTATCTTTTTAGGTTTATAAGATCAATCCCTTGGGCTTATTATTCCCTTAGGTTTATAATATCAATCATGGTCAACCATTGTCAATCATAGCCAACTATGGTCAACCATGGTGAATGTCGCATTGTGACAAGGATTATCTCAGCATGAAAATAAATCATGATAAACCATGGTCCAACGTCGCATTATGACAAAGATTGTATCAATATCAAAATTAACGATGGTCAACCGTGGTCCAACATGGCATTGTTATAAGGATTGTCTCAATATGAAAATCAACCATTGTCAATCATGGTTTCTTTAGTGTTTATAATATTTATCTTAGGGTTTATATACGTTGGGTCTATAATATTAGTCCATTGTGTTTAATATTATTCCCTTGGGTTCATTATCCCTTGGGTTTTAGTATTAATCCCTTGTGTTTCTAATATCAATCCATTAGGTCTATAATATTAATCATGGTAAACCATGGTCAATCATAGGCAACCATGTTCAACCATGGTCAAACCACATGGATATGGAAACCAACCATGGTCCAACGTTGCATTGTGATAATGATTGTCTCTATATTTAAATCAATCATGGTGAACCATGGTCAACATTGTTTATTTTAGCGTTTATAATATTCATGTTAGGGTTTATAGGGTCTATAATTTTTATACCTTATGTTTATTATTCCCTTAGGTTTATAATATCAATCCATTGGGTTTATTGATCTAAGGGTTTATATTCCTAGGGTTTAATATTATTTAACAATGGTCAACCATGTTCAAGCATGATCAACCATAGTTCAATGTCGCATTCTCACAAGGATTTTCTCAATATGAAAAGCAACTATGCTGAAACATGTTTATCTTAGTGTTTTTAATATTTATCTTAGGGTTTTTATACCTTGGGTTTATAATATTAGAACCTTCGGTTTAAAATTATTCCCTTCAGTTCAAAATACCTTGGGGTTTTAGTATTAAACCCTTGGGTTTATTGTTCCTTCTGGTTTATAATATCAAATGCTCGGGTTTATTATTTCCTGGTCAAGCATGGTTGATTATGATGTCAACCGAGCATGGAATTTCGATAAGGAATGTCTCAATATGAAAATCAATGATGGTCAATCATGTTTATTTTAGTTTTTATAATATTTATCTTAGGGTTTATATACGTTGGATTTATAATATTAGTCCCTTGGGTTTAATATTATTCCCTTCGGTTCATAATCCCTTGGGATTTTAGTATTAATCCCTTGGGATTTTAGTATTAATCCCTTGGGATTATAATATGAATCCACTCGGTTTATAATATTAATCATTATCAACCTTGGTCAATAATAACCTACCATGTTCAACTATGTTCAAGCAAGGTTGGATATGGAAATCAAGCATGGTCAACCATGGTCTAACGTTGCATTCGACAATGATTGTCTCGATATGAAAATCAATCATGGTCAACCATGGTTGACCATGGGCCAATGTTGCACATTTGTGATAACAATTGTCTCTATATGGAAATCAACATAGTCAACCATTGTCAACCATGTTTATTTTAGGGTTTATAATATTGATGTTAGGGTTTATATACCTTGGCTTTATAATTGTTATCACTTAGTTTTATTATTCCCTTGGGTTTATAATACAAATCCCTTTCGTTTATTGATATAAGGGTTCATATTCCTAGGGTTTAATTATATTCAGCAAGTGTTAACCATAATGAACCATGGTCAACCATGGTCCAATGTCACGTCGTGACAAGGATTGTCTCAATATGAAAATCAACCATGCTCAACCATGTTTATTTTAGTATTTTTAATATTTATCTTAGGGTTTTATAACTTGGGTTTATAATATTAGTCATTTGGATTTAATATTATTCCCATAGATTCATAATCCCTTGGGGTTTTAGTGTTAATCCCTTGGGTTTATTATTCCTTTGGGTTTATAATATCAATGAGTTGTGTTTATTATCCCCTTAGGTTTATACTATTAATCATGATCAACCATTGTCAACTATGGTCAATCATGGGATTTTAATATTAATCCACTGGGTTTATCTTTCCCTTCAGTTGATAATATCAATCCCTTGGATGTATAATATCAATCATGGTCAGCCATGGTTTGATGTCGCAATGTGACAAAAAAAATGTCTCCATATAAAAATCATGGACACTCTTTGTTAACCACGGTCAACCATGGTTGATCTTGGTCAACCATGTGTTATAGAATCAAACATGTTCAACCATGGTCAATCGTGGTCAACCATGGTCAATCTTGCGTGTTCAATATAAATCCCAATGGTTTGTTATTCCTTTGAGTCAAACATGGTGAATCATAGTCAACCATGGTCAACCATGATCAAATGTGACTTTGCGACAATGATTGTTTCAATATGAAAATCAACCATAGCAACTACAATCAACCATGGTCCAATGTTACATTGTGACAAAGAATTAATTATTAGTATTAATATTATCATTATTAATTATTATTATGTAAAGATGAATTAATTATTATTATTTTTATTTAATTAATTAATATTCATATTATTATTATTTAATAATATTTAATTAAAAAAGTATCATTGTTGTTTAACAATAATTAAATATTTAATTGTTATTTATTAAATTTTAGAAGAATTCTTCGGCGAAAATCACATGGATAAATTTTTGTCGACGCGTTTCTTAGCAAATTATTATTATTATTATTATTATAAAATAAAATAAAATAAAAATATTTATATTTTTTCTAAAAATAATATTAAAAATTAATTTTTTAATAAAATAAGTAATTGTTTATTTACATTTTATAAAAAAAATAATAAATTATTATTATTATTATTATTATATAATTATCAATGGTTTGTGCCATAGATAGAAATAAAGCCTTATGGATATATCAACCTCATTTACTAAAATAATTATTGTTATTATTAAATAATTAATGTTATGAAGATTATTTTTGTTAATTAATATGACTAATATTATTATCAATTAATATAATAATAATAACAATAATATGGTATTATTACTATGATAATGTAATACAATTATTATTAGATTATATTATTATTATATTAATAAATTATTATTATTACTATAACTATTATATTATATTATATTAGATAATAATAAAAATAATATATTATTATTATATTATTATAGTAATATAATAATAATATATATATATATTTTATAATATTATTATCATTTATTATTATTATTAATTAATATTATTAATATTATTATGATAATGTTAATACAGTAATCACTAATATATAAATAAATAAGAATATGGTTGTTATTATTTATATAGTTATTAATAATTATAAATAGTCTGTTTTTAAAAAAATACAGATAATAATTATTAATGTGGTCAATATAGGCCTATCCACGTAAATCAACCACACTGGAAAATGTGGTTGTATATATCCTTGATATACGCCTATGGCCTATATCAACCATATTGGTAATTGTGGTTGTGCTAGTAAAATATAATACCCACACACCCAAGGAATTGGTTTTAGCACATTTAAAGATAAATTTTGTCCAAATTGCATGGGGATGTAGAAGATGATTACAAAATATATGAGTCAATGGTGGGTGATTCGTGGGATTGGTTTGAAGCCTTTCACCCAACTAAACATTAGTAACCGATATCGTATTTATCGATAGTGGTCACAAAAAAAGAAGAAGACAAAAATATTTATGTTAATGGTATACTTTAGGTATAAATATGTCCAACGCAATTATACTACTAGCTACACATTGCATGATTAATTGAAATAAAGCCCAAACTGATAAGAGAAATTAATGAACCTACAAATGGAAAAAATTTCAATAAAGGGAGCCACAAGAAGAATGGTTACCATAGTAGAGAAATTGAAATAAGCCATCAACATGGAGGATTATAACAATCAAGTGGTGGGGAACTGTAGTTGAATTGGTAGATAAGATACTTGATCAAGAACCAACAAAATGAATATAAGTTGTGACAGATATGATGGAAGAAGATCAATTTGGGTTATGATAAGTGAACAATGTAAGTGAAACTTCTTTTTGTCCGTCAAGGTAACTGTATTATATTATCAAAATTTCAAAAACATCATACATCAATAGGTGAACTGTATACATAATTAAATTTTTTTTTCGGTCAAAATAACTGTATTATATTATCAAAATTTCAAAAACATCATACATCAGTAGGTGAACTGTATACATAATTACTACCACACCAAGAAAAATAACAGGCTTAAAAGTTAACAAGAGAGTTGCTCTGAAAAATATTGACCCTATAAGGAAGGCAAGACCACTCTTGTCTTGAGTTATAAGTAACACAAGAAGAGGATTTGCGATAATTACATATTAGGGTCTGGAAAGAGCATTGGCCGCTGGTGCCTGTGGTACTCATTTGCTTTTGCATTGGCAGTCATGGTAGTAGCTGCACTGGTTGTGGACAGTGCTGTTGGCACGCCCAATACAAACATCATATCGTCTGCGTGTAACATGCAGAAGATCCCAAGTCGAAGTCCCTATTATAGTACTCTCGGATCCCTCCTCGTGGAATTCCCTATTATAGTACTCTCGGATCCCTCCTCGTGGAATTCCCTATTATAGTACTCTCGGATCCCTCCTCGTAGATCTAGAGGAAACATTGCCTTCAGCGGTTCCGACTACAAAGCATCGCGCGCAGGCTCACCCACTGCCTATGGGCGTGGGGTTTGCAATCAGGGAATCTCTCAGTCTGATTGCACCGCCTGCCTTAAAAACCTTGGGGTCCGCATCTGGAACATTTGTGGCAACACCACCGGTGGTCGACTTCAGCTAACTGACTGTTTCATCCGCTACTAGCAGTACAACTTCTAGATAGTTACGCATTCAACCTCTGCATCTCATATCTTCTCGATCTATGTTTCAATGAAACGTCTCACGCGCGTGAATCTCTGAGCAAGAGAATATGATGCTGTGCTATTCTCATTCTCATCAGTCGCTATCTAAATCCTTCATATAATATAATAAAACTATCGTGCATTCTCTTATTTTATTTTCCGTTCCGCTGTCGTTGCTAATAATTCCGTTCATTTTGTACTTCTGAATATTTTAAAAGAAATATTGTTGAAACTAAGTACCATGAACAATTACGTTCACATCGAATTGTTCAGTCAGATGTTACTATTATTCCTGCCTGTAGTTTTTTAAATTGATCCGACTTCACCAAGTAATTATCGATGTTTTTAATATTTTTAGTCGTATGCTGTAACTGATGTCATTTTTGCATATATTTATTGAGTATTAAAATTATTGGTCTGGTGATATGCGGATCTACTATTAATAAATTGATTAATTAAAATGTAATTAATCTAAATTAATAAATTTAATTAGAAAAGAAGTTGATATAATTTTTATAATCTTTTGTTCAAATTTAGCTTTTAAGTAATGTTTACCTACATATTGTAATTTGTAATTTTGACGAGGAAAACTTGTTTATTGTCTTAGATATTGTTTTTGAGCGGGTGTCTCAAATTTTTTTTTCTATAAAGACAATATAAAACACATATTATTATTGTCTCTATAAAAACAAGAATTATTGTCTATTAAGAGACAATTTCATTTGTCTCTCTAGAGACAATTTCATTTGTCTTTGTAGAGACACTTTCATTTTTGTCTCTTTAGAGACAATTACATTTTTGTCTTTTTAGAGACAATAGCTGAGATTAAAAACATATTGTCTCTATAAAGACTATATGTCCATAATTCAAACTATTGTCTCTCTAGAGACAATATAAATAAATATTTAAAGATAAATAAATAAAATCATTTTAAATGTTCTTTCAAGGTAGTTTCAACATTCAAAGTTCCCAATTATTGATTTTAATTACCTTAAATCTCTGTTGTTTATGGATACCAACAGAATAAAAAATAAATAAATCCATTGTTTTTAAAACTAACAACAAAGTAATTTTAAATCTAAATGAAAAAATAATTCTCGAAAACAACATTGAAAATAATAAGGCAAGACACTTATATTTTCTGAAAATGCATTCATGTCATTTGAACATGCAAGATCCTCAGTTGGAACTTCATTTTAAGACATATTACGAGGCAAAAAAAATTGTTCAAGATTTCTCCATCCTACAAGAGGGTTTACTCTTTAACATATAAATTCAAAACTTCAATCACATTAAATGGTGGAAATTAAATTCATATCCAGTTGTTAAACCACAATCTCAAGACCCTTGTGTAATTGGAATCAGCTTCCTTGATAACAAAGAATTGTAATAATGTATATGCATTTGAATCTACAATTGATTGGAATTTTTGTCTTCATGAAGGTTTTATAAAAGATGGAAAATTGACACAGGTCCTGGCAACATGATATAGGCCAATTCTCAATCTATTGGTGACCTACAAAATTATATTCTCCACTACTACTTTCACAATTCGAGTTGGCTCCATCTCCTATTTCTAGCCCGAGAATTGTTGCAATTGGTATCCAAATTGGTGGTGATCTAGTTCTTGAGTAAGCTTCATATCCAATGAATCTAATTCACGTAATGAACTATTATGATCAACTTCATAGCAGGCTGAAGTTGCAGAGAAGTCTCTATCACTAGCTTTTTTCTGGGTAGTTAATCATTTCTTGGAGGCACACTAAACCACCCATCCTTCTTCCCGTTAAGAATAAAATAATAATTTCCTGTCATGCAAGTTTTATACCATTGCTCAACCATTTCGAGGAGAGCTACTTACTGAAATAAAATAAAATGAATGTAGTGTGTACCTGAGATAGAAATATGTGCACTCTTAGTATTTCTTCATTATCACTTGCCTTGCCTTGCCTGATTCCCCAGAGGACCTGCAAATGCAATAGTAGAGTCATTTTACTTTTTTTATAATTAAAACCCCTATCATATTTATAATAATTAATAATTGAAATAAAATTAAAATTATACAAACTTATTAAAGTCTCAATATAAAAATGGCTCAAAAACAAAATCAATATATTATTTAATATAAACATAATTTTTAATGATGATACCATCTCCATTTTTGCTTCGTAGCACTGTTTGTTCCCATTCAAAGCCCAAAAATGTCATGAATACTAGTGAAAATACAAGGTAAGTTTCAAACCCTTTTAAAAATGAATGTAAAGCACCTATTTTTCTCTGTAGTGGGATGGAAAGTCTTTGAATACTCTTCTTAGAGGAGTGAATAGAATCTCTGACTAAAACTTATAGAATCTCAATCAACATTTATACTCAACAAGCATATGGGATTTTCCCTAAATGAGGAGATAGGGGAGAGAGAAGTGAAGTCTTCCACCTAGCCAGAAGACATGAGATCAAGTGGTGATGGAACTAGAAAACATCAAATGGAGAAGAGGAAAGTTGGTTCAAAACATAATAAATGTCCTCCTTCCCAGTGAACTACTCAACTAAATGGTACTCTGGCTATTGCAATAAATCACAAAGAGAACTCTCCCACAAATGCCTTAACTTATTACAATAATGAGTTGGGAAGCATGAGAAAACGAGTTTAATGAAGAAACACTGAGTAGAATGAATCTTCATTCAATAGGGTTGGTGGTTTGCATTCCCGTGGAGTGTTGGTAGTGTCAAGTATCACCAATCTGGTCTATTATGTTAAAAACCATGGATTACAACATTACCAAAGCTGGTAGCCCGGATCACAAAGACCCAAACATGAGGAAAACTAGGAGGATGCGAGGTAGACCACCCAAGTGTAGGGAACAAAAGTAGAAAGGAGGAGGACCCTCTCCTCGAAGGAAAAAGACAAGGGTGGAAACAAACATTACTACCTCCTAACTGAACCAACATTAAATAGTGAGAAGAGAGCTTGAAACCATGGATGATAGGGTCAAGATTAGAAGATGTAGAACCATAAATGTTGAGATAGATGTGGGGATTGGGAAAGCCATTCCAAATACTGGCTTCTCTAGAACTAGGGAGTCTAAGTAAACCAACATTGTGGATCCTTATGTTAGGTTTTCGGTTACTCCCAAAGTGTTTACACCATTCTTAAGGGTGCTTGACATGATGTGGAGGTAGTGTGTTAGCTACCCTCAGTTGAACTATGATGGTCATACACATTGCATACAGCTTCCTCATCGATTGCTACAACTTGATATGATGGATATGCGACACACTTTGTTAAGCAATTTGACATCTATATGGTTTGGTGATATTCTTCATGTAGAATGTTACCCACCAAAAGTGGGTATACCATAAGTGAAACATCTTCTCCTTATTTTGATAGCTAGACAATCAGCATCCCAATGATGGTCAGCACATAGCATTATGCCACAATTTTCCACCCATTGCTCCTATCAGATCTCTCTCCCATCTAACATTCTTATTGAATGAAGGTGGCTCATATTTTGGTAGGTACTCAAGCATTCTAGCAATCATATATTTTCATAATAATGTTATGGAAATATTAATATGGATCATGAGGCAAACTGGATGACTGACCAATCTGGATTGTATCCTTGTTCCCACACTTCACTTGGGAGGTTAGTGTTTGATTCTAGTCCAGTGAGACCTCCTCTGAGGCCTTATGGTTTAGGAAGGGCACTATTGGGGAGACATTGATTAATAGATCACATCTAAGGTAATTCATACTTACCACTTTCCATATTTTCCAATTATCCATCTCCCGTCATTGGAATTGTCCGCCTATATCCACATCCTTAAGTCAACAACAGAAAACTTGGCCTCGGAGGTTGATGCAACTAAAAGAATGACAAAAGCACATAAAGCCACAAGGAAAGAAAATGTGAAATGCAAAAGATGGTTGTGGCAGGTTTGGCATGTGGACAAAGCTTAGCATGATCTCCACCCTTCTCATTAGCTATCACCTAGTGCCCCAAGCATTTAATTCTTCAATCTCAAACAAAGGAACTCCTAAATGTCCAAACCTCGATGAGCGAGAAACTTCTATATAATAAAGGAGTATTGAAAAGGCATAAAGAAAGCATGACCTCCTAAGCTATGCACCAAATGTATATAAATAAATAAAGGCACACCAGGGGGTGGAAAAAGAAGGCCAAGAAAAGGGATAACTAATGTTAATTTCTAAATACCATTTTCATTTTTTTGTTTCTTTGCAGCTCCCCAAAAAATATTTTACCCAACAAATTAATTTTCTACAGTAAATAAATTATTTAAACTACAAAACAAAAATACTCTAGTACTTTTAACTCGATAATTTTGCAGTAGAAATACTCTGAAAAAAAAAGCAAGTAAACAGCAAAGATTTTACCCTCCAAATTTCTCTTCATTAACTTTTTAGCATAAAAAATTAAGGGCTTCCTTACCAAGGAGGATTGCCCTTTTAAATACACAAAAATACAGTGAATGAAACCTGGCAAAATCAACCCACAAAAATCAAGAACTGATCTCTGCCTGCAACTTGTTGCCTGATTTCGCTATCTTAATGAATCATGTTATGTTTGAAAACATAGATAATGGTGCACCTTAAATCTTTGATCTCGATATCGATCTTCAGATGACATCGCCGAGGTGGATTAAATACAGGATCTGAATGCGACTAAACTTGAAAGTGAATGTATTCTTGGTTTTTTATTCGACTCCTTTATAATTCTTTGAATCTATTATAAATTGGAATTCATTGTTTTAGGTTGGTAATTCTAGTGGTTGGTTGGAGCTAAGGTTATTTTTTCCATTCGCCATAGTTTAACTTCAAATCCATATTTCACCGTAGTAATAATGATCTCTCAGCATCTGCTAAATCAAAATTACTAATATACGTAATTTGCCAGTTTTGGAAATATTTCAATAGTAATAGCATAGCCTGCTTAAATATAGTTTTTTTAATTGTATATGTAATTTAAACAGCACAAGTTATTAATAAATAGTATATCTAAATCTATAATAAGTGAAAAAACT
Source organism: Pinus tabuliformis (assembly GCA_031772625.1). Taxonomy (NCBI): domain Eukaryota; kingdom Viridiplantae; phylum Streptophyta; class Pinopsida; order Pinales; family Pinaceae; genus Pinus; species Pinus tabuliformis. The sequence continues at coordinate 489,436,372 of CM062812.1, read as the reverse complement.
ACCATGACCTTTCCTATACTTCCATAAAATCGATTTTATGGAACACATTTTCCTTTACTCCACTTGACATGTTACATACCTGTAACGAGGATCATAAGGGTAACATAATTTATAGTCGAGTAGGGTGAAAAATAATTTATACTCAGGCTGTTGCTATCCCTCATCGAGATTTAAATTTCCAAAAGACATGTTCAACATACCCATGTATACGGGCTAGGCTATATGTTCCAGTTAGAGCCAAATACGTATCCTTTGGAAAGAGATATCTGTAGTAACAATTGCTTAGCTAACACTGAACAGTTTTCAGAACATCACATTCACTCTTCTTACCTGAGAAGTAGTCCTTTACTCAAGTGAAAATAAAAAATGGTCAAATTATTCAATCCAATCCTTCACTACTATACCTAATACATGAACATTATTTTCATTTTTTAATATGCCCCTCTGTACAAACCTGTAAATAAACTAAATGAATTCATGAATGGTCAGAGAACTGCAATAAAAAGGTAAAACATATATGATAAGAAATATAGATAACAACATCTTCAATATAACATAAGTCGATGGCTATTTGAATTGCAAGGAATGTAACAATTTATTCCTACAAAAAAATCACTATGGTACAGAGTATATTTACTACTCTTACCTGAGAAGATTACCCTTTTGATGTCAGACTAGTACATGTCCAGAACGGAATCTCCATGTACAAATCACAAACCTCTTGATACACTAAAAGTGAATTCATGAATGGTTAGAGAAATGGTATAAAGAAGCAAAAATAGTTATGTTAAATAAGAGAGGCTTACATTATCTTCTTTATTTATAATATTTTGAATGCAAGAAATAATTCTTATACCACGGACAATACACATGTCCTTATACCTGAAGCGAAAAATATGCTTAACGAATCTTCTTAAAATACATGTTTAAAGAACGAGCCACATCTTTACTCTTGGTCCTCTATAAGGTATCAAGAGCTCCAAATACTTACCAAATACAAAGGAAAGGTTGTAATTGTGTCAACACAAAAACAAAGGAAAGTCTGTCAACACAAAAACAACGAATTTCAACACAAAATCCATTTACCATTAGATCAATACAATGAATACCTCTGCCAGATGCAGCACTCTAGATGTGTGACCTATAAAGCTCTCTTTTCTTAACCATATATGGATACTTCCATAAGGTCAGCTAGTTCTGGCTGAATCCATGTGAGTAGATAATACTCCTGTGCTCATTCCTGAAGGAGGAAAATCTTCTAAGATACGCGTGACATACATGTTAAAAGCACCAGCCCCATCTCTACTCTTTGTCTTCTTTATGGTATCAGGAGCTCCAAAGACTTACCAATACCTAAGAGCCTCATCTCCTACAACCAATGCAATAAGGTACCCATTTGGACTCTGAAAACACAAAAGAAAGGAAAGACTATCAGTAAAAAGGCTAAGACTATCATCACCAATCCATTTAGCGATAGATCAATAGAATGAATACCTCTGCCTATTTGAATGCAAGGAATGTAACAATTTATTCCTACAACAAAATCACTATGGTACATAGTATATTCACTACACTTACGTGAGAATATTACCCTTTCCATGTCAGACATGCACATGTTTAGAACGACATCTCCATGTACAAATCACAAACCTCTTGATACACTAAAAATGAACTCATGAATGGTTAGAAAAATGGTATAAAGAAGGAAAAACAGTTATGTTAAGCGAAAGAGGATTACAGTATCTTATTTATTTATAATATTTTGGATGGAAGAAATTATTGTTATACTACAGATAATACCGATGTGCTCATACCTGAAGCGGAAAATCTGCATAACAAATCTGCTTCAAATACATGTTTAAAGCACCAGCCGTATCTTTACTCTTGGTCCTCTTTAAGGTATCAAGAGCTCCAAATACTTACCAAATACAAATGAAAGGTTGTCATTCTGTTAACACAAAATCCATTTAGTGTTAGATCAATACAATGAATACCTCTGTGATCTGATATTCTCCCTGTGAGTGACATCAGTTAAAGATTTATTGTTAAAGGTATTACAGACTCATGTGCTAGTGTGTGTGTGTTTTGTGTTATTGAAGCAAGGAATCAATTAGATTGACAATACATAGACAGTAAAATGGAAAGACAACAAAGAAATTCATTAAACAAAGACACAAACAATTTTTAATAAAGAGTTCACCCTATTTTCTTTGGTCTACATCTCGAGTCTAGCTCTTAGTGGTGGCCTTGTTTTATTGTGCCTTTAAGCAGAGAATTACAATGCAGGGACTCAATGTGAGTTCTCTTAAAGCAGTTATGCTTGGCAGGGTGGTTCTTGGATTCCCCAAGCCACTAGAGTACACAGACTCTTTTCCTTCCTACCAACTCTCTGACCTTCTGGACCATAGTGGCAAGAGCCTAATGTGTTGCTCAGCCCGGGCAGATCCTCTCTAGGATAGCTCAAATTCCTCAAGCCTCTGGTGCTCGATGCTGCTGCTGGTAAGCTCGACCCTCTGTCCCTTCCTGCTTTTCTCTTGCTTTATTTCCTTCTCTTTGTGTATTTCATCCTCCTCTCGGGATTTTGGTCTCTCCTCGTCTCTCGAACTTCGCTCGTCCATTCTGTTTCATTGTTCATGGTTTGCAGTCATTCAAACTCATACCAGTTCAGTTCCCCTTCTACCACTCTCGATTCACCTTCTACAGCTGTGCTTGGTGTTCCCTGTTCAGCATCAGCATCAACGCTCAGGGAGTTGCCACGTGTCCTCCTCTAAACAGCACCATCTTGCTTCATCGGTTCATTTTTTCAGTTACGTCATCGATGCATTCTTCCTCCACGGTGGTGGTCAAACAGATTCCAAATCTTCACAAATCACGGCATAATCCCTTGTTGATTTCGTTTCCTCCATCGAGTTTGATCTCAGCCGTCCGATCTGGAGGCCTCCAGATCCAACGCCATATGCATGTCCCGCGTTGTTGACTTGCTCAACCGATAATGCGCGATCAACGGTGGTTTTCTCTCACCTCCGCTTGCCACATGTTGATCGTTGAGTTGGATCGCTCCATCCTTGTCCAAAATTGTTTACCATTTGAGGGCATCCTGATCAATATTGCTAGTTTCCAGAGCACGGGTCTCGCCTTGTACATTTAGTGCTTCTGCCTTTTCACCCATGGTTCTCTAGTTCCCGATGTGACCAGGTGCTCAGGCTTCCCCCATTATGGCCCTGTTTGCCCAACGATGCATGATTAGCTAATTGCGCATCAAAATCCACCTCTGTTTCCCAATCCGGGCCTCCCAGGGGCTAATTTGACCTCCCGCACAGTCTCCATGGTAATCGGTTAGCACGCTTTGACTGAGGTCCTCGTCGTTCCACACTGGCTACCATTGCCACTGGCTTAGGGGTGTTTTTGATCACGATTTTGAATTCTTTGAGATTTTTCCTGACCTAATACATTCATGGTTCTTTGACAGTTCTTGATGGATCCGATTCAGATCATGGCCTTCCCACTGAAAAAGGTTTTGGACCACCAAAAGTTGGTTTTCTTTCAAGCATCGACTAAGTGAGGATACCGTTGTCTCACTTGTCCAATCTCAATCCACTTTGCACTGCTTGGCTCCGAACCTCTGAGTCCAATTCTGAGGTATTCAACATTGCCGTTGTGCATTGTCCTTAACTTCCTCTCCAACATTGTGTCTTCCCGCAATTCATTAGGATATTCAGGTAGCAGGTCATCAATAGAAGGCAATTGACTTTGCTCTTTAGGGTCCTGAATCATTGAAGGTTCAAAAAATCTCAAGCAATCTGCATTTACGACTGAGTAGATGTGCATGTAAGCTGGTAGATCAAGGCGAAAAGCATTTTCACCAACCTTCTCAAGTATCTTGAAGGGTCCATACCTGATAGGCTTTAGCTTTTTACCTTCACATTGCATCCTATCCTTGCTGATATATAACCAGACCTGGTCTCCAACTTGAAAGCTATGCTCCATCCGATGCTTATCATGCCTAGCCTTGTACCTGGCTTGGCTCTTTTCCAGCTATTCCTGTACTGCCTGGTGGATCTCCTGGATCTGCTCAATGAACCTAGTTGCCTTGTCCACATCACTGTGTTCATCAACCATTGTATCTTTACCAAAGACAAAATCCAAAGGTGACCTTGGTGTGAAACCAAAACAAGTCTCAAAAGGAGATCTTTCTGTAGAAGAGTGTTTTGACCTGTTGTAAGCATGCTGCACATAACACAAATGTTCATCCCAAAGCTTAGGATGTTTGCTGCAATATTCCCGGAGTAACTGGATCACTATCCTATTAACTACTTCTGTCTGGCCATCAGTTTGTGGATGAAAAGCTATGCTTTTCTTCAGTTTGGTGTCCACCAGTTCCCACAGACTCGACCAAAATTTGCCCACAAATCGGGTGTCTCGATCAGATATAATGGAAGTGGGTAATCCAAAATGAACCCATACATGTTCAAAGAATAACTTTGCAGTCTGTTCAGCTGTAATCTGTTTATTACAAGGTATCAAAATACACATTTTGCTTAACCAATCCACAACAAGATATAGATAACCATGACCTTTCCTAGATTTAGGTAGTCCTCCAACAAAATCCATGGAAACACTTTCCCAAGGGTGAGAAGGAATTGGTAAAGGAGTGTACAAGCCTAGTTTTTTGTTGCTGGGCATGCTTTCTACACACACAGTACACCCTCTTACATATCTAGAAACTTTCTCGTTCATTTTCAGCCAATAACAGAACCTTTGCAGCTGTGCAACTATTTTACTTACCCCAAAATGACCTGATATCAGAGAAGTGTGTTCCTCTCTAATTATATTTACCCTCTCTATTTGTGGAATGCAGAGTTTTCCACAATGATACAACAATCGATCCTTCACATGATAGTCCAATTCTTCTACCATTTTTCCTTGACTCAAAGTTGCATATACATCTTTAAAATCCATATCCTGAGCATATTGTTCTATATAGCCTTCATGTAGTATAGAATTATGCTTAAGTATGGTAGATGCATTTATAATAGGTTTAGATAACATGTCTGCAACCTTGTTATGTATGACCTTTTTATGTCTGATGACTAAATGAAACTGTTGTAGAAAACCCGTCCATCTGTAATTTCTTAATTGCTACAACTTAGCTTGGGAGTGTAGATATTGAAGTGGTTGATGATCAATATGTATTACTGTCTCCTTGCCCATTAAATAATGTTTCCACTTTTTCACACTCTGAACTAATGCATACAATTCTTTATCATATGTATGATAGTTTACTACTACAGAATTAAAAGTCTCAGAATGATAACACATGGGTTTACTGTGATGTCTCAACACTACTCCCATGGCGTAGTCACTGGCATCTGTTTGGATTTGAAACGGTCTTTGTAGATCAGGCAGTGCTAATACAAGTTCTCTACTGATCTTTTCTTTTAAGGTGTCACATGATTTTTGATGTTTGCCTCCCCACTAAAACACCTTGTTCAATCCTGTTAAAGCATGTAAGGGAGCTGCAATTTAGGAAAAATTATAAATGAACTTCCTCCAATATTGTGCTGCTCCTAAGAAGCTTCTCACTTCTGTAGCAGACTTGGGTTTAGGCCAGTTTACAACGACTACCACTTTAGAGGGATCTATTTTCAGTTCACCATCCCCTACTATGTGACCCAAATAGTTTAGAGATGTTTTGCCAAATTCACATTTTGAGAGTTTAACATAAAGGTTTTCTCTTTTCAAAACATCTAATGTCTGCTTAACATGCTTTAAGTGTTCTTCCCACGTTTTACTAAAAATCAGAATGTCATCCAGGTACACAATAACAAAATCATCAAGAAAATGTCTGATTACATCATTCATTAATCTCATGAGAGTAGCAGGAGCATTGGTCAAGCCAAAAGGCATAAACAACCACTCATACAATCCCTGCTTTGTTTTGAAAGTAGTCTTCCATGCATCTTGCTCTACAACTTTGACCTGATGGTATCCACTGTGCAAATCCAGCTTGGTGAAATAAACAACTTCCTTCAATTGATCTAAAAGATCATCTATGCGAGGAAGGGGATAACGGTTTTTGATTGTTATCTTATTCAGTGCTCGGTAATCAATGCACATTCTCCACGAGCCATCTTTCTTTCTCACCAGAACGATTGGTGATCCACATGGTGATGTGTTAGGCCTGATGAACCCTTTCTCAAGCAACTCTTGCACCTGCTTCTTGATTTCAACATTCTCTAAAGTAGACAACCTGTACATCCCAATGTTAGGCAATGGAACATCTTGTTGCAAAATAACATCATGTACTATTTCCTTTTTAGGTGGCAGACCTTTAGGTTCTTGAAACATGACATCATACTCTGAAACAATTTTTTCTATATCAGCTTGCTGCTGAGTATTACAACCCTCAAATACATTGGTTTTATCAGGTTTCTTTTCCTTTACAACCATTAGTAAGAATTGTTTGCATGAATTTATCATTCTTTTCATTTGCCCAGAATTTATGAGAGTATAATTATTCTTGAGCTTATGAGCTCTTACAATGTACTCGATTCCATATTTAACAAGTAGATACTTGTTTTTAGCTCTATAGAAAATAGCCTTTCTATAATACAAGTAAGGACTTGCTAAAGCAATTCCACATATATCCAAAGGAATTATGTCTAACTCAACCCCATCTACAAATGCTGACCCAAAAGAAAACTTGAGTTTGCACTGTCTAGTCACTTGTAGTTGTGCTTTATCATTCAACCATCCTAATGGGTATGGTTTCTTGTGACGTGTAGTTTCTAATCTGAATTTCTTTACAATGGCTTCAGAAATTAAATTTACTTGAGAGCCACTATCAAACAAAGTATCAATTTTTTGATGTTTGGAAATAACTCAAATATGAAAAAGCTCATGTTTTTTTCTCTCATGTTCTTCATCAATAATAGTTTGAGCAGAAATACTAGTAGATGCTTCAGATTTCTTACCTTTCATACCTATGGCTGCAATAACTGTTTCATCTCCCGAGTTTGACCCCAAATCTTTCAGAATAGCTGTAGCAGTCTTCTTCTTCTTGACCTCGGACTTCTTAGGTCTCAGCTCTGAATGCAGATTCCAACAGTGCTCATCATCATGCCCCTCCTTTTTACAGTGAGTGCATGAGGCTTTGCCTTTTTGTGCAGTGTTAGCCTTCCTTGATTTCCACTTCTGTTTTCCTTTCTCCTTGCTCTTGCTTACAGTGGGTTGGGAATGTCCCCCAACTTCTGGATTTCCATTCTTTCCTCTAGCTTCTAGATGAGTAGCTTGTACAGATACCTCATCTATACTAGTGAGATTAAACATGAGGACGGTATGCCTCATGTAGCTGTGTAGACGACCAATGTACTTCAAAATAGTCTCTGGTGAGTCTGATGAGATGCCCAACATCAATGCTCTCTTTCTAAATTCTTGAGTATACCCTTGCACACTTTGCCCTTTCAACTGTCAAAGAGTTTGCCAACTCATCATGGCTTATTGCATGTAGGCCAATGGATAGAACTGCTTCTTGATTGCAGAAACAAATTCACTCCAGATAGAGATGGTCTTGCCATGTTTCTTCATATTAGTTTGGGTTCTGCCTTCCCACCAAACCAAGGCAGTGCCTCCTAGGCATAGGCTTGCTAGCTGAATTTTACTCTTGTCTGAGTTGATGTTTTGCACTCTGTAATACACAACAATTTGTCTAATCCAATTGTCCAACCTCTCAGCATTTAGCTCTCCATCATATATAGGAAAATCAAATTTAACATCTAGCTTAATCAGAGATGCTTTCTTATTATGCACAGGGCTATTAGGAGGTGTGAGAAAGCTTTCCTCTTTCCCTTTTCCTTTGGAGTGGTCATGAGACTCATCTTCTTCTTTATCTTGTTTAGAACCTAATGAATCCTCATCCTTGTGCTTTATAAAGTCCCTATACATTTCTTCTACCATTGACTTTATAGCTAGGAAACTCTTTCTTAATTGAGGGTCCGGCCCCATAGAACCTTCCTCTGACATTGTCTTATGAGAATAGACTCTCCCAATCTCAGGATTAGTTTCCACCAACTATCCTTCTCCTAATTTGAGCTTTGATCTCGTGAGCATTCAACAGCTAAACCAACACAAGCTTGTCTAACCTTACAGCCTAGAGCACTGATACCACTTGATATGATATTCACCCTATGAGTTACATCAGTTAAAGATTTATTGTTAAAGGTATTACAGACTCATTTGCTGGTGTGTGTGTGTTCTATGTTATTGAAGCAACAGATCGATCAGATTGCCAATACATAGACAGTAAAAGGGAAAGACAACAAAGAAATGAAGTAAACAAAGACACAAACAATTTTTCATAAGGAGTTCACCCTATTTTCCTTGGACTACGTCTCCCGTCCAGCTCTCAGTGGTGGCCTTGTTTTATTGTGCCTTTAAGCAAAGAATTAAAACGCAAGGACTCAATGTGAGTTCTACTAAAGGCGGTTCTTCGATTCCCCAAGCCACTGGAGTACACAAACTCTTTTCCTTCCTACCAGTTCTCTGACCTTCTGGTCCACAGTGGCAAGAGCCTAACGTGGTGCTCAGCCCGGGCAGATCCTCTATGGGATAGCTTGAATTCCTCAAGCCTCTGGTGCTTGATGCTGCTGCTGGTCAGCTCGACCCTCTATCCCTTCCTGCTTTTCTCTTGCTTTACTGCCTTCTCTCTATGTATTTCGTCCTCCTCTCGGGATTCTGGTCTTTCCTCATCTCTCAGACTTCGCTCGTCCATTCTGTTTCGCTGTTAATGGTTTTTAATCATTTAAACTCATACCAGTTTGGTTCCCCTTCCGTCACTGTCGGTTCACCTTCTACAGATGCGCCTAGAGTTCCGTGTTCGGCGTCAGCATGAACGCTCAGGCAGTGGCCACGTGTCCTCCTCTAAACGGCGCCATCCTGCTTCGTTGGTTCATTTTTTCAGTTACGTCATGGATGCGTTCTTCCTCCACGGTGGTGGTAAAACGGATTCCAAATCTTCACAAATCGCAGTGTAATCCCTTCTCGATTCCATTTCCTCAATCGAGTTTGATCTCAGTTGTCCGATCTCAGGGCCTCTATATCCGACGCCATACGCACATCCCGCGCAGTTGACTTTCTCGACTGATAACACACGATCAACGGTTGTTTTCTCTCACCTCCGCTCGCCACGCTTCAAACATTGAGTGGGATCGCTCCATCCTCGTCCAATACCATTTACCATTTGAGGGCATCTGGATCAATACCGCTAGTTTCCAGTGCACGGGTCACGCCTTGTACGTTTAGCGCTTTTGCCTTTTCACCCACGGTTCTTTGGTTCTCGACGTGAGAAAGTGCTTAGGCTTCCCCCATTATGGCCCTGTTTGCCCAGCGATGTGTGATTAGTGCTAGGCCGCTAATCGCACATCAAAATCCACCTTTTTCCCTCAATTCGGGCCTCCCAAGGGCTAATTCAACCTCCCGTGCAGTCTCCATGGGCCTCGGTCAGCACGCTTTGATCGAGGTCCTCGTCATTCCACACTGGCTGCCATTGCCACTGGTTAAAGGGTGTTTTTGATCACGATTCTAAATTCTTTGAGATTTGTCCTGACCTGATACAGTCATGGTTCTTTCACAGTTCTTGATGGATCTAATTCGGATCACTCCGTGAGATGTAGCACTGTAAACATGCAACCTGTAAGGCTCGCTTATCTTAACCATATATGGATATTTCCATAAGGTCAGTTGGTTCTGGCTAAATCCATGTGAGGATATAATACCCCTGTGCTCATTGCTAAAGGAGGAAAATCTGCTTAACAAATATGCTTGAGATACAGGTTAAAAGCACCAGCTGCATCTTTACTCTTTATCCTATTTAAGGTATCAAGAGCTCCAAACACTTGCCAAAACCTAAGAGTCTCATCTCCTATGGCCAATGAAACAATGTACCCATCTCAACTCTGAAAATAGAAAACAAGGAAAAGACTGTCAGCAAAAAGGATAAGACTGTTAGCACAAACTCATTTAGCGATAGATGAATAGAATGAATACCTTTGCCTATTTGAATTGCAAGGAATGTAACAATTTATTCCTACAACAAAATCACTATGGTACACATTATATTTGCTACTCTTACGTGATAAGATCACCCTTTCCATGTCAAACATGCACATGTCCACAATGACATCTCCATGTACAAATCACAAACCTCGTGATTTACTAAAAATGAACTCATGAATGGTTAGAAAAATGGTATAAAGAAGGAAAAATAGTTATGTTAAACGAAAGAGGCTTACAGTATCTTTTTTATTTATAATATTTTGGATGCAAGAAATTATCCTTATACGTAGATAATACCTATGTGCTCATACCTGAAGTGGAAAATCTGCATAACGAATCTACTTGAAATACATGTTTAAAGCACCAGCCGCATATTTACTCTTAGTCCTCTTTAAGGTATCAAGAGCTCCAAATTCTTACCAAATACAAAGGAAAGGTTGTCATTCTGTCAACACAAAAACAAAGGAAGACTTTCAGCACAAAAACAAAGACTTTCAACACAAAATCCATTTAGTGTTATATCAATACAGTGAATACCTTTGTGAGATGCAACACTCTAGACGTGCGACCTGTAAGGCTCTCTTACCTTAACCATATATGGATATTTCCATAAGGTCAACTGGTTCTGGCTAAATCCATGCGAGCATATAATACCCCTGTTCTCATTCCTAAAGGATGAAAATCTGCTTAATAGATATGCTTGAGATACAAGTTAAAAGAACCAGCTGCATCTTTACTCTTTGTCCTATTTAAGGTATCAAGAGTTCCAAATGCTTGCCAAAACCTAAGAGTCTCATCTCCTGTAGCCAATGAAACAATGTACCCATCTCAACTCTGAAAATACAAAACAAGGGAAAGATTGTTAGCAAAAAGGATAAGACTGTCACCACAAACCCATTTAGCGATAGATCAATAAAATGAATACCTCTGCCTACTTGAATTGCAAGGAATGTGACAATTTATTCCTACAAATAAATCAATATGGTACAAAGTATATTCGCTACTCTTACCTGAGAAGATTAATCTTTCCATGTCAGACTTGTACATGTCCAAAACAACATCTCCATGTACAAATCACAAACCTCTTGATACACTAAAAAAGAATTCATGAATGGTTAGAGAAATGGTATAAAAAAGGAAAAACAATTATGTTAAACAAGAGAGGCTTACAATATCTTCTTTATTTATAATATTTTGAATGCAAGAAATTATTCTTATACCACAGATAATACCCATGTGCTCATACCTAAAGCAAAAAATCTACTTAACGAATCTACTTGAAATACATGTTTAAAGCACCAACTACATCTTTACTCTTGGTCCTATTTAAGGTATCAAGAGCTCTAAAGACTTACCAAGTACAAAGGAAAGGTTGTCTTTGTCTCAACAAAAAGACAAAGGAAATATTGTCAACGCAAAAAAAAATACTTTCAACACAAAATCCATTTAGCGTTAGATCAATACGATGAATACCTCTGCCAGTAAATAAATTATGAAAACTACAAAACACAAATACTCTAGTACTTTTAACTCGATAATTTTGCAATAGAAATACTCTAAAAAAAATCAAGAAAAAAAAAAGATTTTTCCCTCCAAATTTCTCTTTATTAACTTTTTATCGTAAAAAATTAAGGGCTTCCTTACCAAGGAGGATGGCCCTTCGAAATACACAAAAATACAGTGAATGAAACCTTGCAAAATCAACCCACAAAAATCAAGAACTGATCTCTGCCTACAACTTGTTGCCTGATTTCTCTATCTTAATGAATCATGTTATGTTTGAAAACACAGATAATGGTGCGCCTCAAATCTTTGATCTTGATATCGATCTTCAGATTGCATCGTCCAGGTGGATTAAATATAGGAGATGAATGCGACTAAACTTGAAAGTGAATATATTCTTGGTTTTTTATTCGACTCTTTTATAATTCTTTGAATCTATTATACATTGGAGTTAATTGTTTTAGCTTGGTAGTTCTAGTGGTTGGTTGGAGATAAGGTTCATTTTTCCATTCACCTTAGTTTAACTTCAAAGCGATATTTCACCGTAGTAATAATGATCTCTCAACATCGGCTAAATCAAAATTACTAATATAAGTAATTTTCCAGTTTTGGAAATATTTCAATAGTAATACCATAGCCTCCTTGAATATAGTTTTTTTAATTGTATATGTAATTTCAACAGCCTAAGTTATTAATAAATAGTATATCTAAATATATAATAAGTGAAAAAATTACCATGACCTTTCCTATACTTCCATAAAATCGATTTTATGGAACACATTTTCTTTTACTCTACCTCACATGTCACATACCTGTAACGAGGATCATAAGGGTAACATAATTTATACTCGAGTGAGGTGAAAAATAATTTATACTCAGGTTGTTGCTATCCCTCATCGAGATTTAAATTTCCAAAAGACATGTTCAACATACCCATGTATACGGGCTAGGCTATATGTTCCAGTTAGAGCCAAATACATATCCTTTAGAAAGAGATATCTGCAGTAACAATTTCTTATCCAACACCGAACATTTTTTTAGAACATCACATTCCCTCTTCTTACCTGAGAAGTAGTCCTTTACTCAAGTGAAAATAAAAGATGGTCAAATTATTCAATGCAATCCTTCACTACTATACCTAATACATGAACATGCTTTTGGTTGTTTAATGTGCCCCTTTGTACAAAACTGTAAAACAAATAAATGAATTCATGAATGGTCAGAGAACTGCAATAAAAAGGTAAAAAACATATGATAAGAAAGATAGATAACAACATCTTCAATATAACATAAGTCAATGCCTATTTGAATTGCAAGGAATGTAACAATTTATTCCTACAATAAAATCACATGGTACAGAGTATATTCGCTACTCTTACCTAAGAAGATTACCCTTTCCATGTCAGACTTATACATGTCCAGAATGGAATCTCCATGTACAAATCACAAACCTCTTGATACACTAAAAGTGAATTCATGAATGGTTAGAGGAATGGTATAAAGAAACAAAAACAGTTATGTTAAATAAGAGAGGCTTACAGTATGTTCTTTATTTATAATATTTTGATTGCAAGAAATAATTCTTATACCACAGACAATACACATGTCCTCATACCTGCAGCGGACAATCTGCTTAAAGAATCTTCTTAAAATACATGTTTAAAGCACCAGCCGCATCTTTACTCTTGATCCTCTATAAGGTATCAAGAGCTCCAAAGACTTACCAAATACAAAGGAAAGGTTGTCATTGTGTCAACACAAAAACAAAGGAAACTCTGTCAGCACAAAAACAAAGGCTTTCAACACAAAATCCATTTACCGTTAGATCAATATAATGAATACCTCTGCCAGATGCGGCACTCTAAACATGTGACCTGTAAAGCTCTCTTATATTAACCATATATGGATATTTCCATAAGGTCAGATGGTTCTCGCTAAATCCATGTGAGCAGATAATACCCCTGTGCTCATTCCTGAAGGAGGAAGATCTGCTTAATGGATACGCATGACATACATGTTAAAAGCACCAGCCCCGTCTTTTCTCTTTGTATTCTTTAACTATCAGGAGCTCCAAGGACTTACCAAAACCTAAGAGTCTCATCTCCTATAGCCAACAAACAGCTGGTTAGAATTACAGTCTTGGAGGACAGCGCAGAGAGTCAGCCTAGGAAATAGGTGGGTCTTGAGGAGAAGAGCTATAGGCTAGTTTCAACACTGGGAAGGGAGGAGATTCATAGGAGGGATCAGCTCAGTGATTTCGAGTATTTTCCAAGAGGTTACACAGCTTCATTCTAGGAGATTGAGTTTTGCAGTTGCAGTTGAGGTTGGGCTCCTTGGGGGTCGAATTTCAGAAGTCTCAACCAGGCCAAACCCTTCCTGGGTATTGGTGGGTTTTTGGCCAAGGATGGGAAATAAACTGTATCAATGGGAATTTTGACTTAAAATTTTATGAGGAAGGGTTTGGGGTGAGAGTCATCGTGGGAAACAAACTATTGCAATGGGAATTTTGACTCTACTTAGCCTTGCACAATTTTAAGTGATGAAAATTATTCCATCCGAACCTTGAATCTGCCTGGATGGTAGAAAAAAACAATTCTTTTGAAAAAAAGAAATCATGAAAATGAATAAAACTGAACAATGGTCTTCAGCAAATGAAAATTGGTAGATAAGAGGGCATATGACCTAGCCTTGTCAATGGGAGGATACTGAAATATACAACCATCCCTGTTGTGACCCTTATGGATCTTGCTTTTTCTTTCTACATGTAGTTTTTGGTGTATGTGTATATAATCGACACTCTAATGGATGATTTTGAATTGTATTGAGTAAACATTTTAAGATGCACTTATTTTATGACCCGAAAAATGATGGAGAGTTTTGAACTCGATATGGTCATCATTAGGCCCTCTATATATGTTCTCCTTTGTGACAACTTTTTCAATTAATTGAAACAAGGGAAAACAGATTGCAAGCCAAAGGCATCTTTAATCATTTCTTGTAGTCTGAAATACGTTTTATAATGTGTTCCCCTTTACCATTCAGTTATCTCAATCTTTAAATTACACAGCATGATTTATCAAATCAAAAATTACTCTAAACAATGCAAGCTGTAAAATTTATCCCATTCATATGTAGTACATAACAAAATCTCCTCTTGAGGCAAGATAATTACAACGATTGATGCCATATCCTATTCTTCAAGATCTATTTTTCGCGTACGGGAAGTGGATCATTAATCCAGATAATCAAACCCTGCTTGAGGCACTTTACTAAATGATATCATATTTATAGTGGCCACACTTCATCAGCTTCCAACTTTTGACTATGGGACATCTTAGTGTATCACATTCAAAAATTACTTCTAAATTACAATAATATATACCCATGATCTATATCTCTATACTACACAATCTGGATAGATGTGTCAATCAAGATATATCGTGGTGATTGGAGCTCTGTGAGACTCTAGAACACTTGGGGCCTTTCTCTATTTTGGTTGTTATCTCAAAAGTCTTGTTTCTGACATATCGACAAATAGAAATTAGACAGAAGATGATAGTAAGCATTGAGGACCAGAGCATTCTCTTCATTTGAATGTATGGATAACTAGTACCTATATTCTTGCAGATGTTTCCTTAGATCAATTTTTAGCTGGTTGCCCTCCTTTGCATCCAGGCGAGTTACTTGTGATTCAACTGCTATAGTGTCTAGTGAAGGCTGCCTAATTAACTAAAGGTAAGACCAATTTCAGAGTCATCCATATGAGAAGAAAATTTTAGGAAACAAAATTGAACTTCAGTAATCATTGAAGGACTACAAAATCTCTACCATCAATAAAAGGCAGACCAAGTTTTTGCAATCTAACGAAATGACCAGATGCCCACAAATCTGTCAGTTTCAGGACCGTTATTCTCAAATGGAAGGCCTGTTTAGGGAGCATGTAAAGAGAATCCTGAGTAACAGTTTGCAGGAAAGCTATATGAGTACCTTTCATCGCCCTTGATGATATTCGACTTTTCTATGAATGAATCTGATCTTTGAGATCCTCTATCAGAAAGTGCGGCAGGAAAATAAATTTGTATAGGTCCATTTAGATTTCAGAGTAGCAACAAAATTATATTTGAATAGGTATTAAAATCTTATAAAGCAATAGCTATGGTCGCTTAGGTTTCCATTAAATTTTATTTTTATTTAAGCAAACGAGGCCATCTCACATAGAAGTTATGTCTAATGATGTTGAAGATAAGTAATAATGCTAGTCTAATTAGAGTATCAATAAAAACTATATGAGTTCTCTCTAGTATAAGTATGTTGATATGAGGAGGAAAAATGGACATGAGCTTTACACATAATGGAAATATCTATTAATTTTTAAGGAGGTGAAAAATGTGAAAAATATGTTTAAATCTGTAAATAACGTTATCAATCAATTTAAATACTTATAGGTAGCTCATTATTTTTTAGGAAGTTCATTTAGAGCTTAAAAATACCCTATTAGAGGATAGCCATAGGTTAGAAGGCTTTCACATGTGTTGTTAAGAGAGACATGGGATAAATTTTGACTAAAGGAAATAAGGGGTACAATAAAATCAATGTATAAGACCTACTCAAGTCACCAAGAATATACCCAAACCGTCAAGATGACACACTTCTCTGAGAAAAAATATGAAACACCATGGAACAACTCAAATTAAAACTGATAGCCAAAGCATCAAGAGTTAGAACAAATTGTTTATGTTAGGTCCCTGCAATGCTAATGATTCTATCATTACTATTGTCATTATAGCCCTTATCGTTATTGTTGTGCCCCGACTGTCCCCATATTGTTATTATTGTGCCCCATAGTATCCCACTATTGTTATTGCAGTTGTGCCCTTATATTATTATTGTTATGTCAACTTTGATTATATTGTGACCCCTTAGACTCCTATATATAGAAAGGAATTTTTGTCATTTGTATCATCGAAGAATTGTTCATTTGTGTAATGTAAAGGAGGTTTCCCCATCAAAGAGGCTGATTTTGAAGGCATTCATCTACCTTTTCTTCTATTTTGTGAGTTGGTTGCATAATAGTTTAAGTGAACAGAGTAAAAATAGTACACATTGGACATAATATCATATCCACATGGATCACACATATCCAGCTAAATGTGGTAGCTAAAGGAACCTCTTTCTACACCTAGTGTCCTAGATGGCTAAGGCAATGTGTGATCAAACCAATGATACATCCATGAATTACATATAGATTCGTAAACCTTAGATGGAAAATGATCAATGTGACAGGAATCATAGGGGTTGAGATGACAATCTGTTAATTTTAGTTAATAATGGTATGTTCTGTGCTTAGCACAATTACTTCAATGTTCCTTAACCAACCCAATAGAAATTTCAATTCAGATTTATAGTAGAAATCAAATTAACCATTAATCACATTGACAATAAAAGTAGATAGAACATAAAATAATATTCAAAAGACAAACCAAGACAAGAGGACACCAGATTTGGCGGATGCCATGGAAAAACCCCAATGTTGGGAAACCCCGTTGATCAATTCTTCTTATTATTATATCAAAAGTTTAGCAGAGAGAGACGGAAAGAGAGAGAGTACAAAAGTCAAATTGACTTGTCCAATTCAAAGTCAAAACAATCCTGTCAATTTATCGAGTCAAACTTCATCCCTAACCAGAAAGTCAACATTGGTCAAATCAACAATAAATCATCCTCAAAATAGCTCGGTCTTCCCCAGTCAAACTCAGTGAAAGTAGAGAGAAAAACTCTTATAATTTTCTCTGGTCAAACTGCAGTCAACCATGAAGTCATTGTTGGTAAAATTTACCATATTCCCTCGATTTTTGGGCCCAGAAATGCCACCTAAAGAGACAAAAAATATCCTCCAAAAATCACGGTCAAAGCTGGTCAATAAATATTTTGTCAACATTGGTCAAACTTGGTCTGATGCCTAAAATTTTGGTCCTCCAATTCAGCCCAGAAAACTCGTCCTTCTTGCCACACGTGTGAGAGAGACAAGTTGTTCAATAGTTGTACCAACCAATGAGAGAAGGAGACAGAAGAATTTGTATGTGATGATGATGCCAAATGAGGAGAGAGGCCATTTATATTTATAAAATTCCCTATGGGTGAAAAGACACATCCATTCGGCTTCTTGAGCCTACATGTTGATGTAGCCGACCTAAACAAATTGTACAAGTGTGGGCATAAATTCAAAATCACACATTTTCTTGTCTAAATGAGATGATATTTATATCAATTTTGTTCCTCTCGAAAAGAGGAATTTAATGCAATCATCATATCCATCAAATGAGCTATCCCAAGGTGTAATTTGGCCCTATTTATCAATTTTAACACAATCAAAATTTTAAAATATCCTCTAAAATCCCAAATAGAAAATGGGGTAATATATCCCATGACATCCAACTTGTGATGTATGGTTGGAAATACTCAAATTATCTCTAAAGAAATATGTCTCATTGAGGTCGAGGTCAAGAAGAGGTATGATGCCTCATTAATTTGGTAGTTGAAGAAGTTTGAATCTTGGTTTGTCAATTTGGTCCTAGGTAGGCAAGGAAGCATGGAAGGAGGTGACCCCCTTGGAAGCGTTTTATAGGGGAAGGCCACATAAGGCCTTATATAAAGATCTAAATCAAAGGACCTCCCTCATAAAATGTTCTAGACGTGTATTTAAAGAATGTAGATAATGACCCGTCCAAATGTCAATAAAGACAATAGAACATCCCTTGAATCTCATAATAAATGGGGGCATCTATAGATGAGGTGATCCATTAATTATATCTCGTGTATATGGGAAAGCTAGCAGATGTTATTAAGAAGACGAAGGCCATTATGATTAGTTTCAACTCGATGAGAATGTAAACCAAATTTGAACGCACCAAGGGGGATCCAAAGGGCAGCGTCTTGTGCTCTTTTGCATATGTAGTTAAACAAAAAGGCCCCCTTTTATTTGCATGAAGTGTTCCTGGTACAAATCCATGTTAGAGTTGAGGCTCTGAAAAGATGAAGTTTAAGTACATTGAATGTATTTTCTATAAATAACCTCTCTAACAACCTGACAAAAACATAAAATTATGTCATTTACATTGGAGGTGTAAATTACTTGAATTGTGTTACAACTTTAATCACTCCCCCACAAAAATGTGTCATGGTTCCTTGTGATGATGGTTCAACCCTATTGGAGAACAACCTCACAATGTAAAAGGAATTTAAACATGATGTGACTTTAATAGTGCCCCACATTCACCCCTTGTCTCACCACTCATGGCTAATTTAAGGCTATTTCAAGCATTGATGTGGATAATATCATTTTATTTTCTCTTATGTCTTATTATACATTCACACATTTTAGTTTAGTGGTTAATGACTTAATATTTAAGGGATTTAAGTGTTAGTGGTTAAGGGGTTATAATTTAAGGTGTTTAAGTGGTGAAGGGTTAGGGGTTAAGGGTGACAGGCTAAGAGGATAAGGAGTTATGGGCTAGGAGGTTCATGGATTATATGTTAGATGTTAATGTCTTAAGATTTAATGAGTCAATGGGTTTATGGGTTATGAGTTGTGAGTGTAGGGGTTAAGGGGATAGGGAATTTACTGGTTATGGGTTAAGGGTTTATGGTTTGTGATAATTGGACTCCTAATCCCCTTATCACCACTATTGGGGGTTCCCCTATCAATTTCTCTCGCTACCTTTCCTCTAGGTCCCATAGACCCTATGAAATTAAGTCCTAAGACCCCTTCTCAGCTTGGGTTGATTTACTAGTCCCTAGGCTTGGTTGGAAAAATGCTCTAGAACCCTTGGTGGGTTGAGTTACTAGTCCTAGAACCTTGGCTGGAAAAACACTCTGGAACCAAGTAAAATTTGTGGGTTGAGTTACTAGTCCTAGAGCCTTGGTTGGAAAAATGCTCTGGAACCGTGGATGGACGGGATAGAGACCGATCTAATGATGGTTTTGTGATGTCCAACCCTGAGGTGGAATCATTGTTTGATGGGTTGAGGTGGATGGCCTCTGGAAGCCCTGGATGGTTTTTGATTGATGTGTTCTATGAGATCCCACATTAATGCTTGGAATATGTCACAGGACTGAATGGTTGAAGAGAGATTTGGCTCATCCATTCTATGGTCAGGTGGAACATGGAAGTTCAATCACAAGTTTGGGTTTTGCATCATTAATGAAATGTTATTTCACCTTGTATTTCTGGGAGCATTTTGATGGATTATATGTGGTCTATATGACTATAATTTCATGAGTATTTTATGTTTTTATTATGTTGGTTATGTATGTGTTTTATGACAGCAGCCATGTGTGGCTCTCATCATGTTTTTACTTACAATTGAATGATCAATGTATATATGATATAATGGATGGAATGGAAGTTGATGTGTTGAGGCATCAATGGTTTTTAGTGATTCTCAGCTAAGTATGAGACCCCTATGCTCAGAACTATGAATTACACCTATAGATTACACATTTGCAATATGTTTGACGAAATGCCTATTATTGCTAGTAGGGTTCCAGTCAAGGTCTTGAACAAGTATTTTCTTTAGCACTATCAATGATCATTTCCATGTTCTTTTACTAACTCGCATAGATGGTTCATTTCTACGCAATGACCTGGGCTTTAGGCCTGAAAAATGTGGCTCAAATCCCAGAGTCATTGGCATAACACTGACAATTTCGGTCTTTGGTCACGAGAAGGCAAGCCCGTGAGAGCAACTTTGCGTTTCTAGTCACCCTAATGCCTATATCATGTGAGTTACTGAGCCTTAAGTTATCCAAAACTAGTTCAGTGGGAACCCAAGGTAAGTTGTCTAAAGTATTGGATTGGTTCCTAAGGGTCTTGTAGCTAATGGTTAATGTCTGCATGGCGTGTTTCCATCGGTTCCACTTCCTTAACGTGACTTAGGAGGTTGAATCATATCACAGTGGCCTCTTGTCACATCTTCACCCTAGTTGGTCGATTGCATGGGTAGATGTGGGAGGAGGGTGTTACAAGGGAGTGCAAGGAATCATAAGGGAGCACTAGTTTAGATGGCATGGAAATAAATGAATATGAGTGTGTGATAAGGAGTGTTAGTGAGTTCGAAGTGTGCTAAGGAGGGCTTGACAAGGTATGTTAGGCAGTGTATGCTACAGTGCTAGGGAAGCATGCCAAGGTGTACCAAGTTCAAAGGTGTGCCAATGTGTGCTAAGGAGTGTTAGTGAGTGATAGGGAAACACAAGGGAGCACTAGGTCAAAATGCATGGAAATGAATGAATAAAAGTGTGTGACAGGGAGTGCAGCGAGTTCCTTGTGTGTTAAGGAGGGAGTGACATGGTATGCTAGGTAGTGCTAAGGCATGCTAGAGTGCCAGTGCAACATCTGACCAAGATGTGTCAGGTGTCAGGGTGTGCCAACACGTGCTAAGAAGTGTTACAAAGTGCCATGGAAACACAATGAACCACTAAGTCAAAATAATGCATGGAAATTAAAGAACAAGATTTTGTGACAGGAAGTGCTAGTGAATTCTAGGTGTGCTGAGGGAGTTACAAGATATTCTTTGTAGCGCTAAGGCATGCTAGATGCTAGGGCAATGATATGGCAAGATGTGCCAAGTGCTGGGGTGTGTGAATGCATGCTAGGGAGTGTTAGGGAGTGCCATGGAAACACAAGGGAGCGATAGTTACAAATGCATGGAAATGAATGAATAAGGGCATGTGACAGGAAGTGTTAGAGAGTGATAGGTGTGTTAAGGAGGGAGTGAAAAGGTATGCTAGGTAGTGCTAAGGAATGCTAGAGTGCTAGAGCGACATGCCAAGATGTGTCAGGTACCATGGAGTGTTATGGAATGCCATGGAAACACAATGGAGAACTAGATCAAAATGCATGGAAATGAATGAATAGGAGTGTGCGATAGGGAATGTCAGTGAGTTTCAAGTATGTTAAGGAGGGAGTGATAAGGTTATATGCTAGGCAGTGCCAAGGCATGCTATATTTCCAGTGCATGTCAGGGAGTGCTAGGGAGTGCCAAAGCATGTCAAGGAATGTAGGGGGTGCTAACACATGCCACATAGTGCCAAGGGATTTTTAGATGTGTGAGGTGCTATGACATTTCAAGATGTAAAATATGTTGTTCAGTTGTTTTATGGCCACGGTTGGAAATGAGCCTTGACATGGAGACTTGTAACTCGTTAAGTTGGATAAGTTGAAATTATACATGAGTAGCCTAAGATGAGTTATATTCAGTTCTTAGTTGAACAAGGCATAGTCTAGTTCTAGTAACTGTAACTTGGTCAAGTTGTTGTAGTCGAGGAAGACTTGGTTGGGTTCCCAACTCCCAAAAAATGTAAGGGTAGTTGTGAGGGCATTCTAGGGAGTGTCTGGGACAAGTGAAAAGGAAACACAATGGAACACTAGTTTCAAATGCATGCAAATGAAGTGTCAACGAGTTCCAGGTGTGCTAAGGAGGGAGTGAGAAGGTATGATATGTAGTGCCAGGGCATGCTAGAGTGATAGGGAACCATACCAAGATCATGTGCCAAGTGCCAAGGTGTGCCAAGGCATCTTAAGGAGTATTAGGGGGTGTAAGGGAAACATAAGGGAGAACTAGGTCAAAATGCATGGAAATGAATGAATAAGAGTGTGTGACAAGGACTGTCTGTGAGTTCCAAGTGTACTAAGGAGAGAGTGACATGGTACGCTAGGTTGCTCTAAGTGATGCTAGATTGCTAGGGAGACATGCGGCCAAGATGTGCTAGGTGGTAGGGTGTGTCAACATGTGTTAGGAAGTGTTAGGGAGTGCCAAGGAAACACAAGGGAGAACTAGGTCAAAATAATGCATGCAAATGAACAAATAAGATTTTGTGACAGGAAGCGTCAGTGAGTTACAAGTGTGCTAAGAGAGTAACAAGGTATGGTATGCAGTGCTAAGGCATGCTAGACATCAGGGAAACATGCCTAGATTTGATAGGTGCTAGAGTGTGCCAATGCATGTCAGGAAGCATTATGGAGTTCCAAGGAAACAAAAGGCATCACTAGTTTCAAATACATGAAAATGAATGAATAAGAGTGTGTGACAGGGAGTGTCAGTGAGTTCTAGGTGTGGTAAGGAGGGAGTTACAAGATATGTTAGGTAGTGCGAAGGAATGCTAGAGTGCCAAGGAGACATGCCGAGATGTGCCAGGTGCCAGGGTTTGTAAATGTGTTCCAACAAGTGTTAGGGAGTGCCACATAAACACAAGGAAGAACTAGCTCAAAATGCATGGAAATGAATAGATAAGAATGTGTGATAGGAAGTGTGAGTGAGTTCCAAGTGTTCTAAGGAGGGAGTGACAAGCTTATATACTAGGTAGTTCCAAGGCATACTAGAGTTCCAGGGCATGTCATGGAGTGCTAGGGTGTGCTATGGAGTGAAGATCATGCCAATAAATGTAGGGGATGCTAACACGTGCCACAGAGTGCTAACAAATTGTTAGACATGCCAAGTGCTATGACATGTGAATATGTAAACTATGTTGCTTAGTTGTTTAATGGCCATGGTTGGACGTGAACCTTGACTTGGTAACTTGTTAAGTGGGATGAGTTTAGATTGGACATGAGTAGCCTAAGATGTGTTTTACGTAGTTCCTAGGTAAACAAGGCATAGTCTAGTTGTAGTCATTATAACTTGGGTAAGTTGTTGTAGTGGAGGCAGGACTTGGTTGGGTTCCCAAGTCTCAAAAAAAGTAACGGTTGTTGTGAGTGCATGATATCTAAGGAGTGTCGGGGCATGAAAATGAATGAAAAGGCATGCTAACACATGGCAGATAGTGTCAATGGATGCTGAGGAGTGTTAGGGAGTCTCAGGGGAACACAAGGGAGAACTAAGTCAAAATGCTTAGAAATGAATGAATAAGAGTGTGTGCGAAGGAGTGTCAATGGATTCTAGGTGTCCCAAGGATGAAGTGTTTTAGCAGAAGTTCAAGATAGGACTTGTAGAAGGAAAGCCTATGGTTGTGATAAGGCGTGGACAAATTTGAGAGAAAGGGAGAATTTTGGTTGGGCACAATATTTTTTTGCTAATGAATCTGTTGGGTTCCCCAATTGCAAAAAACGTAATGCTATCTATGAGGGCATGAAAAATAGCAAGTACCAAGATGTTCTAGGGAATGCAAGGTTCCCAAGTCGTGGAAAAATGTAATGCTAGTTGTGAGGGATGACTGCCAAGGTATGTTAGGGAATTCTAGGGCATGCTAACAAGTGTTAGATAGTGTGAAGGCATGTCAAACATGCTAAGATGTGCCAAGTGCTAAGGCATGCCAAGATGTGCAAGGGTGTGACACTGAATGTTAGGGACTGTCAAGGAAACAAAAGGAAGAAACAAGTTAAACTACCAGGAAATGAACACATAATAGGGTTAATAAGTCATCAATTTACCTTTTCCATGAGGGGCGTGCAACACACACCAACACTAGGTGCCAATAGGTGCAAAGTATCATGTGTTAGTGCATTCTAAGTGCCAAATATTCCTCCATTGCTTCTCATCGACTTTGAAATAATTGATCTCAAATAAATTTAATATTAAACCATTCCAAATCATACCAAGTAATGTCAATGCATGCCAAACATGCTAAGACTTTCCAAGTGCCAACACGTGCAAAGTGCCAAAGTGTGTCAGGGAGTGTGATGCGTGCTATGAAGTGGCAGAACATGTCAAAGAGTGCTAAGGTATGCTAGAGAGTGAAAATGCATGTTGAGCAGTGTTACAAAGTACTAGGATAACAAAAGGGATCACTAGGACAAAATGAATGGAAGTGAATGAATATGAGGGTGTTTCAAGGAGTGTCAATGAGTGTTAACTATGATGCCAAGGAGGGAGTGACAGGGTATGCTAAGAAATGGTAAGTCATGTCACGGAATACCAGGGCATGTCAAGAAGTGCTAGAGTGTGCTAGGTAGTTTTAGGGTGTTCTAACATGTGCCAAATAGTGCCAAGGCATGCCAAGACATGCTAAGACATGCCATGTGCTAAGACACACTAGGATGTGCAAGGTGCCAGTGTATGCCAATATGTGTCAAGGAGTTTTAAGGAAGCAAAAGGAATAACCAATCCAAAATTCAACGAAATGAACACATAAGAGGGTTAATAATTCAGAACTTTATCTTTTTCAAAAGGGGCATGCTAGGCACACTAATAATAGGTTCCAATACATGCCAAGAGCCAATGTGTGCCAAGTGCTAATATATGTTAATGCAATATTATGCCAAGGTTTTCCAGGGAATGTTAGGGACTACAGGGCATGCCAACACATGTTAGGGGAGTGCTATGATATGCTAGGTCATGCCAACATGTGCTTGGTTTCTCTACTCATGTAAATATGTTCTAGGTATACAGATGTTCCAAGACATGCGAAGTGCCAAGGAATGTTAGTGTGTACCAAAGCATGTTAAGGCATGCCATGAATGTTGAGGAGTGTTATGTTTCTCTCATTAATAGAATTGACAAATCTTGATTATGTATTAAATAATATAATTCCTACATACACTAGTGGAACTTTATCTAAATGGAATTTGCTAGATAATAAACCTAATAGAGAAGAATCATGTGTTGACTCATATGAAAACTATACTCTTACTACTTGAGGGAAATGATACACACTAATTACATCTTAACAAATTGACTGACTCTAAACACTCTGGCCTTGGACACATAACAAAAATAACTCCACAACAATGGCCTTAAATTTTTATCTTTTGACAAAAAATATAGTAACAGGTACATAGCATCATCAAAAACTAATTGGAATGATCAATGATGACGAACATTTTTTGACCGTCACCAAAAGTAACCAAAAAGAGAATTTGTGAGGGTCAATAAAAGATCGTCACCAGAAGTGTCACCAAAGAGAGAATTAGTGATGGACCTTTAACGACCCTCACCAAAAGTGTCACCAAAGAGAGAATTAGTGACAGACCTTTAACGACCCCCACCAAAAGTGTCA
Source organism: Pinus tabuliformis (assembly GCA_031772625.1). NCBI lineage: Eukaryota > Viridiplantae > Streptophyta > Pinopsida > Pinales > Pinaceae > Pinus > Pinus tabuliformis. The sequence goes on along the minus strand of CM062812.1, from coordinate 489,410,827 downwards.
TTGAAAATGGATTCGATGAAAAACCTTCAAGGACCATCACTATATACACTTACAATGACACTTTTCTAAGGACTGTCACCATATGCGACATTGGTGATGGACCTTAAAGGTTTGTCACAGGTATGGCCCTCACCAATGACCCCTTTTCTTGTAGTGACACATTTTGGCCACAAGTCCTGACTGTATCGTTTCCCCCCTCATGACAGGGCTTAGTCCACGTGGGCCATAAACGACGACCACCCCATCCTTTTTAGAGAATTCCAATCAATAAGTAGCTCACCTGGACATCCTTGTAACACCATTATAGTGAATATGGGTAGAAAATTTAAAGAGGATATGTGACAAGTTCTATAATAAAACTAACTTCGGGGTAGGCATCCTATTTTGAGATAGTTTGTTCATAATTATTAAAAAATTAAGTGGTTAGTTGGGGTTTAGAGTATGTGGTTGGTTGGGAGTAAGAGTATGGGAGAGTTTTATATAATAACAGAGATTTGTAATTCTTTCATTACATTATTTAATAGGAAGAAGTATATATAATATGTTATAAAAATTATTAATAATTAATAAGTTAATGTAAATATATATAGACATATTCTATATAATATATAAAACAAATGCAAAATAGTTACAAATTAAATTAAATATTTCATTAGTGTCTTCTTTATGATGAGGAAAATAGGTTATTCCTCTTATAATTAACTAATATTCCAAGTGTTATGTGGACTTATCCCTCTTGCAGACAAGAGCAATCTCCCTAGACTTCAATGAAACCTTGTAATAAACAACCAAGAACTATTACCTTTCTCTATACTATGATTGACTGAAACAAATACTACAATAATGACCACTTACCATTTAAACAAAATGATTTATGAAGACACCTTCAGATCTATCAACCATCTTCTCCTCAAAGCTTTAGAGAGCCTCCCTTCAGTCCCCATAGCTTCTCCATGATGTGGTGAAGGAGATCTGCATAGATAGAGATAAATAAGAGATCAAAGTATCTCATATATAATCATAAGATAAATGCACTAATTAAGAAATCATGTATCATAAACTGATCAATACCCAATCACAACCTATGTAGGTGATCAAGGAATCCTACAAACTATGTCAACAAATATGTAATTGAGAAATAACAATTGACTTTATATTAATCAAATAGAGAATACCCTTACAACCATGTAGCCTTGATGTTGCAAGTCCCTTCCCACAATATCCAACCCTCTACTTGAATGAATAGCCTTCCAAACTTATTCCTGCAACATAAGCCTACTTCCAACAATCCTCCTCAATCCTTTGGCTTGTGTCAGCTTTATAGGCCAAGGGTGGGAAGTTTTGGATCCATTTTCCAAGGAATGAGATTCATTAATGGTGGGATAGGGATTCCATAGGGAGAGGGAGTTGCTCTATGATGAGAGGGATCAAGACTCATTAGGAAATCATTTGAAGCTTGTTAGTTGGGATAGATGATACTAACATTGCTTCTAGACTTTAATTTTTATTTTTGCATGTGATAAGTAATGTTCACAGGTCATAGTGTAAGACAATGCATACTTATGCATAGTTCCTAAGGGACACCTATACGTATGTGCAGATATTGACTAGGGAACTATGCAGGAAGCCAAAAACATGGTTTTGTACCATGGGATCCAAGAACTCCACTTTCGTTGGGGTAATTTGGATGCTAAGTTTATAGGGGAATGCTTTGGGACACATTTGTGGACAACGAAATATCCAAACAGATGGTGGTTTTCTTAATTCGACAAAATGACATGTAACATATTTCCCCCTAAATTGAAAAGTTAAAATAAATTCGATGACTGAAGCACTTTATCATGTAAAGGTTTGGGTTAGAGACTGTAGTTGGAGCCCTAAAACAATCAAACAAATGTTACAATGCAATATATAATATCGTCACTGATGTAGGCATTCCCATCCTCAAAACATAAACATCTCAAAGAACAGTAAGGAAATACATCCGAAGATCCATATCAATAGGCGAGATATTATGGACACAACCATCAATGAATCTATGTTTACAATTAGGAATATTAATAACTCCATGCAGCCTGGATGGATGAAACTAGATCGAGGGTCTTGATCTCCATTTCATGATCCATAGTATGAATCTAAGCATGCAAATAAATGCCTCGTAGTCGAACATGGTAGAAACCACTTGATTACCAGCCAATGGTGTGCTCCATTAACAAGTGCAATAGAAACCACAAATAATGACAATGGTTCTCAAGGTACATCCAATGCAATCTACAAAGTGCAAAAAGATGTGCTAATGTCAAACACCCATAAAATCATTTGATCGAAGGTCAATGATTAGAACCTATCATCGAAGGAGAAACACCTGCCATTAAGGCATGCTAGCCTTAAGGTACTGAAGGTTTCTAGATCAATTTCGTAGATAATTTTGTCAAGTAGATAGGAAGTGACTCATCGCAAGAGGACCCATGTCACAAAACTCATGCCAAGTTTTTAACAATAATAGTTTGGAGTAATTCAGGACTGACTTAGGGTGGTCAATGCAACTGAAGGCTATGACTGACAAAGTAATTTGACTGAAGTTGGACTTCTCTTGAAGATATTAGATACATGACATGATTAATTCGAAACATTTGACTCAAAAAATAAATCCCAAACCAACTGAAGACTTTCAATAAGATATGCTCAATTATGAGACAAATGGATTTCAAAACTTGGACATGAAAGTGATGGATTGTCATGTTCAAGAGTGACATACTGCCTTTTACAAATAGAAAACAAAGACTATTTCTCACCTTTCCCCCACCATTACTGGAATGTACCTCTTTATGGTATTACAATCTTGAGGAGGATAACATATTCTTGCCATGTAATTTCATCCTTTGGATGAGTCCATCAAAGTATTTTAACAAACCCTAAAAATGAGTTGTTAAGTCTCGTCATGCTTAGCAAGTCCTATACTCTTTAGATTTTACGAGTTGAATGAATGGGTAACTCAATTTATTTTTCATATATAAAGAGTTTGAAAACACACAAAAATAAAAATCAAGCAGTTCTTTCAACATAAATTTTAACGAGTTGAGGGAAAGTAAATCTAATTGTTTTTAGTTTTAGGGAGACAAGAGAAAAACATAAGTAAACTCCACGGTGTCCTTTTTCATAAATTTAGTCTCTCAAGCCCGGAAAAGGGTAAAAGAATGTGGGAGAGAACTCTATTGACCATGATTAGTCAACCTATACCTTTTTCCTAAACAGTTTGGTTTAGTCCATAAAAAGGGTAAACTTATACTGAACAGTCAGTTGTTCACTTACTTTTACAAGTTCGAACAATCAAGTACTCGACGATCTTTTCATTTTTAGGGAGTCTGAAAAGGGCGTAAAGAGAAATCCAGGGTTTCAATTTTTTTGTAAGTTCTAATGAGTTCGAAAAGGTGATAAAAATATAATCAAAACAAAAATTATTCATTTCCTGTAAATAGCTTGTAAGCGACACACTTAAACTTGAAATAATTAACTTCTTTGAAAAATAAATAAAAAAAATAAAAAAAAATGGGTTTTAAAGGTTTATAGGGAAAAAACAATATTTAAATAGGCCTACAAAAATTATAATAACCCAAAAAGTAAAATAGCTTTTACCATTTTTGTTTTAACGTTTTGAGAGTGATAGAGGTCATTTTCACCAAAACCTTCAAAGGCAGATTTTGTGCAAACTATTGGGCAAAATCGTGAGCTATCTTTTTCAAGTAGACTACCTCTCCGAGATATTCATTTTCATATATTTTATTTAGCATTTAACCAAATGTTTTGGATTTTTTGCAGAGGGTTTTCAAATGAAACTTTCCCTCGATGTGCGCAAGTGGCCCTTATTAGGCCTCTACAGAACAGTCGATTTTTTTAGAATAAAAAATGCGATGTGTTTGGCTTCTAACAAGATAACCATGCACATTCACACTATTTAGCACAGTCGGATGCACACAACATTGAGGGCAAAAAACATAATATGAAAAACACCCAAATTTCTTGCTAATTTTTTCCATGATTGCTTCTAATAATCTCTTATGCTTGTTTGTCAGGTTTTGTTCTGTAAATATGGTTTGGTGAGAGTGTGAACATGAAGTGTTTCACCATTCTGGGCATGAAAAACCAATTAGACTTGCTAGAATGGATGTTGGGTAAGTGGAATGTTTTACAAGAATTTTTCATAGTTGTTGACCATAGACTTGTCATTGATGCTGATGAAATGTACTTCTTGATGGGAATTCTATGTTGTGGGGTGGAAATCAATCTGTTTGGGCATAGGCGAGGTGACGAAACCACTGTCACCTATGTGATACAACATTGTACTTATAGAGCTACTCTCAAATATGGGAGAATTGACATTAATATCATCTCACAGCTTCCTTTGAAAGATATTGGGTTCATTGTTGCACGGATATGTGGTAGTACAACTCTGCATTTACTCACAAAGGCTTAAATGCAAACCACCGTAGAGTGTTTAAAACCTACTATATTCAACTGGAGAGAGTCTATAGTTGCCAATCTGAAAGGGGAACTGACTAGAGTAAGAACAGACAGACTAAAAAGCTTTGGGTAAGGTGCATTTGTTATATCATTTGCTATAGAGAAGCTCCCTCTTCTCGCTCCACGGGTAGCTATAGAGAGAGGAGGACCTCAAAACCCTCACATGATTATATACTCCCGACTTTATCGATTGGCTGGAAAACCAAATCATTATGATTGAATATTTCCCATGCACACGCCACTGCCACCTAGGATGTAGTGGGGCAACATAGGTAAAACTTCACACTTTGGTTGTTTTTTTATTTCTTTTTATTTTTTGTTTTTTTTTGGTATTCAAAACTAATTATCTAAAATGATCATGCAGATGTGGCCCCATTGAGACCAGCTAGATTACATAGATATGGTAGGTGTGGGGAGCAACCAATATATCTAATAGAGCCAAACTCAGATGCAACAGAGGCATTGATAAAGATAGAGCACAACCTTCAGAGGTTGACCTTGGACATCCAAGATGCAAGATAGATGACCTGCCACTCCGCTATTAGAGGCACACTTTGGGGGTTCCTGAATCTATTAGTTGTTTTCTATGATGAGTAGCATGCATTATTGTATGTTTCCATGATCATCATCATGTGTAGTCACTAGTTTGAGGGCTAGATTTTTATTTTTTGATGATGTACTGGCATGTTTAGAAAATAAAGGTCACGTGGAATCATGTCTTTGGATAACATTTTTGTAAAATCCACTCTTTTTATAGACACTTATCTAATGAAAGATACCACTTCTATTCTATTCTATGTTGTACAATATATGGATGAATATTGCATTGATTTCACTACAACTGTTTTAAATTTCTCATAATATATTGATATTCAATATAATCAAATTCTCTTTCCAAGAGATGAACCCACAAAAACATCCTTTACATGGAAGCAATTCCAACTAAATAAATACCATTCAAATGTAATACTATGAGTTGTGAATATAACATAACGATCAATCAATGAATTCCAAATGAAATCGCATAAGATAATAGCTCAATCACTAGCTATACTCTGCAATACTTTTTGTTGTTCAACCAAGGCATATCCCATGAATAGAAACTAACTCATATTTGGGTGAATAAATGACCCAGGCTACGCAAGGTAAATTCTGAGTACTATGACTAGCACTATCAACGAAGCCAATTTAAGCTCGAGGGAGTGTCGACATCTACAAATCAAGTGTAACAAAAGATAAGGAGTAGCTGAAATCACTGCGCTATACTCTGCAATATTATTTGTTGTTCGACCAAGGAATATCCCATGAATATAAACTAACTCATATGTGGGAGAATAAATGACCCAGGCTACGGAAGATAAATTATGTGTACTATGAGTAGCACCATCAACAAAGCCAATGTAAGCTCGAGGAAGTGTCGACATCTAAAAGATGCATGTAACACAAGGTAAGTATGAGAAGTAGCATAAAATCATAAAAGGATGCTAAAAATTTCCACATGTAAACTATAGTACAACAATATACAATTTTCTCACCGAACAATCTGAGCATAATATCTCTTTAGTTAAAGACCATTTATAGGCTTTCCCAAAGGAATTGTAACATAATTAACTAGTTCATAGGTCCCTTTTTGTAATGCACATTTTACAACATAAGGGTCTGGCCACATGTTCTCGAATTTACTAGCACCTATCTTATCGTTCTCTTGAACATAGACCAAGTCTAAATCACCCTCTACATATGAATGAGGTTTCACATTTTGATCATATTATGCTTTAACTCATTTCTTTTGGGCCTCACTATCTAATGTAGCATCACTGTGAGTCTCATCAAGACATGCTAAGTATGGGAAACATTCTTATTTAATAGAAGTGGCTGGTAATAATTCAATTGCTAGCTTCAAAGACGGTATCTCACATTCAATTGGTATAACTACTTCCATGTCGTAAACAAGTTGTAAAGGAGTATGCCTATAAGGCTGGATAAAGCATTAGACACCAATCTTATTTATGAGTCCTGATAATCCATTTAATCATGGTGGTTAAAACCTTATTAACAACTTCTACTTGGTTGTTTTCTTGCGGGTAATATCGATTAGAACTGTCATGATGCAGGCCTAGCTTCGTGGTAATATCAATCATCATAAAGTTTAAAAAATGGCTACCATGGTCTATGGAACTGGCTTATGGAACTCTGAACCGAGCAATATATGATTGAACATGAAAATGGATGATGTTTCACCATCATCCTTATACATAGGAATCACCTCGCGTCATGTCGTAAATTAATCTACCTCAAGAATAATGTACCCATGCCCCTTGTACGAGTGAAGGTTACATGTTAGGAAAGTGATGCCCCATTTAGTGAAAGAACTGAAAACAATGATTGGGTGAAGAGGAGCTGGGTGTGAAGACATTTTTCGATCATATATTTGACAATTATGGAATTTTTGGACATCAGTTATATAATCCTTGAACGTAGAAGGCCATAAATACCTTACGCGCAGGATCTTTTTAGGAGTGGAAAACCCTGACATATGATCGCCACAAGCTCTAGAATGGTATTCATTTAATGCCTTTTCGACTTCCTTATGAGTTAAACATCATCTAAAGATAGAATTAGCACTACGACGATAAAGTGTATCACCAATAATATTGTATTGTTGGGATTGATACCAGATATGACGACGATCAGTTTGACATAGTTCTAGAAGAAATGTCTCGGTTTGAAGATAAATAATGATGTATCCATACTAGGGATCTAAATTATTGATCAGAAAGAGTAGTTCATCTAGAAGAGAATCCTCTACCACCTTTCCCATCTCATCATCGGGAAAGTCACATAATAATTCAACAAATACTAACGATTTCTTAGATGTCGATTTAATGAATTCCAAATCCAATTACTATAGGATAACTACCCATTTGGAATACTTTCCCCCTAGCATTTTTCTGGTGAGAATGTAAACCATGGGGTTCCATTAAGAAATCACAGTAGTTTTGTGCAATACAATGTAGTGACAAAAGCATTAGACAACTTGAATGGCTACCAAGGCCAATTTCTCCACATGTGCATATTTTGCTTCAATTTTGGTCAAATTTCTACTTAAGTAATATATCACATGCTCTTCATTCAATTTGTCTTCTTGAACTAAAATGATGCTAATAGTGACATTAGATGCAACTAAGTATAAAAAGTAGTCTCGATGATAATCAGGAGGATGCAACAATGGTGTATGGGTAAACACATGTTTAATTGCATCAAAGGATATTTTAGCCACTTCATCCCAAATGAATGAGATGCCCTTTTTAAATAGTCGAGCAAAGCCTTTAGTCAACTCATCGTAGTTCTGGATGAATCGACGTAGAAAGTTTTCTTTCCCTTGCAAACTTTATAGTTGGTGAATATTGGAAGGAGAATGAAAATTCAGAATAATGTCAACCTTTAGCAAATTGACACGAATGGCTTCACTTGAAACAACAAATCTTAGCAATCGACTAAATTACACACAAAAAACGCACTTGTGCGGATTCAAGCAAATATTGTAATGACAACATCTGATAAATATTACTCTCAAATGCATTAGATAGTCTTCTTGTCTTAGTGAATGAATTGGCAAGTCATCTAAATAAGGTTGTACAATATGCTTGATATTGTAAAACACATAAGACATAGCCTGTTGAAAGGTTGCACCCACATTCTTCAAACCCATCAATACGCCATCCATCTAGATGGTAATCATTGTAGATATGTTTCCCAAATTCCTTACGGACTCATCTTGAAAAACTAAAATGGGCAATTCTAGACTATCCATTATCTCAGGTTGTTATGGTCCAACCCTAACCCCCTTATTTATGTAATAGGATCAAGTCATAGTTATAGTTAAGTAAAGAGTCAATAAAGCCCATATTAATAATTGTAAGTGGTTAACCTGCATTTAATGAAGGGGCCACAGTTAGTTGCAAATCGTCCATGGTATTAGATAGATGGTATTAATAAGAACCATGGTATTTCCCCATGGTATTGCATGTATGAATCCTATATAAAGGATAGAGACTCACCTCGAGGAGCATTGTGTCTTATTTTGTAATTGAGCTCAGCTCTATTGGAGGTTGCCCCCTTGAAGAGGCAAGTGAACATTACTTCCTGAATAATAAAATACTTGTTGTTATTTCTCATTGTTCTATGTTCTAGGTATATTTCTTCACATATTTGGTATTCTGGTATTTTCTTGTAGGTTAAGAGCATAACAAGTGGTATCAAAGCACTTTCCAGGGCCGATGGAATGTCCATCTTTTAGAATTTTTTTTTTTTTTTTTTGGCTAGAGACGTGTTTTGGCATCTTTAAACAATGGGATCTGTCATTGAGAACATAAACCTATGGATTTGGGGAGGCATGCACGCAGGAAATACAAGAGTTGGTCACGCTTGTTGGACTCCCTTGTAACCCCTGTGGGTACCCCTTTGAGTAGTAGTGCATTAGACAGAACCGCACACAGACTGTCTTCCAAGTACCCTCTGGGTATATTGGAAGCCCCCTAGCTCCCTTGAAACCTCGCCATAGATAAATCATTGGTCGTCTTGTTACTACAGTACACCAAGAATAGCACTCGGAGAGATTACTCGAGCGTACGATAGGTTATTCGGGCTATATGGCTAAGGGTATGGTTGATCCTCCTTGGTTGGTGGCCTGAAAAATTGGGCCGAGTACTATTGTCAGACCCTTATGTATATTACGATCTGTAGCACCTGACACTCCTAAAGACCATAGTTCCCTCCTTTATCTCTCTGTCATGTATAATTTTTTCCAGATTAGATCTCGCAAGTGGGGTTTTGTCGCAGCAGCAACAATCAGTTCCGTCATCCAGATCTATTAGATCAGCCATTCAGATCTCTCAAATCCATCAGATCCACCATCTAGACCTAGCAGTTTTGGCTCTGTAGCAATCGCAACAATCAGATCCGCCATTTAGATCTGACTAATTGTGTGGGTTCCTATAGCTGGGCATGATTTTCACAGGACTTTGGGCAGCATTGACATTTCGGGGATTTGGCTACTACAGTGTTCCTAAGCAAGAAGTTAAACTATGTCCGGAGTAAAAAAAAATAAAAAAAATGGAGTCTGAGACCCCCCGGGGCGCTTATTGGTGACTTAGCCCATAAGAATCAGGTTTACGAGCTGAGCAAGGTGGTACCATTCAATTGTTAGTGCCAAAAATTTCGGGCGGTCCCAAATTTCAAGTACATCAGATCGGTGCATGGTACAAACTAGAGCTCAAGCTATGGCCAATGAGAGGATTGACAGCCTTAAAGCACAATTGAAAGATGTCGTGTTACAACTGATGAACTTAAAGGAACCACTCTCTAAGGGCAAGGTCACATTGTCCTAGGTGTTGAATGGCTTCGCACACTTGGCCCAATCATAATGGATTTCTAGGAGTTATTTATGAGCTTTAAGCAGAAAAAACACACACATACCCTCCTCGGACTCCAGGCAGAAGCTCCCTCTATCATCAACTCACATCGGATGGAAAAATTGTTAAAAAAGGGCCACCATGGAGTTATATCCCAATTTAATGCCATCCAGGCCTTCGAACCCAATTCTCTTCATATTCATCCTGAGATGCAACAGATCTTAAACAACCATCTGCCAATCTTTGACAAGCCTCATGAGCTTCCACCCTTGAGAGGGGAACATGATCATAGCATTACTTTGGTCCTAAGGGCCCAACCACCAAATGTGCACCCATATAGATATCCGTTCACCCAAAAGAATGAAATTGAAAAAATAATCAAAGAACTCTTGGAAGCAGTTGTCATTCGTCCGAGCATTAGTCCTTATTCATCGTCGATGGTCATGGTGCTCAAGAAAGATGGGGAATGTCGTATGTGTCCAGACTTCAGGGCCCTCAATAAGTTGACAGTCAAAGGTAAATTTCCCATCCTGGTTATCGATGATTTGCTAGATGAACTAAATGGGGCTCAATTCTTTACTAAGCTCGACCTTCGCTCATGCTACCACCAAATTCGCATGAAAGAAGTAGACGTTCCAAAGACTGCTTTCCAAACTCATGAAGGACATTATAAGTTCCTGGTCATGCCATTTCGTCTTTGTAATGCCCCATCCACTTTTCAGAGCCTTATGAACCACCTGCTCAGACCATATCTCAGAAAATTTTTCCTTGTTCTCCTTGATGACTTCGTCATCTACAGTCGCCCCTAGGCCACACATATTCAGCATGTAGATATGCTCTTGCAACTGCTCCGCAAGCATAAATTATTTGTCAAGATTTCCAAGTGCTCTTTTGGCATGGAAGAAGTTGAGTATTTGGGCCAGATTGTGGGGAGTGAAAGTGTCAAGGTGGACCCCAAAAAGATTCAGGCAATGCAGGATTGGCCTCAACCAAAGACCTTTAAGAGCTTGAGAGGGTTTTTGGGTCTCACATGCTACTATCGCAAATTTGTCCGCAATTATGGTCACATTACTAGGCCCCTCACTCAATTCCTCAAGAAAAATTCATTCCTTTGGAATGATGAAGCACAACAAGCCTTTATAGCTCTCAAACATGCCATGTGTTCCACTCCAATATTAGCACTACCCGACTTCACCAAATCTTTTGCGATTGAATGTGATGCTTCTAGTACGGGTATTGGGGTAGTCTTAATCCAGGAAGGTCGACCCTTGGCCTTCATGAGCCAACAACTAAGTGGGAAGAATCTGGGACAATCTAGCTATGAGAAGGAGATGATGGCCATCTTACATGCAGTAGATACCTGGCAACCATACTTATTGGGGCGACATTTCCAAATCTGTACAAACCATCAAAGCCTTAAATATTTTTTGGAGCAACGCCTATGCTCACCACAACAAAAAAAATGGCTCTCCAAAATGCTGGGATATGATTATGAGATAATTTACAAGAAAGGGCGCGAAAATGTTGTAGCAGATGCATTATCCCGCCAATTTGAGGAGGAAAGTACCCTGCTCGTAATTTCCCTTCCCATTCCAGAATGTGTTGAAGAGGCTCTCAAGGAATGGTTTTCACATCCCTGGCTCTCCCAACTCATTAATCAATTGCAGACGGATCAAAATTCCACAGCGGGCTACTCGTTGCAAGATGAGATTCTTCGCTACAAGGACAGAGTCGTAATATCACCAACATCCACCCTCAAAAGCCCCATTTTGGCGGAGTTGCACTCATCTCCCACTGTAAAACATTCAGGATTTCAGAAGACGTATGGTCACACTCGAAGATCATTTTTTTGGATAGGCATGAGAAAGGACATTCTTACATTTGTAGCTGAATGCGATGTCTGTCAGTGCCGCAAAGGAGAAACAGTCAAATCCCTAGGTACATTACAACCATTGCCCATACCGACCTCAATCTAGACGGAGGTTTCTATGGATTTCATTACGGGTCTTTCAAAGTCAGGAAAAAAGTCAGTCATCATGGTGGTTGTGGACAGACTTTCTAAGTATGCTCATTTTTGCGCCCTACCCCACCCTTTTACACCGAATTTGGTCGCTCAATCTTTCATGTATCAGATTTTCAAATTGCATGGCATGCCCACTTCCATTGTGTCTAATCATGACCCGATCTTCACCAATAACTTTTGGCAGGAACTCTTCCGGCTACAAAGTACCCAACTACAACTCAATACTTCCTATCATCAACAAACTGATGGTCAAACTGAAGCAGTCAACAAATTTCTGGAGACCTACCTTAGGTGTTTCACTTCAGAAAAGCAACATCTCTAGGTATAATGGTTACCTCTACCCAAATGGTGGTATAACACCAACTATCATGCCACCACCAAAATGACTCCAAATGAAGCAGTTTATGATCAACTCCCTCCTTCCCCTACTTCTTATATCAAGGGATGCTCGAAGGTACAAGCAGTGGATAGACTCCTATAGAACTGCACAACCATGCTGGCCCACCTTAGACAAAATCTTCATCAAGTCCAAAAACCGCATGAAGCAACAAGCAGATCAACATCGCTTAGAACGCCAATTTCAAGAAGGGGATCACATATTTTTGAGGCTGCAATCATATAAGCAAATATCACTTAATGACAAGGGTTGTCAGAATCCTACAAGCAGGCTTTGCCACCCACTACAAAAATCCATCCAGTCTTCCATGTCTCATTCCTCAAGAAAGTGATTGGGAACCATTGCAGAATTCAAACTAGTCTACCTGAAGTGGATGAAGAAGGGTCAATTTGGCTCCAACTTTAACAGGTTCTTGACGCATGAGAACGACACGTGCATGGCTGCACGATCAAGGAAGTCCTCGTGAAATGGAAAGACACCTCTCCAGAAGATCCAACCTGCGAACCAGCCACTATCCTTCAGCAATTTCCACCGCTTCAGCCTTGAGGATAAGGCTACTCTTATGGGGGAGGTCATGTTAGGGTCCAACCCTAACCCCCTTATTTATGTAATAGGATCGAGTCACAGTTATAGATAAATAAGGAGTCAATAAAGCCCATATTAATAATTGTAAGTGGTTAACGTGCATTTAATGAAGGGACCCTAGTTAGTTTCAAATGGGCCATGGTATTAGATAGATGGTATTAATAAGAACCATGGTATTGCCCCATGGTATTGCATGTATGAATCCTATATAAATGATAGAGACTCCCCTCGAGGAGCATCATGTCTTATTTTGTAGTTGAGCTCAGCTCTATTGGAGGTTGCCCCTCGAAGAGGCAAGTGAACATTGCTTCCTGAATAATAAAATACTTGCTATTATTTCTCATTTTTCTATGTTCTGGGTATATTTCTTCGCATATTTGGTATTATGGTATTATCTTGCAGGTTAAGAGAATAACACAAGTGAAAACATAGTTGAAAACTCATTATCAAGTTTATTAGGGTTAGGTAGAAAAGATTAAGGATGATGGTAATCGTTCCATGGAATTTCATCTGAAGTCATGACCTCCATAATACCTTCATCATTAGGAAATGTATAGTCGAGGATCAGGGAGTGAAACTTGTTCTAACCAACGTAAAGGAGAACAATCATCATTGATCGTATTCACTCAATAAATATTAGTAGATGATGGGTCGGAAGATTATCTACCTTCATGATAATCCAATTCAAATGGGCTCAAGGGAAGCTTATTGCCATAGGAGGCTAATTCAGACTCTAAAGGCACTATCCACACATAAAAAGATTCCATAGTGCTTGTTGTAATCATGTTAACCTCAACAATATTAGATGGAAAATTCGGTGGAGGGAACACAAAGGTTCTCATCAGTGATCCATATTTGAGTAAACCAACACCAATATTCTCCTAAACAGTATTCATTTTTCCAACAAAAGGTATGGTACCCTTAGAGTTAGGGTCTGAAGTGTAGTGAGACAAATGGTCTACTTTGACAATTTTCCCTTTGTAAGGAAATTGTATCATTTAGAAAAGTGATGATACCACAATTGAAATAGTGTAGGTCCACCTTCGATCATGACCATTTTACCCTCTAGCTCTATGGGCAGATCATTCGGGATTCCATAAGGATGAAAAAATCTTCCATCGAAGGCTTTTAGAGTGGTAGGTGATAGATTGATGGTTGGAGAACCTAAAGTTTTCCAACAAGCAATCAACATAATACACGTAGAAGCTCCTTCGTCAGCAACTATGTGAAACACTAATCTAGTTTGAAAAAATACTGGAATCTGGAACGCTAGTTGATGAGGAAGTCTCGGGATATGACTCACAAGATCAAAGATAATTATATTAGAATCACGGAGATCAATAGCTCCTATCGCTAAAAATAAAAACTTTCATTGTGTTGAGCATGTTTGCAACACTTCGAGAGATAACATTGCAGAAGGAGGCATAGCGAGGTCTTCAACAATGTTATAATTTTGTGCAGCTCTAGCATGTGGGTTGAAAGATGATTTTTGAAGCACGCCTTTAATGTAACAACCCTGGTGAAAATTCTATGTAATAAAATTTAATAAAGACAAAATAATAACCACGGTGATGGGACACTTATTCCAAGCTGAATGTTGGGCAAAACATCGTAGTGTTGGTGTTCATTTTGGTTAATATGGTTAAGGAAATTGCCAAAGGCAATGGCTAAGGATTTGGAAATGCAAAATGGCATTTTTGGCACATTTATTTATTAAAATAACGAAGATTAGCAGAAAAGGAAGGTGAAAGGTCACAGGTCTCATGTGAGGAAGAAAATGAACAAAAATAATGGAAAATGAAGAAAATAAAGTCCTAATTGATAAAAAGACTTCTGAGGATCAATTTGTAACCTTTTGTCAGTTCAGTTTTGGAGTATGCTGATATCTCACCTACCATAAATTAATGTGACTGCAAAGTAGTTCAACTAGCACAATTTTCTGATCTGACATTTGGGTCCATCTCTTCCTAACCCGGATTACATGGGAGATATATATCTTGTCAATTGAACATCGGGATTACATGGGAGATATATATCATGTGAATTGAACATTTACGAACCTTAATCAATACGCCATCCATCTACATGGTGATCTTAATGTTGGTGATTTGTAGTCTCATTTACGTAAGTTCTGGATAATATTTGATGGGGCTAACTAGAGGCCCACCATTAATGTAGTTTCTTATCAATATTAAATTTAATATAATTTAAGTACCAAATATATTTTATATCTCTTCCTTATGTTTTATATCTTTTTCTTAGAATATGGAATATCAATTAATTATGAAAAAAATAACTTCTCTTAAACAATGCAATTTGTAATTATTTTATATTTCTTTGATATGTTATATAAAATATGCCTAGATTAACTATTTAATTATTAATAATTTTTATAACATTTGTAATGAAAAAATTACAAATCTCTCTTATTATATAAAAACTCTCCCATACTCTAAATCCCAACAAACCAACCACTTAGTTTTTTAATAATTATGAAGAACCCAATAAACCAGCCACTTAGTTTTTTAATAATTATTAATAATTATTAAGAACCCAATAAGCCAATCACTTAGTTTTTTAATAATTATTAAGAACCCAATAAACCAACCACTTAGTAGCTGAGCTACTTATTCGTTGGTTTTCTCTACAGAGGAAACGGTCTGTGATGGACTGCGGCTACTCATGAGGGGGAAACGGTCTAGTCAGGACAGGCGGCTAAAATGAGTCGTGCATTTCCTTCTTTGTATTATACTAACCACATGCGTCCCCATCCACCGGTGTCCAGCACACACAGATGTTATCTATAATGCTACCCACACCCATCCCCATCCCCACCAAGCCTAAGCCTATAAATGGAGGCTTCCACCACACACTGATAAGCATCGCACCATTAGAGGTTATATATCATTAGAGGTTATATATCATTCCACCCACCATTTCCCATTTCCCATTGTCGAAGTTTATTCATATTAGTAGAATTTCCCAACTAGCCAGCCATGTCGACGAGGTAATCATTTGCTTTCGCATTGGCAGTAATGGTAGTAACACTGGTTGTGCGCGGTGCTGAAACTTCGTATCGTCTGCGTGTAACACGCAGAAAATCCCAAGCGGAAGTTCCTTTTATAGTACTCTCGGATCCCTCCTCGCAGATCTAAAGGGAAACACTGCCTTCAGCGGTTACGACTACAAATCATTGCAAGCAGGCTCACCCACCGCCTATGGGCGTGGGGTTTGCAATCAGGGAATCTCTCAGTCTGCTTGCACCGCCTGCCTTCAAAACCTTGGGGGCCGCATCTGGAACATTTGCGGCAACGCCATCGGTGCTCGAGTTCAGCTAACTGACTGTTTCATCGAATACGAGCGGTACAGCTTCTAGTTATGTCAATCTCTGCTCAACTGCACTGCTGTGCTATTTTCATATCTCCCCTATCTATGTTTCTTTCTTTCTTTCTCAGATGTTGTGCTATTGTCACCGGTCACTATCTAAATCCTTCCTGTAATGAAACTATGGTGCATTCTCTTATTTTATTTTCCGTTCGGCTGTCGCTGCCAATAATTCCATTCATTTTGTACTTTTGAATATTTTAAAAGAAATCTGGTTGAAACTAAGTACCATGAACAATTACGTTCACATCGAATTGTTTAGTGAGATGTTATAGATTTTTAGTTTCGATACTCTTAAATTGATCCGACTTCACAAAGTAATTATCGAAGTTTTTAATATTTTTATTCATATTCTGTAACTGATGTTTTTTTATATGATTTTGCATATATTTATTAAGTATTACAATTATTGGTCTAGGGATATCCCGATATAATAGTGATAAATTGATTAATTAAAATGTAAATTAAATAAATTTAATTAGAAAAGAAGTTAATATAATTTTTATAATTTCTGGTTGAAATTATAGACAGTTATTTTTAAGTAATGTTTACCTGCATGTTGTCATTTGTAATTTTGAGGAGGAAAACGTTGGAATTATAAATTTAACGCTATCTCTCCCAAGCAAAATATATATATATATATATATATTTTCTTTTATATATATGAATATAAACTATAATACATTTTTGCTAAGTATTGTAAATTTCCATTGGATCAAACTTCCCGTGTCAATCGTGGAAATGCCTTTATATGATTAATTTAATATAATATAAAATGATTTAATGCAAAACATTGTTTTAATATATAATGATTTTATATGTTACTTTGTAATTTATGTGATTTAATATATAGTGATTCATCTATTATAAATGTTATAAATAATAATTTAATTAATTTGTTTAGTAATAAAAATTAATGTTAGATCTTAGACTTTTGTGATCTATATTGATAATAAGGTTGTCTTTGGAATTAATCACATTGTAGAGATTTGGTCTATGTTTCGAAGCAACTAATATGGTTCATCCTCATGACAAATCACATTTGTTGGATGTTTCACACCATTTGTAATGAGGATCAACCACATTAGTTGGTTCGAAAAGTCGACAAAATCTCTACAATGTGATTAATCCGAAAAACAACCTTATTATCAATAAAAATTAAAAAAATATGAATTTTTGGATAATTACTTTAATAATACAATGCATTATTATATTAATGTTAAATATTAAATATATTGTATGTTTGAAGTTGAGATTTAGTACAATCGACATATTCGATTTTGTATCATTCAAATCAATCTAAGATAAAAAAATCTTACGGGAAATATTGTAAAGAAAATCATATAAATACATGAAATGGAATAGAAATAAATATGGAGGTGATACATTTTTCTTTCGCCGCACTATTTATGCTTATTATAACACTAGGGTTTATATCCATAGTCAACCATAAACAATCATGGTCAATCATGGTCCGCCATGGTTGATTATGATCAACCATGTCCTATAGAATCGAACATGGTCAATCGTGGTTAAACATCTTTGAATGTCGCGTTGTAACAAAAATTGTCTCGATATGAAAATCAACCATGATCAACCATGGTCCAATGCCGCATTGTGACAAATATTGTCTTGATTTGAAAATAAACCATGGTCAACCATGGTCCAACATGGCATTTTCATAAGGATTGTCTCAATATGAAGATCAACCATGGTTAATCATGTTTACTTTAGTGTTTATAATATTTATCTTAGTGTTTAGATACATTGGGATTACAATATTAGTCCCTTGGGTTTAATCTTATTCTGTTATATACCTAGGGGGGGAATATGGGGAGAAATTTTTTAATTTTTTGCAGGATTTCGGGGGCGGCGAGTTGGTAGATCAGATCTGTATGTTTTGGTGAAAAGTCTGCAAAATCTAATTGTAGATCTGTATTCTTTGTGAAAAAATAGCCTATTTCAAAAAAAAAATCAGTTGAATCGGAGTCTGGATGAAGGAGATATCGCTAATCTAAAAATCAGTGGGGTTTCAGACAATTTTTCAAGGCAGTGAGTTTGTGGCACAGATCTGGATGTCCTGGTGCAAGATCTGCAAAATCTAATTGTATATTTATATTCTATGTGAAAAAAATACCCAATTAAAAAAAAAATCAGTTGAATCGGAGTCCGGATGAGGGAGATATCGCTGATTTAAAATCAGCTCTTTTTTGCAGAACTTTTGGCGACGGCGGGAGAGTTGCAGCACAGATCTGAAATTCTAGTGTCTGGATCAAGATTTCTATAGCATGGGAAGATGGAGAATGATTGTTACATTTCTGGAAATAGGTTATAATAGGGATTTTGAGCAATATTGACGAAATTGTGACCATTTCAAATTTTCGCCAATTTTTTGTGATGGCCTGCCTAGATCTGAATTTGAGGGACTTGTATCCATTTGATGGGTCTCATCCAGCCAAATGGCTAGCACAAATGGAAATGTTTTATATTGAATTACATCATGGTTGATGAGACTCAGCTGAGTGTGGAAACAATGTACTTGGACATTGAAAGATTGCAATCGTGGCAAGGGCATCAACGTTGCTATCGAAGGCCCTTGACTTGGGACAAATTCACAAAAGCTCTTATGGACCACTTTGACCGTAAAGCTCATTTTGTGGATAAGCTCACATAGACAGACACACAACCTAGCAAAGATTTTATTTTTACAGGAAAGAAGGAAACCAAGGAACCTAAGGGGTTATTTTCTACGGGTATCTCCTTATTGCAAGTTCATGGATTGATTCAGAAGGAGAAAATCATTGTTTCTATAAATATCCTAGTTGCAAGCATAATTTCATCAATGTTAATTTGGCAAACAAATTTCAAGTTCCAGCAAAACAAATTGAAAATACACAGGTTGATGATGAAGATGTTCAAATTTGTAAGGATTTGAAGCTTTCTATGGATAAGTATGTGTTGCATGGTGATTTTTATACTTCAGAGATCGATAATATGGATGTTGTTTTGGGATATCCTTGGATGGAATCTGCAGGTACTATCAATATCAATGTGCATAAGAAATTCCTGAAGCTCTGGTATAAAAAGAAGAAAATTACATTACAGGATATTTCCATTAATAAATAGGTAGAGTCCAAGGAGGCTGAAGGAGAAGATGTTTCAGGGTCTGACATATTAGATGATGAGCCAATGATGATAGACAATCAAACACAAACAGAGGCTGAAGCAGAAAACGTTCCAGGTGCTGATACATCAGAGGAGGGCTTAGTGGTTGAAGTCATATTAGAAAATAAGACACCACAACAGGCACCACAACAGGGTGAATTAAAGAAAAAGACACCGTGGGTTAAATCTTCAACATATCATCACGCACATCACCCCGCAAGAAAACAACCAACAAGATGGCAACCAATTAGTCACAAGGACAACAACCCCTGTATGACGGATAGCGAAGAGCGAAGATCCACCTACTACACATCAACACAGAAGAGCTGCCATGGTAAACTTCCATCTCAAGCAAGCGAGGCACCAGTGAGACCGAGGGTTCACCTTTCTCTTGGATGGCTAGATGCACATGCATGGTACCAGTGGACTACTCTTTCGAGTAGATCTTATTATTTGTGTTCTTCCCATGTTTCTGAGACGAAACATGCTAAGGGGGGTGGAATGTTATATACCTAGGGGGGATAATATGGGGTACCAAGGGAGGTACCCAAGGTAATAATGTAATAATGGGATGGGCCATAGTAATAAATAAGGTGGTTAACCCATATCATGTAAGGGACCACAAGTAGTTAGTAATAATGTAATGGGCTCATGGTATTAGTTGATGGTATGAGGGAACCATGGTAATGACCCATGGTATTGTATATATGAGGCCTATATAGAGGCTAGAGACTCCAAGTCAACGAATAGAGTCAAGGATTATTGTATGAACAGGCATATGGCTTGTGGAGTGTTCTCCTTTCTTAAGGAGTGAATGTATGGTGTTGCCCTACCCTAAGGGTTTGATCAATAAAGAATCATTTCATATACTTTCTGGGTTCATTTGCATTATCTTATATTTACGTATCAGATCTATAATATTTCTGGGTTAGATTTTTAACATATTCCCTTAGGTTCATAATCCATTGGGGTTTTAGTATTAATCCCTTGGGTTTTCTATTCCCTTGATTTTATAATATCAATCCAATAGGTTTATAATATTAATCATGGTAAACAATGGTCAATCACAGCCAACCATATTCAACCATGGTCAAACCATATGGATATGGAAATCAGCAATGGTCAACCATGGTCCAATGTTTTTTTCTCACAAATATTGTTTGGATGTGAAAATAAATCATGGTCGACCATGGTTAACCATGGTTCAACATTGCATTGTGAGAAGAATTGTCTCTATATGGAAATCAACCATGGTAAACTGTGTTTATTTTATGGTTTATAATATTCATGTTAGGGTTTATATACATTGGTTTTATAATTTTTATACCTTAGGTTTATTATTCCCCTCGGTTTCTAATATCAATCCCTTAGGTTTATTGATGTAAGTGTTCATATTCCTAGGGTTGAATATTATTCAACAATCGTCAACCATGGTCAACCATGGTCTAATGTCACATTGTGACAAGGACTGTCTCAATATGAAATAAAATATGCTCAACCATGTTCATTTTAGTATTTTTAAAATTTATATTAGTGTTTTTATACCTTGGGTTTATAATATTTGTCCCTCGGGTTTAATATTGTTCCCTTAGGTTCATAATCCCTTGGGTTTTTAGTCTTAATCCCTTGGGTTTACTGTTCCTTCTCGCTTATAATATCAATCGTTTGGGTTTATTATTCCTCGATCAACCATGGTTTATTATGATGTCAACCATGGTCAACCATGGTCCAACATGGAATTGTGATAAGGATTGTCTCTATATTTAAATCAACCATGGTCAACCATGTTTATTTTAGGGTTTATAATATTCATGTTAGGGTTTATACACCCTCGGTTTATAATTCTTATAGCTTAGGTTTATTACTCCCTTAGGTTTATAATACGAATCGATTGGACTTATTGATGAAAGAGTTTATATTCCGAGGGTTTTAATATTATTCAACAATGGTAAACCATGTTTAAGAATGGTCAACCATGGTCCAAAGTTGCATTGTGACAAGGATTTTATTATTTTATTATTTTACTATTTTTAATATTTATCTTAGGGTTTTTATACCTTGGGTTTATAATATTAGACCCTTGGGATTAATATTATTCCCTTAGGTTCATAATCCTTCGGTGTTTTAGTATTAATCCCTTGGGTTTATTGTTCCTTCTCGGTTATAATATCAAACGCTTGGCTTTATTATTCCCTCATCAACCATTGTTGGTTATGATCTCAACCATGGTCAACCATGGCCCAACATGGAATTGTGATAAGGATTGTCTCAATATGAAAATAAAATATCCCCTATCATGTTTATTTTAGTTTTTATAATATTTATCTTAGGGTTTATAGATGTTGGGTTTATAATATTATTCCCTTGGGTTCATAATCACTTGGGATTTTAGTATTAATCCCTTGGGTTTATAATATCAATCCATTTGGTTTATAATATCAATCATAACCAACCATTTTCAACCATGTTCAAACAAGGTTGGATATGGAGATCAAACAGTGTCAACCATGGTCTAACGTTGTGTTTGACAATGATTGTCTCCATCTAAAAATCGATCATGGTCAACCACGGTTGACCATGGGCCAATGTTGCATACTTGTGACAAGGATTGTATCTATATGGAAATCAACATAGTCAACCATGGTCATTCCCTTGGGTTTATAATACAAATTGCTTGGGTTTATTGACCTAAGGGTTCATATTCCTAGGGTTTAATCATATTCAACAATGGTTAACCATAATCAACCATGGTCAACCATGGTCCAATGTCACATTGTGACAAGGATTGTCTCAATATAAAAAATAACCATGCTCAACCATGTTTATTTTAGTATTTTTAATATTTATCTTAGGGTTTTTATACATTGGGTTTCTAATATTAGTCCCTTGGGTTTAATATTATTCCCTTAGGTTCATAATCCCTTGGGGTTTTAGTATTAATCCCTTGGGTTTATTATTCCTTCAGGTTTCTATCATCAATCCATTGGGTTTATTATTCCCTTAGGTTTACAATATCAATCAAGGTCAACCATTGTCAACTATGGTCAGTCATGAGGTTTTAGTATTAATCCCTTGGGATTATAGTTGGGTTTACCAATGTTGGGTTTTTTATATCATTCCCTTGGGTTTAATATTATTCCCTTGGGTTCATAATCCCTTGGGGTTTTAGTATTAATCCCTCGGGTTTATGTTTCCCTTGGGTTCATAATATCAATTCCTTAGGCTTATATTATCAGTCATGGTCAACCATGGTCAACCATAACCAACCATGGTCAACTTTGGTCAATCATCGTTCGAACTCGTATTATGAAACAAATTGTCTCCACTTAGGGTTTATATACCTTGGGTTTACAATATTAGTCCCTTGCGTTAATAATCCCTTGGGGTTTTAGTATTAATCCCTTGGGTTTATTTTTCCTTTCGCTTTATAGTATCAATCGCTTGGGTTTATTATTCCCCTGTCAACCATGGTTTATTATGATGGAAACCTTGGAGAACCATGGTCCAAAATGGAATTGTGATAAGGATTAGCTCAATATGAAAATCAATGATGGTCAATCATGTTTATTATAATGTTTATACTATTTATCTTAGGGTTTATATACATTGGGTTTATAATATTAGTCCCTTGGGTTTGATATTATTCCCTTGGGTTCATTATCCCTTGGGGTTTTAGTATTACTCCCTTGGGTTTATTGTTCCCTTAGGTTTATAATATCAATCATGGTCAACCATTTTTAATCATAGCCAACCATGGTCAACCATCATTGAATGTCGCATTGTGACAAGGATTATCTCACCATGAAAATGAACCATATTTATTTTAGTGTCTATAATATTTTATTTCGGTTTACCAATGTTGGGTTTATAATATTAGTCTCTTGGGTTCATAATAACAATCCCTACGGTTTATTATTAACATGGGTTTATAATATCAATGATGTCCAACCCTGGTCATCCATAACCAACGATGGTCAACTGTGGTCAATCACTGTTGGATCTCACATTATGACAAAAATTATCTCCACTTAGGGTTTATATAGCTTGGGTTTATAATATTAGTCCCTTGGGGTTAATATTATTCCCTTACGTTCATAATCCCTTGGGGTTATAATATTAATCCCTTGGGTTTACTGTTCCTTTGGGTTTCTAATATCAATTGCTTGGGTCTATTATTCCCCAGTCAACCATGGTTTATTATGATGTCAACCATGGTCCAACACGGAATTGTGATAAGGATTGTCGCAATATGAAAATCAACGTTGGTCAATCATGTTTATTTTAGTGTTTATATTATTTTTCTTAAGGTTTATATATGTTGGGCTTATAATATTAGTCCCATGGGTTTAATTTTACTCCCTTGGGTTCATAATCCCTTGGGGCTTTAGTATTAATCCCTTGGGTTTATTATTTCTTTAGGCTTATAATATCAATCCCTTGGGCTTATTATTCCCTTAGGTTTATAATATCAATCATGGTCAACCATTGTCAATCATTGCCAACTATGGTCAACCATGGTGAATGTCTCATTGTGACAAGGATTGTCTCAGCATGAAAATAAATCATGATAAACCATGGTCAAACGTTGCATTGTGACAAAGATTGTATCGATATCAAAATTAACGATGGTCAACCATGGTCCAACATGGCATTGTGATAAGGATTGTATCAATATGAAAATCAACCATTGTCAATCATGGCTGCTTTAGTGTTTATAATATTTATCCTAGGGATTATATATGTTGTGTCTATAATATTAGTCCATTGTGTTTAATATTATTCCCTTGGGTTCATTATCCCTTGGGTTTTAGTATTAATCCCTTGTGTTTCTAATATCAATCCATTAGTTCTATAATATTAATGATGGTAAACGATGGTCAATCATAGGAAACCATGTTCAACCATTGTCAAACCACATGGATATGGAAATCAACCATGGTCCAACATTTGTTTCTCACAAAGATTGTCTCGATATGGAAATCAATCATGGTCAACCATGGTTAACCATGGTCCAACGTTGCATTGTGATAATGATTGTCTCTATATTTAAATCAATCATGGTGAATCACGATGAACATTGTTTATTTTAGCGTTTATAATATTCATGTTAGGGTTTTTAGGGTCTATAATTTTTATACCTTATGTTTACTATTCCCTTAGGTTTATAATATCAATCCATTGGGTTTATTGATCTAAGCATTTATATTCCTAGGGTTTAATATTATTCAAAAATGGTCAACCATGTTCAAGCGTGATCAACCATGGTTCAATGTCGCATTCTCACAAGGATTTTCTCAATATGAAAAGCAACTATGCTGAAACATGTTTATCTTAGTGTTTTTAATATTTATCTTAGTGTTTTTATACCTTGGGTTTATAATATTAGAACCTTCGGTTTAAAATTATTCCCTTCAGTTCAAAATCCCTTGGGGTTTTATTATTAAACCCTTGGGTTTATTGTTCCTTCTAGTTTAAAATATCAAACGCTCGGGTTTATTATTCCCCAGTCAAGCATGGTTGATTATGATGTCAGCCGAACATGGAATTTTGATAAGGAATGTCTCAATATGAAAATCAATGATGGTCAATCATGTTTATTTTAGTTTTTATAATATTTATCTTAGGGTTTATATACGCTGGATTTATAATATTTGTCCCTTGGGTTTAATATTATTCCCTTGGGTTCATAATCCCTTGGGATTTTAGTATTAATCCCTTGGGATTATAATATCAATCCACTGGGTTTATAATATTAATCATTATCAACCTTGGTCAATAATAACCAACGATGTTCAACTATGTTCAAACAAGGTTGGATATGGAAATCAAGCATGGTCAACCATGGTCTAACGTTGCGTTCGACAATGATTGTCTCGATATGAAAATCAATCATGGTCAACCATGGTTGACCATGGGCCAATGTTGCACATTTGTGACAACGATTGTCTCTATATGGAAATCAACATAGTCAACCATTGTCAACCATGTTTATTTTAGGGTTTATATACCTTGGCTTTATAATTGTTATCACTTAGTTTTATTATTCCCTTGGGTTTATAATACAAATCCCTTGCGTTTATTGATATAAGGGTTCATATTCCTAGGGTTTAATTATATTCAACAAGCGTTAACCATAATGAACCATGGTCAACCATGGTCCAATGTCACGTTGTGACAAGGATTGTCTCAATATGAAAATCAACCATGCTCAACCATGTTTATTTTAGTATTAATTTATCTTAGGTTTTATACCTTGGGTTTATAATATTAGTCCCTTGGGTTTAATATTATTCCCATAGATTCATAATCCCTTGGGGTTTTAGTATTGATCCCTTGGGTTTATTATCCCTTTGGGTTTATAATATCAGTGAGTTGGGTTTATTATCCCTTTAGGTTTATAATATTAATCATGGTTAACCATTTTCAACTATGGTCAATCATGGGGTTTTAATATTAATCCGATGAGTTTATCTTTCCCTTCGGTTGATAATATCAATCCCTTGGATTTATAATATCAATCATGGTCAACCATGGTTTGAGGTCGCAATGTGACAAAAAAATTGTCTCCATATAAAAATCATGGACAATCTTTGTTAACCATGGTCAACCATGGTTGATCTTGGTCAACCATGTGTTATAGAATCAAACATGTTCAACCATGGTCAATCGTGGTCAAGCATGGTCAATCTTGGGTGTTCAATATAAATCCCAATGGTTTGTTGTTCCTTTGAGTCAAACATGGTGAATCATAGTCAACCATGGTCAACCATGATCAAATGTCGCTTTGCGACAATGATTGTCTCAATATGAAAATCAACCATGGCAACTACGATCAACCATGGTCCAATGTTACATTGTGACAAAGAACTAATTATTAGTATTAATATTATCATTATTAATTATTATTATGTAAAGATGAATTAATTATTATTATTTTATAATAATAATTAAAAAAGTATCATTGTTGTTTAACAATAATTAAATATTTAATTGTTATTTACTAATTTTTATTAGCAAATTATTATTATTATTATTATTATAAAATAAAATAAAATAAAAATAATTATATTTTTTATAAAAATAATATTAAAATTTAATTTTTCTAATAAAATAAGTAATTGTTTATTTACATTTTATATAAAAAAAAATTTATTATTATTATTATTATTATTATATATTTATCAATGGTTTGTGCCATAGATAGAAATAAGGCCTTATGGATATATCAACCTCATTTACTAAAATAATTATTGTTATTATTAAATAATTAATGTTATGAAGATTATTTTTGTTAATTAATATGGCTAATATTATTATGAATTAATATAATAATAATAACAGTAATATAGTATTATTACTATAATAATGTAATACAATTATTATTAGATTATATTATTATTATATTAATAAATTATTATTATTATAATAATATAATATAATTATTATTATTACTATAACTATTATATTATATTATAGTAGATAATAATAAAAATAATATATTATTATTATATTATTATAGTAATATAATAATAATAATTATATATATATATATATATATATATATATATATATATATATATATATATATATATATAATATTATTATCATTTATTATTATTATTAATTAATATTACTAATATTATTATTATAATGTTAATATAATAATCATTAATATATAAATATATAAGAATATGGTTGTTATTATTTATATAGTTATTAATAATTATAAATAGTCCGTTTTTAAAAAAATACAGATAATAATTATTAATGTGGTCGATATAGGCCTATCTGCATATATCAACCAGCGTATATCAACCACACTGGAAAATGTGGTTGTATATATGCTTGATATACGTCTATGGCCTATATCAACCATATTGGTAATTGTGGTTGTGCTAGTAAAATATAATACCCATACACCCAAGGAATTCGTCTTAGCACATTTAAAGATAAATTTTGTCCAAATTGCATGGGGATGTAGAAGATGATTACAAAATATATGAGTCAATGGTGGGTGATTCGTGGGATTGGTTTGAAGCCTTTCACCCAACTAAACATTAGTAACTGATATCGTATTTATCCATAGTGGTCACAAAAAAAGAAGAAGACAAAAATATTTATGTTAATAGTATACTTTAGGTATAAATATGTCCAATGCAATTATACTACTAGCTACACATTGCATGATTGATGGAAATAAAGCCCAAAGTGATAAGAGAAATTAATAAAACTATGAATCGAAAAAAGTTCAATAAAGGGAGCCACAAGAAGAATGGTTACCATAGTAGAGAAATTAAAATAATCCATCAACATGGAGGATTATAACAATCAAGTGGTGGGGAACTGTAGTTGAATTGGTAGATAAGATACTTGATCAAGAACCAACAAAATGAATATAAGTTGTGACAGATATGATGGAAGAAGATCAATTTAGGTTATGATAAGTGAACAATGTAATTGAAACTTTTTTTTGTCCTTCAAAGTAATTGTATTATATTTTCAAAATTTCAAAAAAATCATACATTAGTAGGTGAACTGTATACATAATTACTGCCACACCAAGAAAAATAACAGGCTTAAAAGTTAACAAGGGAGTTGCTCTGAAAAATATTGACCCTGTAAGGAAGGCAAGACAACTCTTGTGTTGAGTTATAAGTAACACAAGAAGAGGATTTGCTATAATTATATATTAGGGTCTAGAAAGAGCGTTGGCCGCTGGTGCCTGTGGTACTCATTTGCTTTTGCATTGGCAGTCATGGTAGTAGCTGCACTGGTTGTGGGCAATGTTGTTGGCACGCCCAATACAAACTTCATATCGTCTGCGTGTAACACGCAGAAGATCCTAAGTGGAAGTCCCTATTATAGCACTCTTGGATCCCTCCTCGTAGATCTAGAGGAAACATTGCATTCAGCGGTTACGACTACAAAGCATCGCACGCAGGCTCACCCACTGCCTATGGGCGTGGGGTTTGCAATCAGGGAATCTCTCAGTCTGATTGCACCACCTGCCTTAAAAACCTTGGGGCTCGCATCTGGAACATTTGTGGCAACACCACCGGTGGTCGAGTTTAGCTAACTGACTGTTTCATCCGCTACGAGCAGTACAGCTTCTAGATAGTTACGCATTCAACCTCTGCATCTAAGGAGGTCTCATATCTTCTCTATCTATGTTTCAATAAAACGTCTCACGCGCGTGATTCTCTGGGCAAGAGAATATGATGTTGTGCTATTCTCATTCTCATCAGTCGCTATCTAAATCCTTCATATAATATAATAAAACTATCGTGCTTTCTCTTATTTTATTTTCCGTTCCGCTGTCGTTGCTAATAATTCCGTTCATTTTGTACTTCTGAATATTTTAAAAGAACTATGGTTGAAACTAAGTACCATGAACAATTACGTTCACATCGAATTGATCAGTCAGATGTTACTATTATTCCTGCGTGTAGTTTTTTAAATTGATCTGACTTCACCAAGTAATTATCGAAGTTCTTAATATTTTTAGTCATATGGTGTAACTGATGTCATTTTTGCATATATTTATTAAGTATTAAAATTATTGGTCTGGTGATATGCGGATCTACTATAAATAAATTGATTAATTAAAATGTAATTAATCTAAATTAATAAATTTAATTAGAAAAGAAGTTGATATAATTTTTATAATCTTTTGTTCAAATTATAAGAGTTAGCTTTTAAGTAATGTTTACCTATATATTGTAATTTGTAATTTTGAGGAGGAAAACTTGTGTATTGTCTTAAATATTGTCTTTAAGCGGGTGTCTCAAAAATTTTTCTCTATAAAGACAATATAGAACACATATTATTATTGTCTCTATAAAAACAAGAATTATTGTCTGTTAAGAGACAATTTCATTTGTCTCTCTAGAGACAATTTCATTTGTCTTTGTAGATACACTTTCATTTTTGTCTCTTTAGAGACAATTACATTTTTCTCTTTTTAGAGATAACAGTTGAGATTAAAAACATATTGTCTCTGTCGAGACTATATGTCCATAATTCAAACTATTGTCTCTCTAGATACAATATAAATAAATATTTAAAAATAAATAAATAAAATCATTTTAAATGTTCTTTCAAGGTAGTTTCAACATTCAAAGTTTCCAATTATTGATTTTAATTACCTTAAATCTCCGTTGTTTATGGATACCAACAGAATAAAAAATAAATAAATCCATTATTTTTAAAGCTAACAAAAAAGTAATTTTAAATCTAAATGAAAAAATAATTCTCGAAAACAACATTGAAAATAATAAGGCAAGACACTTATATTTTCTGAAAATGCATTCATGTCATTTGAACATGCAAGATCCAAAGTTGGAACTTCATTTTAAGACATATTACGAGGCAAAAAAAATTGTTCAAGATTCCCCTGGAGTGTTGGTAGTGTCGAGTATCACCAATATGGTATATTATGTTAAACACCATGGATTACAACATTATCAAAGCTGGTAGCCTGGATCACAAAGACCCAAACATGAGGAAACTTAGGAGGATGCAAAGCAGACCACCCAAGTGTAGGGAACAAAAGCAGAAAGGAGGAGTACCCTCTCCTCATAGGAAAAGGCAAGGGTGGCAACAAACATTACTACCTCCTAACTTAACCAACATTCAATAGTGAGAAGAGAGGTTGAAACCATGGATGATAGGGTAAAGATTACAAGATGTAGAACCATAAATGTTGAGATAGATGTGGGGATTGGGAAACCCATTCCAAATACTAGCTTCTCTAGAACTAAGGAGTCTAAGTAAACCAACATTGTGGATCCTTATGTTAGGTTTTCGGTTACTCCCAAAGTGTTTACACCATGCTTAAAGGTGCTTCACATGATGTGGAGGTAGTGTGTTAGCTACCCTCAGTTTAACTATGATGGTCATACACATTGGATACAGCTTCCGCATCGATTGCTGCAACTTGATATGATGGATATGTGACACACTTTGTTAAGCAATTTGACATCTATATGGTTTGGTGATATTCTTCATGTAGAATGTTAACCACCAAAAGTGGGTATACCATAAGTGAAACATCTTCTCCTCATTTTGACAGCTAGACAACCGGCAGCCCAATGATGGTCAGCACATAGCATTATGCCACAGTTTTCCACCCATTGCTCCAGTCAGATCTCTCTCCCATCTAACCTTCTTCTTGAATGAAGGTGGCTCATATTTTGGTAGGTACTAAAGCACTCTATCAATCATATATTTTCATAATAATGTTATGGAAATATTAATATGGGTAATGAGGCAAACTGGATGATTGACCAATCTGGATTGTATCCTTGTTCCCACACTTCACTTGGGAGGTTAGTATTTGATTCTAGTCCAGTGAGACCTCCTCTGAGGCCTTATGGTTTAGGAAGGGCACTATTGGGGAGACATTGATTAATAGATCATGTCCAAGGTAATCCATACTTACCACTTTCCATATTTTCCAATTATCCATCTCCCGTCATTGGAATTGTCCCCCTATATCCACATCCTTAAGTCAACAATAGAAAACTTGGCCCCGAAGGTTGATGCAACTAAAATAATGATAAAAGCACATAAATCCACAAGGAAAGAAAATGTAAAATGCAAAATATGGTTGTGGCAGATTTAGCATGCGGACAAATCCTAGCATGATCTCCACCCTTCTCATTACCTATCACCTAGTGCCCCAAGCATTTAATGCTTCAATCTCGAACAAAGGAATTCCTAAATGTCCCAACCTCGATGAGCGAGAAACTTCTATATAATAAAGGAGTATTGAAAAGGAATAAAGAAAACTTAGCCTCCTAAGCTATGCACCAAATAAATATAAATAAATAAGGGCACACCAGGGGGTGGAAAAAGAAGGCCAAGAAAAGGGATAACTAATGTTAATTTCTAAGTACCATTTTCAATTTTTTGTTTCTTTGCAGCTCCCCAAAAAATATTTTACCCAACAAATTAATTTTCTGCAGTAAATAAATTCTTTAAACTACAAAACAAAAATACTCTAGTACCTTTAACTCGATAATTTTGTAGCAGAAATACTTTGAAAAACAATCAAGAAAACAACAAAGATTTTACCCTCCAAATTTCTCTTCATTAAATTTTTATCATAAAAAGTTAAGGGCTTCCTTACCAAGGAGGATGGCCCTTTTAATACACAAAAATACAGTGGATGAAACCTGGCAAAATCAACCCACAAAAATCAAGAACTGATCTCTGCCCGCAACTTGTTGCCTGATTTCTCTATCTTAATGAATAATGTTATGTTTGAAAACATAGATAATGGTGCACCTCAAATCTTTGATCTTGATATCGATCTTCAGATGACATCGCCGAGGTGGATTAAATACAGGATTTGAATGCGACTAAACTTGAAAGTGAATATATTCTTGGTTTTTTATTTGACTCCTTTATAATTCTTTGAATCTATTATAAATTGGAATTCATTGTTTTAGGTTGGTAGTTCTAGTGGTTGGTTGGAGCTAAGGTTCGTTTTTCCATTCACCATAGTTTAACTTCAAAGCCATATTTCACTGTAGTAATAATGATCTCCGAGCATCTGCTAAATCAAAATTACTGATACATGTAATTTGCCAGTTTTGGAAATATTTCAATAGTAATAGCATAGCCTGATTAAATATAGTTTTTTTAATTGTATATGTAATTTAAATAGCCTAAGTTATTAATAAATAGTATATCTAAATATATAATAAGTGAAAAAACTACCATGACCTTTCCTATACTTCCGTAAAATCAATTTTATGGAACACATTTTCCTTTACTCCACCTCACATGTTACATACCTGTAACGAGGATCATAAGGGTAACATAATTTATACTCGAGTAGGGTGAAAAATAATTTATACTCAGGCTATTGCTATCCCTCACCGAGATTTAAATTTCCAAAAGACATGTTCAACATACCCATGTATACGGGCTAGGCTATATGTTCGAGTTAGATCCAAATACGTATCCTTTGGAAATAGATATCTACAATAACAATTGCTTAGCCAACACTGAACAGTTTTCAGAACATCACATTCACTCTTCTTACCTGAGAAGTAGTCCTTTACTCAACTGAAAATAAAAAATGGTCAAATTATTCAATGCAATCCTTCACTACTATACCTAATACATGAACATTCTTTTGGTTTTTTAATATTGCCCTCTGTACAAACCTGTAAACAAACTAAATGAATTCATGAATGGTCAGAGAACTATAATAAAAAGGTAAAACATATATGATAAGAAAGATAGATAACATCTTCAATATAACATAAGTCGATGCCTATTTGAATTGCAAGGAATGTAACAATTTATTCCTACAACAAAATCACTATGGTACAGAGTATATTCGCTACTCTTACCTAAGAAGATTACCCTTTCCATGTCAAACTTGTACATGTCCAGAACGCAATCTCCATGTACAAATCACAAACCTCTTGATACACTAAAATTGAATTCATGAATGGTTAGAGAAATGGTATAAAGAAGCAAAAATAGTTATGTTAAATAAGAGAGGCTTACATTATCTTCTTTATTTATAATTCTTCTAATGCAAGAAATAATTCTTATACCACGGAAAATACACATGTCCTTATACCTGAAGCGGAAAATCTGCTTAACGAATCTTCTTAAAATACATGTTGAAAGCACCAGCCGCATATTTATTCTTGGTCCTCTATAAGGTATCAAGAGCTCCAAATAATTACCAAATACAAAGGAAAGGTTGTCATTGTGTGAACACAAAAACAAAGGAAAGTCTGTCAACACAAAAACAACGAATTTCAACACAAAATCCATTTACCGTTAGATCAATACAATGAATACCTCTGCCAGATGCAACACTCTAGACGTGTGACTTGTAAAGCTCTCTTATCTTAACCATATATGGATATTTCCATAAGGTCAGCTGGTTCTGGTTGAATCCATGTGAGTAGATAATACTCCTGTGCTCATTCCTGAAGGAGGAAAATCTGCTTAACAGATACGTGTGACATACATGTTAAAATCACCAACCCCATCTCTACTCTTTGTCTTCTTTATGGTATCAGGAGCTCCAAAGACTTACCAAAACCTAAGAGTCTCACCTCCTATAACCAATGTAATAATGTACCCATTTGGACTCTGAAAATACAATAGAAAGGAAAGACTATCAGCTAAAAGGCTAAGACTATCATCACCAACCCATTTAGCGATAGATCAATAGAATGAATACCTCTGCCTATTTGAATTGCAAGGAATGTAACAATTTATTCCTACAACAAAATCAGTATGGCACACAGTATATTTGCTACTCTTACGTGAGAATATTACCCTTTCCATGTCAGACATGCACATGTTTAGAATGACATCTCTATGTACAAATCACAAACCTCTTGATACACTAAAAATGAACTCATGAATGGTTAGAAAAATGGTATAAAGAAGGAAAAATAGTTATGTTAAACGAAGAGGCTTACAGTATCTTCTTTATTTATAATATTTTGGATGCAAGAAATTATTCTTATACCGCAGATAATACCCATGTGCTCATACCTGAAGCGGAAAATCTGCATAACAAATTTGCTTGAAATACATGTTTAAAGCACCAGTCGCATCTTTACTCTTGGTGCTCTATAAGGTATCAAGAGCTCCAAATACTTACCAAATACAAACGAAAGGTTGTCATTCTGTCAACACAAAGTCCATTTAGTGTTAGATCAATACAATGAATACCTCTGTGATCTGATATTCACCCTATGAGTGACATCAGTTAAAGATTTATTGTTAAAGGTATTACAGACTCATGTGCTGGTATGTGTGTGTTCTGTGTTATTGAAGCAACAGATCGATTAGATTGCTAATACATAGACAGTAAAATGGAAAGACAACAAAGAAATGTAGTAAACAAAGATAAAAACAATTTTTAATAAAGAATTCACACTATTTTCCTTGGGCTACGTCTCCGGTCCAGCTCTCAGTGGTGGCCTTGTTTTATTGTGCCTTTAAGCAGAGAATTACAATGCAGGGACTCAATGTGAGTTCTCCTGAATCAGGTATGCTTGGCGGGGTGGTTCTTGGATTCCCCAAGCCACTGGAGTACACAGAATCTTTTCCTTCCTACTAGCTCCCTGACCTTCTGGTCCACAGTGGCAAGAGCCTAATGTGGTGCTTAGCCCGGGCAGATCCTCTATGGGATAGCTCGAATTCCTCAAGCCTCTAGTGCTCAATGTTGCCACTGGTCAGCTCGGCCCTCTGTCCCTTCCTACTTTTCTCTTACTTTACTACCTTCTCTCTGTGTATTTCATCCTCCTCTCGGGATTCTAGTCTTTCCTCATCTCTCAGACTTCGCTCGTCCATTCTGTTTCGTTGTTCATGGTTTGTAGTCATTTGAACTCATACTGGTTTGGTTCCCCTTCTACCACTATCGATTCACCTTCTACAACTGTGCTTGGTGTTCCCTGTTCGGCGTCAACATCAACGCTTAGGGAGTGGCCACGTGTCCTCCTCTAAACGGTGCCAGCCTACTTTGTCGATTCATTTTTTCAGTTATGTCATGGATGCGTTCTTCCTCCACGGTGGCGGTCAAACGGATTCCAAAACTTCACAAATTACGGCATAATCCCTTGTTGATTCCGTTTCCTCCATCGAGTTTGATCTCAGTTGTCCGATCTGGGGGCCTCCAGATCCGACGCCATATGCACGTCCCACGCGGTTGACTTGCTCAACCGATAACGCGTGATCAACGGTGGTTTTCTCTCATCTCCACTCACCACGTGTCGATCATTGAGTTGGATCGCTCCATCCTCATCCGAAACTGTTTACCATTTCAGGGCATCCCGATTATTACTGCCGGTTTCCAGAGCGCGGGTCTCGCCTTGTGCATTTAGTGCTTTTGCCTTTTCGCACATGGTTCTCTGGTTCCCGATGTGACCAAGCACTCAGGCTTCCCCCATTATGGCCCTTTTTTCCCAACGATGCGTGATTAGCTTATCACGGATCAAAATCCACCTCTCTTTCTTGATCCGGGCCTCCCAGGGGCTAATTTGACCTCCCGCATAGTCTCCATTGGCCTCGGTCAGCACGCTTTGACCGAGGTCCTCGTCGTTCCATGCTGGCTACCATTGCCACTGATTTAGGGGTGTTTTTGATCATGGTTCTGAATTCTTTGAGATTTGTCCCGACCTAATACAGTCATGGTTCTTTGACAGTTCTTGATGGATCCGATTCGAATCATGGCCTTCCCACTGAAAAAGCTTTTGGACCACCAAAAGCTGGTTTTCTTTCAAGCATCGACTAAGTGAGGATACTGTTGTCTCATTTGTCCAATCTCAATCCACTTTGCGCTGCTTGGCTTCGAATCTCTGGGTCCAATTCTGAGGTATTCAACATCGCCCCTGCTCATTGTCCTTACCTTCCTGTCCAACATTGTGTCTTCCCGCAATTCATTAAGATATTCAGGTAGTAGGTCATCAATAGAAGGCAATTGACTTTGCTCTTCAAGTTCCTCAATAATTGAAGGTTGAAAAAATCTCAACCAATCTTCATTTATGACTAAGTAGATGTGCATGTAAGCTCGTAGATCAAGGCGAAAAGCATTTTCACCAATTTTCTCAAGTATCCTGAAGGGTCCATACCTGATAGGCTTTAGCTTTTTACGTTCACCTTGCATCCTATCCTTGCTGATATATAACTAGACCTGGTCTCCAACTTGAAAGCTATGCTCCATCCGATGCTTATCATGCCTAGCCTTGTACTTGGCTTGGCTCTTTTCCAGCTGTTCCTGTATTGCCTGGTGGATCTCCTGGATCTGCTCAATGAACCTAGTTGCCTTGTCCACATCACTATGTCCATCAACCATTGTATCTTTACCAAAGACAAAATCCATAGGTGACCTTGGTGTGAAACCAAACCAGGTCTCGAAAGGAGATCTTTGTGTAGAAGAGTGTTTCGCCCTGTTGTAAGCATGCTGCACATAACACAAATGTTCATCCCAAAGCTTACGGTGTTTTTTGCAATATCCTCGAAGTAATTGGATCACTGTCATGTTAACTACTTATGTCTAGCCATCGGTTTGTGGATGAAAAGCTATGCCTTTCTTCAGTTTGGTGTCCATCAGTTCCCACAGACTCGACCAAAATTTCCCCACAAATCAGGTGTCTCGATTAGATATAATGGAAGTGGGTAATTCAAAATGAACCCATACATGTTCAAAGAATAACTTTGCATTCTGTTAAGCTATAATTTGTTTATTATAAGGTATCAAAATACACATTTTGCTGAACCGATCCACAAACACATATAGATAATCATGAACTTTCCTAGATTTAGGTAGTCCTCCAACAAAATCCATGGAAACACTTTCCCAAGGGTGAGAAGGAATTGGTAAAGGACTGTACAAGCCTAGTTTTCTATTGCTGGGCATGCTTTTTGCACACATAGTACACCCTCTTACATATCTAGAAACTTTCTCTTTCATTTTCATCCAATAACATAACCTTTGCAGCAGTGCAATTGTTTTACTTACCCCAAAATGACCTGATATCAGAGAAGTGTGTGCCTCTCTAATTATTTTTACCCTCTCTATTTATGGAATGCATAGTTTTCCACAATGATAGAAGAGTCGATCCTTCACATGATAATCCAATTCTTCTACCATTTTTACTTGACTCAAAGTTGCATATACATCTTTAAAATCCATATCCTGAGCATATTGTTCTATATAGCCTTCATGTAGTATAGAATTATGCTTAAGTATGGTAGATGCATTTATAATAGGTTTAGATAACATGTCCGCAACCTTGTTATGTATGCCCTTTTTATATCTGATGACTAAATGAAACTATTGTAGAAAACCCATCCATCTGTAATGTCTTAATTGCTGCAACTTAGTTTGGGAGTGTAGATATTGAAGTGGTTGATGATCAATATGTATTACTGTCTCCTTGCCCATTAAATAATGTTTCCACTTTTTCACACTCTGAACAAATGCATACAATTCTTTATCATATGTAGGATAGTTTACTACTACAGAATTAAAAGTCTCAGAATGATAACATATGGGTTTACCATGTTGTGTCAACACTGCTCCCATGGCATAGTCACTTGCATCTGTTTGGATTTCAAACGGTCTTTGTAGATCAGGCAGTGCTAATACAGGTGCTGTACTGATCTTTTCTTTTAAGGTGTCGAAGGCTTTCTAATGTTTGCCTCCCCACTGAAACATCTTGTTCAATCCTGTTAAAGCATGTAAGGGAGCCGCAATTTAGGAAAAATTAGAAATGAACTTCCTCCAATATTGTGCTGCTCCTAAGAAGCTTCTCACTTCTGTAGCAAAATTGGGTTTAGGCCAGTATACAATGACTACCACTTTAGAGGGATCTATTTTCAGTTCACCATCGCCTACTATGTGACCCAAATAGTTTAGAGATGTTTTTCCAAATTCACATTTTGAGAGTTTAACATAAAGTTTTTCTCTTTTCAAAACATCTAATGTCTTCTTAACATGCTTAAAGTGTTCTTCCCACGTTTTACTAAAAATCAGAATGTCATCCAGGTACACAATAAAAAAGTCATCAAGAAAAGGTATGAGTACATCATTCATTATTCTCATGAAAGTAGTAAGAGCATTGGTCAAGCCAAAAGGCATAACCAGCCACTCATACAATCCCTGCTTTGTTTTGAAAGTAGTCTTCCATGCATCTTTCTCTGCAACTCTGACCTGATGGTATCCACTGTGCAAATCCAGCTTGGTGAAATAAACAGCTTCCTTGAATTGATCTAAAAGATCCTCTATGCGAGGAAGGGGATAACGATTTTTTATTGTTATCTTATTCAGTGCTCCATAATCAATGCACATTCTCCATGAGCCATCTTTCTTTCTCACCAGAATGATTGGTGATCCACATGGTGATGTGCTAGGCCTAATGAACCCTTTCTCAAGCAACTCTTGCACCTGCTTCTTGATTTCAGCATTCTCTAAAGTAGACAACCTGTACATCCCAATGTTAGGCAATGGAACATCTTGCTGCAAAATAATATCATGTACTATTTCCTTTTTAGGTGGTAGACCTTTAGGTTCTTGAAACAAGACATCATACTATGAAACAATGTTTTCTATATCAACTTTTTGCTGAGTATTACAGCCCTCAAATACATTGGTTTTATCAAGTTTATTTTCCTTTACAACCATTAGTAAGAATTGTTTGCATGAATTTATCATTCTTTTCATTTGCCCAGAATTTATGAGAGTATAATTATTCTTGAGCTTATGAGCTCTTACAAAGTATTCAATTCCATCTTTAACAAGCAGATACTTGTTTTCAGCTCTATAGAAAATAGCCTTTCTATCATACAAGTAAGGACTTCCTAAAACAGTTCCACATATATCCAAAGGAATTATGTCTAACTCAACCTCATCTACAAATGCTGACCCAAAAGAAAACTTGAGTTTGCACTGTCTAGTCACTTGTAGCTGTGCTTTATCATTCAACCATCCTAATGGGTATGGTTTCTTGTGAGGTGTAGTTACTAATCCCAATTTCTTTACAATGGCTTCAGAAATAAAATTTACTTGAGAGCCACTATCGAACAAAGTATCAATTTTTTTATGTTTGGAAATAACTCAAATATGAAAAAGATCATGTTTTTTCTCTCATGTACTTCATCAATAATAGTTTGAGCAGAAATACTAGTAGATGCTTCAGATTTCTTACCTTTCATACCTATCGCTGAAATAATTGTTTCATCTCCCGAGTTTGACCCCAAATATTTCTCAATAGCTGCAGCAGTCTTCTTCTTCTTGCCCTCAGACTTCTTAGGTCTCAGCTCTAGATGCAGAATCCAACAGTTTTCATCATCATGCCCTCCTTTTTATAGTGAGTGCATGAGGCTTTGCCTTTTTGTGCAGTGTTAGACTTCCTTGCTTTCCACTTCTGTTTTCTTTTCTCCTTGCTCTTGCTTACAATGGGTTTGGATGGTCCCCCAACTTCTGGATTTCGATTCTTTCCTCTAGCTTCTAGATTAGTAGCTTGTACAGATACCTCATCTATACTAGTGAGATTAAACATGAGGATGGTATGCCTCATGTAGTTGTGTAGACGAGCAATGTACTTCAAAAGAGTCTCTGGTGAGTCTAATGAGATGCCCAACATCAATGCACACTTTTCCCTTTCAATTGTCAAAGCGTTTTCCAACTCATCATGGCTTGTTGCATGTAGGCCAATGGATAGAACTGCTTCTTGATTACAGAAACAGATTCACTCCAGATAGAGATGGTCTTGCCATGTTTCTTCATATCAGTTTGGGTTCTGCCTTCCCACCAAACCAAGGCAGTGCCTCCTAGGCGTAGGCTTGCTAGTTGAATTTTAATCTTGTCTGAGTTGATGTTTTGCACTCTGCAATACACAACAATTTGTCTAATCCAATTTTCCAACCTCTGAGCATTTAGCTCTCCATCATATATAGGAAAATCAAATTTAACATCTAGCTTAATCAAAGATGCTTTCTTATTATGCACAGGGCTATTAGGAGGTGTGAGAAAGCTTTCCCCTTTCCCTTTTCTTTTGGAGTGGTCCTGAGACTCATCTTCTTCTTTATCTTGTTTAGAACCTAATGAATCCTCATCCTTGTGCTTTCTAAAGTCCCTTTACATTTCTTCTACCATTGACTTTATAGCTAGGAAACTCTTTATGAATTGAGGGTTTGGCCCCATAGAACCTTCCTCTGACATTGTCTTCTGAGAATAGACTCTCCCAATCTCAAGATTAGTTTCCACCAACTCTCCTTCTCCTAATTTGAGCTTTGATCTCGTGAGCATTCAACAGCTAAACCAACACAAGCTTGTCTAACCTTACAGCCTAGAGCTCTGATACCACTTGATCTGATATTCACCCTATGAGTGACATCAGTTAAAGATTTATTGTTAAAGGTATTATAGACTCATGTGCTGGTGTGTGTGTGTTCTGTGTTATTGAAGCAACGGATCGATTAGATTGCCAATACACAGACAGTGAAAGGGAAAGACAACAAAGAAATGCAGTAAACAAAGACACAAACAATTTTTAATAAGGAGTTCACCCTATTTTCCTTGGGGTAGGTCTCCCGTCCAGCTCTTAATGGTGGCCTTATTTTATTGTGCCTTATCCAGAGAATTACAACGCAGGGACTCAATGTGATTTCTCCTGAAGCAGGTATGCTTGGCAGGGCAGTTCTTCGATTCCCCAAGCCACTGGAGTACACAGACTCTTTTCCTTCCTACCAGCTCTCTGACCTTCTGGTCCACTGTGGCAAGAGCCCAATGTGGTGCTCAGCCTGGGGAGATCCTCTATGGGATAGCTCGAATTCCTCAAGCCTTTGGTGCTCGATGTTGCCGCTGGTCAACTCGACCCTTTGTTCCTTCCTACTTTTCTCTTGCTTTACTACCTTCTCTCTGTGTATTTCGTCCTCCTCTCGGGATTCTGGTCTTTCCTCATCTCTCAGACTTTACTCGTCCATTCTATTTCAATGTTCATGGTTTTTAGTCATTCGAACTCATACCGGTTTGGTTCCCCTTTCGCCACTGTCAATTCACCTTCTGCAGCTGCGCTTGGAGTTTCGTGTTTGGCGTCAGCGTGAACTCTCAGGCACTGGCCACGTGTCCTCCTCTAAACGGCACCATCCTGCTTCGTCGGTTCATCTTTTCAGTTACGTCATGGATTCGTTCTTCCTCCACGGTGGTGGTCAAACGGATTCAAAATCTTCACAAATCGCGGCGTAGTCCCTTGTCAATTATGTTTCCTCCATCAAGTTTGATCTCAACTGTCCGATCTCGGGGCCTCCAAATCCGACGCCATACGCACGTCCTGTGCAGTTGACTTGCTCGACTGATAACGCGCGATCAACGGTGGTTTTCTCTCGCCTCCACTCGCCACGCGTCGAATGTTGAGTGGGATCGCTCCATCCTTGTCCAATACCATTTACCATTTGAGGGCATCCCGATCAATACCGCTGGTTTCGAGAGCATGGGTCACACCTTGTACGTTTAGCGCTTTTGCCTTTTCACCCGCGGTTCTCTGGTTGCCGACGTGACCAAGTGCACAGGCTTCCCCCATTATGGCCCTGTTTTCCTAGCGATGCATGATTAGTGCTAGGCCGCTAATCGCACATCAAAATCCACCTTTGTTTCTCGATCCGGGCCTCTGAGGGGCTAATTTGACCTCCCGTGCAGTCTCGATGGGCATCGGTCAGCACACTTTGATCGAGGTGCTCGTCGTTCCACACTGGCTGCCATTACCACAGGTTCAAGGGTGTTTTTGATCATGGTTCTGAATTCTTTGAGATTTGTCCTGACCTGATAGAGTCATGGTTCTTTGATAGTTCTTGATGGATCTGATTCGGATCACTCTATGAGATGCAGCACTCTAGACATGTAACCTGTAAGGCTCTTTTATCTTAACCATATATGGGTATTTCCATAAGGTCAGTTGGTTCTCGCTAAATCCATGTGATAATATAATACCCCTGTGCTCATTCCTAAAGGAGGAAAATCTGCTTAACAGATATGCTTGAGATACAGGTTAAAAGCACCAGCCGCAACTTTACTCTTTGTCCTATTTAAGGTATCAAGAGCTCCAAACACTTGCCAAAACCTAAGAGTCTCATCTCCTGCAGCCAATGAAACAATGTACCCATCTCAACTTTGAAAATAGAAAACAAGAGAAATACTATCAACAAAAAGGATAAGACTGTCAGCACAAACCCATTTAGCGATATATCAATAGAATGAATACCTATACCTATTTGAATTGCAAGGAATGTAACAATTTATTCCTACAAATAAATCATTACGGTACAGTGTATATTCACTACTCTTACCTGAGAAGATTACCCTTTCCATGTTAGACTTGTACATGTCCAGAATGACATCTCCATGTACAAATCACAAACCTCTTGATACACTAAAAAATAATTCATGAATGGTTAGAGAAATGGTATAAAAAAGGAAAAACAGTTATGTTAAACAAGAGAGGCTTACAATTTGTTCTTTATTTATAATATTTTGAATGCAAGAAATTATTCTTATACCGTAGATAATACCCATGTGCTCATACCTAAAGCGGAAAATCTGCTTAACGAATCTGCTTGAAATACATCTTTAAAGCACCAACCGCATATTTACTCTCGGTCCTCTTTTAGGTATCAAGAGCTCCAAAGACTTACCAAATACAAAGTAAAGGTTGTCATTGTGTCGACACAAAAACAAGGGAAAGACTGTCAGCACAAAAAAAGGACTTTCAACACAAAATCCATTTAGTGTTAGATCAATACAATGAATACCTCTGCCAGATGCAACACTTTAGACTTGTGACCTATAAATCTCTCTTATCTTAACCATATATGGATATCTCCATAAGGTTAGTTGGTTTTGG
The DNA here is from genome assembly GCA_031772625.1 of Pinus tabuliformis. Classification (NCBI taxonomy): domain Eukaryota; kingdom Viridiplantae; phylum Streptophyta; class Pinopsida; order Pinales; family Pinaceae; genus Pinus; species Pinus tabuliformis. Next base: position 489,367,951 of record CM062812.1, on the reverse strand, counting down.
AAAAATCCATGTGAGAATATAATACCCCTGTGCTCATTGCTGAAGGAGGAGAATCTTCTTAATGGATATGCGTGAGATACATGTTAAAAGCACCAGCTGCATATTTACTCTTTGTCCTCTTTAAGTTATCATGATCTCCAAATACTTGACAAAACTTAAGAGTCTCATCTCCTGCAGCTACCGCAACAGCGTACCCATATGGACTCTGAAAATAAAAACAAAGGAAAGACTGTTAGCAAAAAGGCTAAGACTGTCAGCACAAACCCATTTAGCGATAGATCAATATAACGAATACCTCTGCCTATTTGAATTGAAAGGAATGTAACAATTTATTCCTACAACAAAATCACTATGGTACAAAGTATATTTGCTACTCTTACCTCAGAAGATTACCGTTTCCATGTCAGAAGTGTACATGTCGAGAACGACATCTCCATGTACAAATTCCAAACCTCTTGATACACTAAAAATGAATTCATGAATGGTTAGAGAAATGGTATAAAGTAGGAAAAACAACTATGTTAAAGGAGAGAGGCTTACAATATCTTATTTATTGATAATATTTTGAATGAAATAAATTATTGTTACCATAGATAACACCCATGTGCTCATACCTGTAGCGGAAAATCTACTTAATGAATCTGCTTGAAGTACATGTTTAAAGCACCAGCCGCATATTTACTCTTGGTCCTGTTTAAGTTATCGAGAGCTCCAAATACTTACCAAAGACAAAGGAAAGGCTGTCATTGTGTCAACGCAAAAACAAAGGAAAGACTGTCAGCACAAAAACAAAGACTTTCAACACAAAATCCATTTACCATTAGATCAATACAATGAATACCTCTACTAGATGCAGCACTCTAGACGTGTGACCTGTAAAGCTATCTTATCTTAACCATATATTGATATTTCTATAAGGTCAGCTGGTTCTGGCTAAATCCATGTGAGCAGATAATACCCCTATTCTCATTCCTGAAGGAGGAAAATTTTCTTAGCGGATATGCGTAAGATACTTGTTACAAGCACCAGCCACATCCTTACTCTTTGTCCTCTTTAAGGTATTAGGAGCTCCAAATACTTGCCAAAACCTAACAGCCTCATCGCCTGCAGCCAATGCAACAATGTACCCATCTCGACTCTGAAAATACAAAAGAAAGGAAAGATTGTCAGCAAAAAGGATAAGACTATTAGCACAAACCCACTTAGCAATAGATCAATAGAATGAATACCTCTGCCTATTTGAATTGCAAGGAATGTAACAATTTATTCCTACAAAAGAATCACTATGGTACAAAGTATATTCACTACTCTTACTTGAGAAGATTACCCTTTCCATGTCACACTTGTACATGTCCAGAATGACATCTCCATGTACAAATCACAAACCTCTTGATACACTAAAAATGAATTCATGAATGGTTAGAGAAATGGGATAAAGAAGGAAAAATAGTTATGTTAAGTAAGAGAGGCTTATAATATCTTCTTTATTTATAATACTTTGAATGCAAGAAATTATTCTTATACCGCAGATAATACCCATGTGCCCATACCTAAAGCGAAAAATTTGCTTAACGAATCTACTTGAAATACATGTTTAAATCACCAACTGCATCTTTACTCTTGGTCCTATTTAAGGTATCAAGAGCTCTAAAGACTTACCAAGTACAAAGGAAAGGTTGTCATTGTCTCAACAATGAAACAAAGGAAAGATTGTCAGCACAAAAGCAAATACTTTCAACACAAAATCCATTTAGCGTTAGATCAATAAAATGAATACCTCTGCCAGTAAATAAATTCTGAAAACTACAAAACAAAAATACTCTAGTACTTTTAACTCGATAATTTTGCAGCAGAAATACTCTGAAAAAAATCAAGAAAACAACAAAGATTTTTCCCTCCAAATTTCTCTTCATTAACTTTTTATCATAAAAAATTAATGGCTTCCTTACCAAGGAGGATAGCCCTTTGAAATACACAAAAATACAGTGAATGAAACCTGGAAAAATCAACCCTCGAAAATCAAGAACTGATCTCTGCCCACAAGTTGTTGCCTGATTTCTCTATCTTAATGAATCATGTTATGTTTGAAAACACAGATAATGGTGCACCTCAAAACTTTTATCTTGATATCGATCTTCAGATCGAATCGCTGAGGTGGACTGAATATAGGATATGAATGCGACTAAACTTGAAAGTGAATATATTCTTGGTTTTTTATTTGACTCTTTTACATTGGAATTCATTGTTTTAGGTTGGTAGTTCTAGTGATTGGTTGGAGATAATGTTTGTTTTATCATTCACCGTAGTTTAACTTCAAAGCCATATTTCACCGTAGTAATAATGATCTCTCATCATCTGCTAAATCAAAATTACTGATATATGTAATTTTCCAGTTTTGGAAATATTTCAATAGTAATACCATAGCCTACTTAAATATAGTTTTTTTAATTGTATATGTAATTTCAACAGCCTAAGTTATTAATAAATAATATATCTAAATATATAATAAGTGAAACAACTACCATGACCTTTCCTATACTTCCATAAAATTGATTTTATGGAACACATTTTCCTTTACTCTACCTCACATGTCACATACCTGTAACAAGGATCATAAGGGTAACATAATTTATACTTGAGTAAGGTGAAAAATAATTTATACTCAGGCTATTGCTATCGCTCATCAAGATTTAAATTTCCAAAAGACATGTTCAACATACCCATGTATACGCGCTAGGCTATATGTTCCAGTTAGAGCCAAATACATATCCTTTGGAAAGAGATATCTGCAGTAACAATTTCTTAGCCAACACTGAACATTTTTCAGAACATCACATTCCTTCTTCTTACATGGGAAGTAGTCCTTTACTCAAGTGAAAATAAAAAGTGGTCAAATTATTCAATGCAATCCTTCACTACCATACCTAATACATGAACATGCTTTTGGTTGTTTAATATGTCCCTCTGTACAAACCTGTAAATAAACTAAATGAATTCATGAATGGTCAGAGAACTACAATAAAAGGGTAAAACATATATGATAAGAAAGATAGATAACAACATCTTCAATATAACATAAGTTGATGCTTATTTGAATTGCAAGGAATGTAACAATGTATTCCTACAATAAAATCACTATGGTACAGAGTATATTCACTACTCTTACCTGAGAAGATTACCCTTTCCATGTCAGACTTGTACATGTCCAGAATGGAATCTTCATGTACAAATCACAAACCTCTTGATACACTAAAAGTGAATCCATGAATGGTTAGAGAAATGGTATAAAGAAGCAAAAACAGTTATATTAAATAAGAGAGGCTTACAGTATGTTCTTTATTTATAATATTTTGAATGCAAGAAATAATTCTTATACCACGGACAATACACATGTCCTCACACCTACAACGGAAAATTTGCTTAACGAATCTTCTTGAAATACATGTTTAAAGCACCACCCACACTTTACTCTTGATCCTCTATAAGGTATCAAGAGCTCCAAGGACTAACCAAATACAAATGAAAGGTTGTCATTGTGTCAGCACAAAAACAAAGGAATGTCTGTCAGCGCAAAAACAAAGACTTTCAACACAAAATCCGTTTACCGTTAGATCAATACAATGAATACCTCTACCAGATGTAGCACTCTAGATGTGTGACCTGTAAAGCTCTCTTATCTTAACCATATATGGATATTTCCATAAGATTAGCTAGTTCTGGCTGAATCCATGTGAGCATATAATGCCCCTGTGCTCATTCCTGAAGGAGGAAAATCTGCTTAATGGATACGCGTGACATACATATTAAAAGCACTAGCCCCATCTTTACTCTTTGTCTTCTTTAAGGTATCAGGAGCTCCAAAGACTTACCAAAACCTAAGAGTCTCATCTCCTACAGCCAATGCAACAATGCACCCATTTGGACTTTGGAAATACAAAAGAAAGGAAAGACTATCAGCAAAAAGGCTAAGACTATCATCACAAACCCATTTAGCGATAGATGAATAGAATGAATACCTTTGCCTATTTGAATTGCAAGGAATGTAACAATTTATTCCTACAAAAAAATCACTATGGTACATAGTATATTCGCTACTCTTACGTGAGAAGATTACCCTTTCCATGTCAGACATGCACATGTCCACAACGACACCTCCATGTACAAATCACAAACCTCTTGATTTACTAAAAATGAACTCATGAATGGTTAGAAAAATGGTACAATAAGGAAAAACAATTATGTTAAACAAAAGAGGCTTACAATATCTTCTTTATTTATAATATCTTGAATGCAAGAAATTATCCTTATACTGCAGATGATACCTATGTGCTCATACCTGAAGTGGAAAATCTGCATAAAAAATATGATTGAAATACATGTTTAAAGCACCAGCCGCATATTTACTCTTGGTCCTCTTTAAGCTATCAAGAGCTCCAAATTTTTACCAAATACAAAGGAAAGGTTGTCATTCTCTCAACACAAAAACAAAGGAAGACTATCAGCACAAAAACGAAGACTTTCAACACAAAATTCATTTAGTGTTATATCAATACAATGAATACCTTTGTGAGATGCAACACTCTAGACGTGCGACCTGTAAGGCTCTCTTATCTTAACCATATATGGATATTTCCATAAGTTCGGCTGGTTCTGGCTAAATCCATGCGAGCATATAATACCCCTGTGCTCATTCCTAAAGGAGGAAAATCTGCTTAATGGATATGCTTGAGATACAGGTTAAAAGCACCAGCTGCATCTTTACTCTTTGTCCTATTTAAGGTATCAAGAGTTCCAAACAGTTGCCAAAACCTAAGAGTCTCATCTCCTATAGCCAATGAAACAATGTACCCATCTCCACTCTGAAAATACAAAACAAGGGAAAGACTGTTAGCAAAAAGGATAAGACTGTCAGAACAAACCCATTTAGCGATAGATCAATAAAATGAATACCTCTGCCTATTTGAATTGCAAGGAATGTAACAATTTATTCCTACAAATAAATCACTATGGTACAAAGTATATTTGCTACTCTTACCTGAGAAGATTACCCATTCCATGTCAAACTTGTACATGTCCAAAACAACATCTCCATGTACAAATCACAAACCTCTTGATACACTAAAAAAGAATTCATAGATGGTTAGAGAAATGGTATAAAAAAGGAAAAACAATTATGTTAAACAAGAGAGGCTTACAATATCTTCTTTATTTATAATATTTTGAATGCAAGAAATTATTCTTATACCGCAGATAATACCCATGTGCTCATACCTAAAGCAAAAAATATGCTTAACAAATCTACTTGAAATACATGTTTAAAGCACCAACTGCATCTTTACTCTTGGTCCTATTTAAGGTATCAAGAGCTCTAAAGACCTACCAAGTACAACGGAAAGGTTGTCTTTGTCTCAGCAAAAAAGAAAAGGAAAGATTGTCAGCACAAAAACAAATACTTTCAACACAAAATCCATTTAGCATTAGATCAATACAATGAATACCTCTGCCAGTAAATAAATTCTGAAAACTACAAAACAAAAATACTCTAGTACTTTTAACTCGATAATTTTGCAACAGAAATACTCTAAAAAAAATCAAGAAAACAACAAAGATTTTTCCCTCCAAATTTCTCTTAATTAAGTTTTTATCATAAAAAATTAAGGGCTTCCTTGCCAAGGAGGATGGCCCTTTGAAATACACAAAAATACAGTGAATGAAACCTGGCAAAATCAACCCACAAAAATCAAGAACTGATCTCTGTCTACAACTTGTTGCCTGATTTCTCTATCTTAATGAATCATGTTATGTTTGAAATCACAGATAATGGTGCACCTCAAATCTTTGATCTTGATATCGATCTTCAGATCGCATCACCGATGTGGATTAAATACAAGATATGAATGTGACTAAACTTGAAAGTGAATATATTCTTGGTATTTTATTCGACTCTTTTATAATTCTTTGAATCTATTATACCTTGGAATTCATTGTTTTAGGTTGGCAGTTATAGTGGTTGGTTTGAGATAAGGTTCGTTTTTCCATTCACCGTAGTTTAACTTCAAAGCCATATTTCACTGTAGTAATAATGATCTCTCAGCATTTGCTAAATCAAAATTACTGATATATGTAATTTGCCAGTTTTGGAAATATTTCAATAGTAATAGCATAGCCTGCTTAAATATAGTTTTTCTAATTGTATATGTAATTTCAACAGCCTAAGTTATTAATAAATATTATATCTAAATATATAATAAGTGAAACAACTACCATGACCTTTCCTATACTTCCATAAAATCGATTTTATGGAACACATTTTCCTTTACTCTACCTCACATGTCACATACCTGTAACGGGGATCATAAGGCTAACATAAATTATACTCGAGTGAGATGAAAATTAATTTATACTCAGGCTGATGCTATCCCTCATCGAGATTTAAATTTCCAAAAGACATGTAAAACATACCCATGTATACGGGCTAGGCTATATGTTCCAGTTAGAGCCAAATACATATCCTTTGGAAAGAGATATCTGGAGTAACATTTTCTTAGCCAACACTGAACATTTTTTAGAACATCACATTCCCTCTTCTTACATGAGAATTAGTCCTTTACTCAAGTGAAAATAAAAAATGGTCAAATTATTCAATGCAATCCTTCACTACTATACCTAATACATGAACATGCTTTTGGTTGTTTAATATGCCCCTCTGTACAAACCTGTAAATAAACTAAATGAATCCATGAATGGTGAGAGAACTGCAATAAAAAGGTAAAACATATATGACAAGAAAGATAGATAACAACATCTTCAATATAGCATAAGTCGATTCCTATTTGAATTGCAAGGAATGTAACAATTTATTCCTACAATAAAATCACTATGGTACAGAGTATATTCGCTACTCTTACCTGAGAAGATTACCCTTTCCATGTCATACTTGTACATGTCTAGAATGGAATCTCCATGTACAAATCACAAACCTCTTGATACAGTAAAAGTGAATTCATGAATGGTTAGAGAAATGGTATAAAGAAGAAAAAACAATTATGTTAAATAAGAGAGGCTTACAGTATGTTCTTTATTTATAATATTTTGATTGCAAGAAATAATTCTTATACCATGGACAATACACATGTCCTCATACCTGTAGCGGAAAATCTGCTTAATGAATCTTCTTAAAATACATGTTTAAAGCACCAGCCGCGTCTTTACTCTTGATCCTTTATAAGGTATCAAGAGCTCCAAATACTTACCAAATACAAAGGAAAGGTTGTCATTGTGTCAAGACAAAAACAAAGGAAAGTCCGTCAGCACAAAAAAAAATACTTTCAACACAAAATCCATTTACTGTTAGATCAATACAATGAATACCTCTGCCAGATGCAACACTCTAGACATGTGACCTGTAAAATTCTATTATCTTAACCATATATGGATATTTCCATAAGGTCAGCTGGTTCTGGCTAAATCCATGTGAGCAGATAATACCCCTGTGCTCATTCCTGAAGGAAGAAAATATGCTTAATGGATACGTGTGACATACATGTTAAAAGCACCAGCCCCATCTTTACTCTTTGTATTCTTTACGGTATAAGGAGCTACAAGGACTTACCAAAACCTAAGAGTATCATCTCCTATAGCCAACAAACAGGTGGTTCAAATTACAGTATTGGAGGACAACGCAGAGAGTCAGTCTAGGCAATACGTGGGTCTTGAGGAGAAGAGCTACAGGCTGGTTTCAACACTGGGAGGGGAGGAGATTCATAGGAGGGATCATCTCAGTGATTTGGAGTAGTTTCCAGGAGGTTACACAACTTCACTCTAGCAGGTCGAGTTTTGCAGTTGCATCTGAGCTTGGGCTCCTTAGGGGTCGAATTTCAGAAGTCTCAACCAGGCCAAACCCTTCCTTGGTATTGGTGGGTTTCTTGCCAAGGATGGGAAATAAACTATATCAATGGGGATTTTGACTTCAAATTTTATGAGGAAGGGTTTGGGGTGAGAGTCATAGTGGGAAATAAACTATAGCAATGGGAATTTTAACTCTACTTAGCCTTGCACAATTTTATGTGATGAACATTATTTCATCCAAACCTTGACTCTGCCTGGATTGTAAAAAAAAACAATTCTTTTGAAAAAAAGAAATCATAAAAATGAATAAAATTGAACAATGGTCTTCAGCAAATGAAAATTGGTAGATAAGAGGGCATATGACCTAGCCTTGTCAATGGGAGGATACTCAAATATACAACCATCGCTGTTGTGACCCTTATGGATCTTGATTTTTCTTTCTACATGTAGTTGTTGGTGTATGTGTATATAATCGACCCTCTAATGGATGATTTTGAATTGTATTGAGTAAAAATTATAAGATGCACTTATTTTATGACCCGACAAATGATGGAGAGTTTTGAACTAGATATGGTCATTATTAGACCCTCTATATATGTTCTTGTTTGTGACAACTTTTTCAATTAATTGAAACAAGGCAAAACAGATTGCAACCCAAAAGCATCTTTAATCATTTCTTGTAGTCTGAAATATTTTATAGAAGGTGTTCCCCTTTACCATTCAGTTATCTCAATCTTTAAATTACACAAAATGATTTATCAAATCGAAAATTATTCTAAACAATGCAAGCTGTAAAATTTATCCCATTCATATGTAGTACATAACAAAATCTCCTCTGGAGGCAAGATAATCACAAACACTGATGCCATAGCTTATTCTTCAAGATCTATTTTTCGCATACGGGAAGTGGATCATTAATCCATATAATCAAACCATGCCTGAGGAACTTTACTAAATGATATCATATTTATAGTGGCCACACTTCCTTAGCTTCCAACTTTTGACTATGGGACATCTTAGTGCATCACATTCAAACATTACTTCTAAATTACAATAATATATACCCATGATCTATATCTCTATAGTACACAATCTGGGTAGATGTGTCGATCAAGATATATTGTGGTGACTGGAGCTCTGTGATACTCTAGAACACTTGGGGCCTTTCTCTGTTTTGTTGTTATCTCAAAAGTCTTGTTTTTTACATATCGACAAATAGAAATTAGATAGAAGATGATAGTAAGCATTGAGAACTATAGCATTCTCTTCATTTGAATGTATGGATAATTGGTACCTATATTCTTGCAGATGTTTCCTTAGATCAGTTTTTAGCTGGTCGCCCTCCTTTGCCTCTTGGTGAGTTACTTGTGATTCAACTGCAATAGTGTCTAGTGAAGGCTGCCTAATTAACCAAAGGTAAGACCAAGTTTTTGCAATCTAACGAAATGACCAGATGCCCACAAATTGGTCAGTTTCAGGACAATTATTCTCAAACAGAAGGCCTGTTTAGGGACCATGTAAAGAGAAGCCTGAGTAATAGTTTGCAGGAAAGCTATATGAGTACCTTTCATCGCCCTTGATGATATTCAACTTTTCTATGAATGAATCTGATCTTTGAGATCCTCTATCGGAAAGTGCGGTGGGAAAATAAATTTGTATAGGTCCATTTAGATTTCAGAGTAGCGACGAAATTATATTTGAATAGGTAGTAAAATCTTATAAAGCAATAGCTATGGTCGCTTAGGTTTCCATTAAATTTTATATTTATTTGAGCAAACGAGGCCATCTCACATAGAAGTTATGTCTAATGATGTTGAAGATAAGTAATAATGCTAGTCTAATTAGAGTATCAATAAAAACTATATGAGTTCTCTCTAGTATAAGTATGTTGATATGAGGAGGAAAAATGGACATGAGCTTTACACATAATGGAAATATCTATTAATTTTTAAGGAGGTGAAAAATGTGAAAAATATGTTTAAATCTGTAAATAATGTTATCAATCAATTTAAATAGTTATAGGTAGCTCATTATTCTTGAGGAAGTTCATTTAGAGCTTAAAAATACCCTATTAGAAGCTAGCCATATCTTAGAAGCCTTTCACGTGTGTTGTTAAGAGAGACATGGGATAAATTTTGACTAAAGGAAATAAGGGGTACAATAAAATCAATGTATAACACCTACTAAAATCACCAAGAATATACACAAACCATCAAGATGACACACTTCTCTGAGAAAAAATATGAAATGCCATGGAACAACTCAAATTAAAACTGATAGGCAAAGCATCAAGAGTTAGAACAAATTGTTTATGTTAGGTCCCTGTAATACTAATGATTATGGATTTGAGACTTCTGCGATTTGTATTCTGTGTGTTTGTGTCTTCCGGATGCACTTAAACAACAGATGCGATGAATACTAATGATTCCGCCATTACTATTGTCATTATAGCCCTTATTGTTATTCTTGTGCCCTGATTGTCCCCATATTGTTATTATTGTGCCCCATAGAAGCCCACTATTGTTATTGCAGTTCTGCCCTTATATTATTATTATTATGTCAACTTTGATTATATTATGACCCCTTAGACTCCTATATATAGAAAGGAATTTTTGTCATTTGTATCATCCAAGAATTGTTCATTTGTGTAATGTAAAGGAGGTTTCCCCCTCGAAGAGGCTGATTTTGAAGGCATTCATCTATCTTTTCTTCTATTTTGTGAGTTGGTTGCATAATAGTTGAAGTGAACACAGTAAAAATAGTACACATTGGACATAATATCATATACACATGGATCATACATATCCAGCTAAATGTGGTAGCTAAGGGAACCTCTTTCTACACCTAGTGTCCTAGATGGCTAAGGCAATGTGTGATCAAACCAATGATACATCCATGAATTACATATAGATTCGTAAACCTTAGATTGGAAATGATCAATGTGACAGGAATCGCAGGGGTTGAAATGACAATCTGTTAATTTTAGTTAATAATTATATGTTCTGTGCTTAGCACGATTACTTTAATGTTCCTTAACAAACCCAATAGAAATTTCGATTTAGATTTATAGTAGAAATCACATTAACCATTAATCACATTGACAATAAAAGTAGATAGAACATAAAATAATATTCAAAAATCAAACCAAGACAAGAGGACACCAGATTTGGCGGATGCCATGGAAAAACCCCAATGTTAGGAAACCCCTTTGATCAATTCTTCTTATTATTATATCAAAAGTTCAGCAGAGAGAGATGGAGAGAGAAAGAAAGTACAAAAGTCAAATTGACTTGTCCAATTCAAAGTCAAAACAATCCTGTCAACTTATCCAGTCAAACTTCAGCCCTAACTAGAAAGTCAACATTGGTCAAATCAACAATAAATCATCCTCAAAATAGCTCGGTCTTCCCCAGTGAAACTCAGTGAAAGGAGAGAGAAAAATTCTTATAATTTTCTCTGGTCAAACTGCAGTCAACCATGAAGTCATTGTTGGTCAAATTTACCATATTCCATCGATTTTTGGGCCCAGAAATGCCACCTAAAGAGACAAAAAATATCCTCCAAAAATCGCAGTCAAAGCTAGTCAATAAATCTTTTGTCAACATTGGTCAAACTTGGTCTGCTGCCTAAAATTTTGGTCCTCCAATTCAGCCCAGAAAATTCGTCCTTCTTGCCACACGTGTGAGAGAGACAAGTTGCCCAATAGTTGTACGAACCAATGAGAGAAGGAGAGAGAAAAATTTGTGAGTGATGATGATGCCAAATGAGGAGAGAGGCCATTTATATTTATAAAATTCACTATGGGTGAAAAGACACATCCATTGGGCTTCTCGAGCCTACATGTTGATGTAGCCGACCTAAACAAATTGTACAAGTGTGGGCATAAATTCAAAATCACACATTTTCTTGTCTAAATGAGATGATATTTATATCAATTTTGTTCCTCTCGAAAAGAGGAATTTAATGCAATCATCATCTTCATCAAATGAGCTATCCCAAGGTGTAATTTGGCCCTATTTATCAATTTTAACACAATCAAAATTTTAAAATATCCTCTAAAATCCCAAATAGAAAATGGGGTAATATATCCCGTGACATCAAACTTGTGATCTATGGTTGGAAATACTCAAATTATCTCTAAAGAAATACGTCTCATTGAGGTCGAGGTCAAGAAGAGGTATGATGTCTCATTAATTTGGTAGTTGAAGAAGTTTGAATCTTGGTTTGTCAATTTGGTCCTAGGTACGCAAGGCAACATGGAAGGAGGTGACCCCCTTGGAGGCATTTTATAGGGGAAGGCCGCATAAGGCCTTATTTAAAGATCTAAATCAAAGGACCTCCCTCATAAAATGTTCTAGACGTGTATTTAAAGAATGTAGATAATGACCCATCCAAATGTCAATAAAGACAATAGAACATCCCTTGAATCTCATAATAAATGGGGGCATCTACAGATGAGGTGATCCTTTAATTCTATCTCGTGTATATGGAAACGCTAGCAAATGTTATTAAGAAGAGGAAGGTCATTATGATTAGTTTCAACTTGACGAGAATGTAAACCCAATTTGAACGCACCAAGGGGGACCCGAAGGGCAACGTCTTGTACTCTTTTGCATATGTGGTTAAACAAAAAGGCCCCCTTTTATTTGCATGAAGTGTTCCTGGTACAAATCCATGTTAGAGTCGAGGCTCTGAAAGGATGAAGTTTAAGTACATTGAATGTATTTTCTATAAATAACCCCTCTAACAACCTAACAAAAACATAAAATTATGTCATTTACATTGGAGGTGTAAATTACTTGAATTGTGTTACAACTTTAATCACTGCCCCACAAAAATGTGTCATGCTTCCTTGTGATGATGGTTCAACCCTATTAGAGAACAACCTCACAACATAAAAGGAATTTAAACATGATGTAACTTTAATAGTGCCCAACATTCACCCCCTGGCTCACCACTCATGGCTAATTTAAGGCTATTTCAAGCATTGATGTGGATAATATCATTTTATTTTCTCTTATGTATTATTATACATTCACACATTTGAGTTTAGTGGTTAATGACTTAAGATTTAGGGGATTTAGGTGTTAGTGGTTAAGGGGTTAGAAGTTAAGGTGTTTAGGTGGTGAAGGGTTAGGGGTTAAGGGTGAGTGGTTAAGAGGATAAGGAGTTATGGCCTAGGAGGTTCATGGCTTATATGTTAGGTGTTAATGTATCAAGATTTAATGAGTCAAGGGGCTTATGCGTTATGAGTTGTGAGTGTAGGGGTTAAGGGATTATGGATTAGGGGTTAAGGGGATAGGGAATTTACAGGTTATGGGTTAAGGGCTTATGGTTTGTGAAAATTAGACTCCTAATCCCCTTATCACCACTATTGGGGGTTCCCCTATCAATTTCTCTAGCTACCTTTCCTCTAGGTCCATAGACCCTACGAAATTAAGTCCTAAGACCACTTCTCAGTTTGGGTTGATTTACTATTCTCGTAGGCTTGGTTGGACAAATGCTCTAGAGCCCTTGGTGGGTTGAGTTACTAGTCCTAGAGCCTTGGCTGGAAAAACGCTCTAGAGCCATGGATGGATGGGATAGAGACCGATCTAATGATGGTTTTGTGATGTCCAACCGTGAGGTGGAATAATTATTTGATGGGTTGAGGTGGATGGCCTCTGGAAGCCCTGGATGGTTTTCGATTGATGTGTTCTATGAGATCCCACATTAATGCCTGGAATATGTCACAGGGCTGAGTGGTTGAAGAGAGATTTGGCTCATCCATTCTATGGTCAGGTGGAACATGGATGTTCAATCACAAGTTTGGGTTTTGCATCATTAATGAAATGTTATTTCATCTTGTATTTCTATGAGAATTTTGATGGATTATATGTGGTCTATATGACTGTAATTTCATGAGTATTTTCTGTTGTTATTATGTTGGTTATGTATGTGTTTTATGACAGCAGCCATGTGTGGCTCTCATCATGTTCTTACTTACAATTGAATGATCAATGTATATATGACATAATGGATGGAATGGAAGTTGATGTGTTGAGGCATCAATGGTTCTTATTGATTCTCAGCTAAGTATGAGACCCCTATGCTCAAAATTGCGAATTACACCTATAGACTACACATTTGCAATATTTTTGACGAAATGCCTATTATTGCTAGTAGGGTTCCAGTCAAGGTCTTGAACAAGTATTTTCTTTAGCACTATCAATGATCATTTCCATGTTCTTTTACTACCTTTCAGAGATGGTTCAATTCTAGGCAATGACCTGGGCTCTGGGCCTGAAAAAAGTGGCCCAAATCCCAGAGTCATTGGCATAACACTGAAAATTTTGGTCTTTGGTCCCGAGAAGGCAAGCTTGTGAGAGCAACTTTGGGTTTCTAGTCACCCTAATGCCTATATCATGTGAGTGACTGAGCCTTAAGTTATCCAAAATTAGTTCTAGTGGGACCCCAAGGTAAGTTGTCTAAAGTATTGGATTGGTTTGTAAGGGTCTTGTAGCTAATGGTTAATGTCTGCATGGTGTGTTTCCATCGGTTCCACTTCCTTAACGTGACTTAGGAGGTTGAATCATATCATAGTGGCCTCTTGTCACATCTTTACCCCATTTGGTCGATTGCATGGGTAGATGTGGGAGGAGGGTGTTACAAGGGAGTGCAAGGAATCATAAGGGAGCACTAGTTTAGATGGCATGGAAATAATTGAATATGAGTGTGTGATAAGGAGTGTTAGTGAGTTTGAAGTGTGCTAAGGAGGGACTAACAAGGTATGTTAGGCAGTGTCAAGGCATGCTACAGTTCTAGGGAAGCATGCCAAGATGTACCAAGTTCAAAGGTGTGCCAATGTGTGCTAAGGAGTGTTAGTGAGTGATAGGGAAACACAAGGGAGCACTAGGTCAAAATGCATGGAAATGAATGAATAAAAGTGTGTGACAGGGAGTGCAGTAAGTTCCATGTGTGTTAAGGAGGGAGTGACATGGTATGCTAGGTAGTGCTAAGGCATGCTAGAGTGCAAGTGAAACATCTGACCAAGATGTGTCAGGTGTCAGGGTGTGCCGACATGTGCTAGGAAGTGTTACAAAGTGCCATGGACACACAATGGACCACTAAGTCAAAATAATGCATGGAAATTAATGAATACGATTTTGTGACAGGAAGTGCTAGTGAATTATAGGTGTGATGTGGGAGTTACAAGATATTCGTTGTAGCGCTAAGGCATGCTACATGCCAGGGCAACAATATGGCAAGATGTGCCAAGTGCTGGGCTATGTCAATGCGTGCCAGGGAGTGTTAGGGAGTGCCATGGAAACACAAGGGAGAGATAGTTTCAAATGCATGGAAATGAATGAATAAGGGCATGTGATAGGAAGTGTTAGTGAGTTATAGGTGTGTTAAGGAGGGAGTTGAAAGGTATGCTAGGTAGTGCCAAGGAATGCTAGAGTGTTAGAGCAACATGCGAAGATGTGCCAGGTACCATGGAGTGTTATGGAGTGCCATGGAAACACAAGGGAGAAGTAGATCAAAATGCATGGAAATGAATGAATAGGAGTGTGTGATAGGGAATGTCAGTGAGTTTCAAGTATGTTAAGGAGGGAGTGATAAGGTTATATGCTAGGCAGTGCCAAGGCATGCTATATTTCCAGCGCATGTCAGGGAGTGATAGGGAGTGCCAAATCATGTCAAGGAATGTAGGGGGTGCTAACACATGCCACATAGTGCCAAGGGATGGTTAGATGTGTGAGGTGCTATGACATTTCAATATGTAAAATATGTTGTTCAGATTTTTTATGGCCAAGGTTGGACATGAGCCTTGACATGGAAACTTGTAACTCGTTAAGTTTGATAAGTTGAAATTATACATGAGTAGCCTAAGATGAGTTATAGTCAGTTCTTAGGTGAACAAGGCATAGTCTAGTTGTAGTAACTATAACTTGGTCAAGTTGTTGTAGTCGAGGAAGAGTTGGTTGGGTTCCCAACTCCCAAAAAAAGTATGGGTAGTTGTGAGGGCATTACAGGTAAGGACTGTCAGGGCATGCCAATGAATGAAAAGGCATTCTAACACATGGCAGACATTGCCAATGCATGGTTAGGATTGTTAGGGAGAGTTAGGGCATCACAAGACAGAACTAGGTCAAAATACATGGAAGTGAACAAATAAGATTGTGTGTCAAAGAGTGCCAATGAATTCCAGGTGTCTTAAGGAAAAAGTGTGTTAGGAGAAGGTTAGAATAGGAATTTTAGGAGGCAAGCCTATGGTTACAATTATAAGGGGTTGGTCAAATCAATTTCAAAAAAAGGAATACTTTGGGTTGGGCTCAACACTGCTTTGCCAATGAATTGGTTGGGTTCCCAAGTCACAAAAATATTAAAGCTATCTATGAGGGCATGACAATTAGGGAGTGATAACGTGTTCTAGGGAATGTCAGGAAGTGCTAACACATGATAGGTAGTTCTAAGGCATGTTAAGATTTCTAGGACAAGACAACTTCTAAGGCATCCCAGGATGTGCCAAGTGCCAAGGTGTGGCGTGAATGCATTCTAGGGAGTGTTTGGGACAAGTGACAAGGAAACACAAGGGAACACTAGTTTCAAATGCATGCAAATGAAGTGTCAATGAGTTCCAGGTGTGCTAAGGAGGGAGTGAGAAGGTATGATATGTAGTGCCAAGGCATGCTAGAGTGATAGGGAACCATACCAAGATGATGTGCCAAGTGCCAAGGTGTGCCAATGCATCTTAAGGAGTGTTAGGGGGTGCCAAGGAAACATAAGGGAGAACTAGGTCAAAATACATGGAAATGAATGAATAAGAGTGTGTGACAGGGAGTGTCAGCGAGTTCCAAGTGTGCTAAGGAGAGAGTGACATGGTACGCTAGGTTGCACTAAGTCATGCTAGATTGCTAGGGAGACATGCGGCCAAGATGTGCTAGGTGCTAGGGTGTGTCAACATGTGTTAGGAAGTGTTAGGGAGTGCCAAGGAAACACAAGGGAGAACTAGGTCAAAATAATGCATGCAAATGAACAAATAAGATTTTGTGATAGGAAGCGTCAGTGAGTTTCAAGTGTGCTAAGGGAGTAACAAGGTATGGTAGCCAGTGCTAAGGCATGCTAGAGATCAGGGAAACATGCCTAGATGTGATAGGTTCTAGAGTGTGCTAATGCATGTCAGGAACCATTATGGAGTCCCAAGGAAACAAAAGGGATCACTAGTTTCAAATACATGAAAATGAATGAATAAGAGTGTGTGACAGTGAGTGTTAGTGAGTTCTAGGTGTGGTAAGGAGGGAGTTGCAAGATTTGTTATGTAGTGCGAAGGAATGTTAGAGTGACAAGGAGACATGCCGAGATGTGCCAGGTGCCAGGGTGTGTCAATGTGTTCCAACAAGTGTTAGGGAGTGCCACATAAACACAATGGAGAACTAGTTCAAAATGCATGGAAATGAATAGATAAGAGTGTGTGATAGGAAGTGTCAGTGAGTTCCAAGTGTTCTAAGGAGGGAGTGACAAGCTTATATGCTAGGCAGTTCCAAGGAATGCTAGAGTGCTAGGGCATGTCATGGAGTGCTAGGGTGTGCTATGGAGTGAAAAGCATGCCAAGAAATGTAGGCAATGCTAACATGTGCCACATAGTGGTAACGAATTGTTAGACGTGCCAAGTGATGTGGCATGTGAATATGTAAACTATGTTGCTTAGTTGTTTTATGGCCATGGTTGGACGTGAGCCTTGACTTCGTAACTTATTAAGTGGGATGAGTTGAGATTGGACATGAGTAGCCTAAGATGTGTTTTAGGTAGTTCTTAGGTAAACAAGGCATATTCTAGTTGTAGTCATTATAACTTGGGTAAGTTGTTGTAGTGGAGGCAGGACTTGGTTGGGTTCCCAAGTCTCAAAAAAAGTAACGGTAGTTGTGGGTGCATGATATCTAAGGAGTGTAGTGGCATGAAAAGGAATGAAAAGGCATGCTAACACATGGCAGATAGTGTCAATGGATGCTGAGAAGTGTTAGGGAGTGTCAGGGGAACACAAGGGAGAACTAAGTCAAAATGCTTAGATATGAATGAATAAGAGTGTGTGCGAAGGAGTGTCAGTGGATTCCAGGTGTCCCAAGGATGAAGTGTTTTAGGAGAAGTTAAAGATGGGACTTGTAGAATGAAAGCCTATGGTTGTGATAAGGCGTTGAAAAATTTTAGAGAAAGGGAGAATTTGGGTTGGGCACAATACTGTTTTGCTAATGAATTGGTTGGGTTCCCCAGTTGCATAAAACGTAATGCTATCTATGAGGGCATGAAAACTAGTGAGTACCAAGATGTTCTAGGGAATGTAAGTTTCCCAAGTCATGGAAAAATGTAATGCTAGTTGTGAGGGCATGACTGCCAAGGTATGTTAGGGAATTCTAGGGCATGCTAACAAGTGTTATATAGTGCGAAGACATGTCAAACATGCTAAGATGTGCCAAGTCCTAAGGCATGCGAAGATGTGCAAGGGTGTGACACTGCATGTTAGGGACTCTCAAGGAAACAAAAGGAAGAAACAAGTTAAACTGCCAGAAAATGAACACATAATAGGGTTAATAAGTCATCAATTTACCTTTTCTATGAGGGACATGCAACACACACCAACACTAGGTGCCAATAGGTGCCAAGTGTCATGTGTTAGTGCATTCAAAGTGCCAAATCTTCCTCCATTGCTTCTCACCGACTTTGCAATAATTGATCTCAGATAAATTTAATATTAAACCATTCCAAATCATACCAAGTAATCTCAATGCATGCCAAACATGCTAAGACTTTCCAAGTGCCAACACATGCAAAGTGCCAATGTGTGTCAGGGAGTTTGATGCATGCTATAAAGTGGCAGAACATGTCAAAGAGTGCTAAGGTGTGCTAGAGAGTGCAAATGCATGCTGAGGGGTGTTACAAAGTACTAGGACAACACAAGGGATCACTAAGACAAAATGAATGGAAGTGAATGAATATGAGGGTGTTTCAAGGAGTGTCAATGAGTGTTAACTATGATGGCAAGGAGGGAGTGACAAGGTATGCTAAGAAATGGTAAGGCATGTCATGGAATACCAGGGCATGTCAGGAAGTGATAGAGTGTGCTAGGTAGTTCTGGGGTCTTCTAACATGTGCCAAATAGTGCCAAGGGATGCCAAGACATGCTAAGACATGCCAGGTGCTAAGACACACTAGGATGTGCAAGGTTCCAGAGTATGCCAATATGCGTCAAGGAGTTTTAAGGAAGCAAAAGGAATAACCAATCCAAAATTCAAGTAAATGAACACATAAGAGGGTTAATAATTCAGAACTTTATCTTTTTCAAAAGGGGCATGCTAGGCACACTAATACTAGGTTCCAATCCATGCCAAGAGCCAATGTGTGCCAAGTGCTAATGTATGTCAATGCAATATTATGCAAAGGTTTTCTAGGGAATGCTAGGGACTACAGGGCATGCCAACGCATGTTATGGGAGTGCTATGATATGCTAGGTCATGCCAACATGTGCTTGATTTTCCTACTCATGGAAATATGTTCTAGGTACACAGATGTTCCAAGACATGTGAAGTGCCAAGGAATGTTAGTGTGTACCAAATCATGTTAAGGCATGCCATGAGTGTTGAGGAGTGCTAGCTTTCTCTCATTAATAGAATTGACAAATCTTGATTATGTATTAAATAATATAATTCCCACACACACTAGTGGAACTTTATCTAAATGGAATTTGCTAGATAATAAACATAATAGAGATGAATCATGCGTTGACTCATATGAAAACTATACTCTTACTACTTGAGGGAATGATACACACTAATTACTTCTTAACAAATTGACTGACTCTAACCACTGTGGCCTTGGACACATAATGAAAGTAACTCCACAAAAATGGCCTTAAATTGTTATCTTTCGACAAAAAATATAGTAACAGGTACATAGTGTCATCAAAAACTAATTGGAATGATCAATGATGACGAACATTTTTTGACCGTCACCAAAAGTAACCAAAAAGAGAATTTGTGAGGGTCAATAAAAGATCGTCACTAGAAGTGTCACCAAAGAGAGAATTAGTGATGGGCCTTTAACTACCCTCACCAAAAGTGTCACCAAAGAGAGAATTAGTGACAGACCTTTAACGACCCTCACCAAAAGTGTCATTGAAAATGGCTTCGATGAAAAACCTTCAAGGACCATCACTATATACACTTACAATGATGCTTTTTTAAGGACCATCACCATATGCGACATTGGTGATGGACCTTAAAGGTTTGTCATAGGAATGACCCTCACCAATGACCCCTTTTCTTGTAGTGAGACATTTTAGCCACAAGTCTTGACTATATCGTTTCCCCCCTCATGACTGGGTTCAGTCCACGTCGGTCATAAATGACGACCACCTCGTCCTTTTTAGAGAAGTACAATCAATAAGCAACTCACTTGGACATCCTTTTAACACCATTATAGTGAATATGGGTAGAAACGTTAAAGAGGATATGTGACAACTTCTATAATAAAACTAACTT
Organism: Pinus tabuliformis; assembly: GCA_031772625.1. Lineage (NCBI taxonomy): Eukaryota > Viridiplantae > Streptophyta > Pinopsida > Pinales > Pinaceae > Pinus > Pinus tabuliformis. The sequence continues at coordinate 489,347,588 of CM062812.1, read as the reverse complement.
CGGGATAGGCATCCTATTTTGAGATAGTTTTTTCATAATTATTAAAAAATTAAGTGGTTAGTTGGGGTTTAGAGTATGTGGTTTGTTGGGAGTAAGAGTATGGGAGAGTTTTATATAATAAGAGATATTTGTAATTATTTCATTAAATTATTTAATAGGAAGAAGTATATATAAGATGTTATAAGAATTATTAATAATTAATAAGTTAATGTAAATATATATAGACATATTTTATATAATATATAAAACAAATGCAAAATAATTACAAATTAAATTAAATATTTCATTAGTGTCTTGTTTATGATGAGGAAAATAGGTTATTCCTTTTATAATTAATTAATATTCCAAGTGTTATGTGGACTTATCCCTCTTGTGGACAAGAGCAATCTCCCTAGACTTCAAAGAAGCCTTCTAATAAACAACCAAGAGCTATTACCTTTCTCTATACTATGATTGACTGAAACAAATACTACAATAACGACCACTTACCATTTAAACAAAATGATTTATGAAGACACCTTTATATCTCTCGACCATCTTCTCCTCGAAGCTTTAGAGTGCTTCCCTTTGGTCCCCATAGCTTCTCCATGGTGTGCTGAAGGACATCTGCATAGATGGAGACAAATAAGAGATCAAAGTATCTCATATATAATCATAAGATAAATGAACTAATTAAGAAATCATGTATCATAAACTGATCAATACGCAATCACAACCTATGTAGGTGATCAAGGAATCCTACAAACTATATCAACAAATATGTAATTGAGAAATAACAATTGACTTTATATTAATCAAATAGAGAATACCCTTACAACCATGTAGCCTTGATGTTGCAAGTCCCTTCCCACAATATCCAACCCTCTACTTGAATGAATAGCCTTCCAAACTTATTCCTGCAACATAAGCCTACTTCCAACAATCCTCCTCAATCCTTTGGCTTGTGTCAGCTTTATAGGCCAAGGGTGGGAAGTTTGGGATCCATTTTCAAAGGGACGAGATTCATTAATGGTGGGATAGGGATTCCATAGAGAGGGAGTTGCTCTATGATGAGAGGGATCAAGACTGAATAGGAAATCATTTGAAGCTTGTTAGTTGGGATAGATGATACTAACATTGCTTCTAGACTTTAATTTTTATTTTTGCATGTGATAAGTAATGTTCGCAGGTCATAGTGTAAGGCAATGCATACTTATGCATAGTTCCTAAGGGACACCTATATGTATGTGCAGATATTGACTAGGGAACTATGTAGGAAGCCAAAAACATGGTTTTGTACCATGGGATCCAAGAACTCCACTTTCTTTGGGGTAATTTGGATGCTAAGTTTACAGGTGAATGCTTTGGGACACATTTGTGGACAAAGAAATATCCAAAAAGATGGTGATTTTCTTAATTCGACAAAATGACATGTAACATATTTCCCCCTAAATTGAGAAGTTAAAATAAATCCGATGACTCAAGCACTTTATTATGCAAAGGTTTGGGTTAGAGACTGTAGTTGGAGCCCTGAAACAATCAAACAAATGTTACAATTCAATATATAATATTGTCGCTGATGTAGGCATTCCCATACTCAAAAAATAAACGTCTCAAATAACAGTAAGGAAATACATCCAAAGATCCATATCAATAGGCAAGATATTATGGACACAACCATCAATGGATCTATGTTTACAATTAGGAATATTAATAACTCCATGCATCTTGGATGGATGAAACTAGATCGAGGTCTTGATCTCCATTTCACAATCCATAGTATGAATCTAGGCATGCGAATAAATGCCTTGTAGTCGAACATGGTAGAGACCACTTGATTACCGGCCAATGGTGTGCACCATTAACAAGTGCAATAGAAACCACAAATAATGACAATGGTTCTCAAGGTACATCCTATGCAATCTACAAAGTGCAAAAAGATGTGCTGATGTCAAACACCCATAAAATCATTTGATCGAAGGTCAATGATTAGAACCTATCATCGAAGGAGACAAACCTGCCATTAAGGCATGCTATCCTTAAGGTACTGAAGGCTTCTAGATCAACTTCGTAGATAATTTTTTCAAGTAGATAGGAAGTGACTCATCGCAAGAGGCCCCACGTCACAAAACTCATGCCAAGTTTTTAACAATAATAGTTTGGAGTAATCCAGGACTAACTTACGGTGGTCAATGCAACTGAAGGCTATGACTGACAAAGTAATTTGACTGAAGTTGGACTTCTCTTGAAGATATTAGATACATGACATGATTAATTCGAAACATTTGACTCAAAAAATAAAACCCAAACCAACTGAAGACTTTCAATAAGGTATGCTAAATTACAAGACAAATGGATTTCAAAACTTGGACACGAATGTGACGGAGTGTCATGTTCAAGAGTGACATATTGCCTTTTACAAATAGAAAACAAAGATTATTTCTCACCTTTCCCCCACCATTACTGGAAAGTACCTCTTTATGGTATTACAATGTTGAGGAGGATAACATATTCTTGCCATGTAATTTCATCCTTTGGATGAGTCCATCAAAGTATTTTTAACAAACCCTAAAAATGAGTTGTTCAGTCTCGTCATGCTTAACAAGTCCTATACTGTTTAGATTTTACGAGTCGAGTGAAGGGGTAACTCGATTTCTTTTTCATATATAAAGAGTTTGAAAACACACAAAAATAAAAATCAGGCAGTTCTTTCAACATAAATTTTAACGAGCTGATCGAAAGTAAATCTAATTGTTTTTAGTTTTAGGGAGACAAGAGAAAAACATAAGTAAACTCCACGATGTCCTTTTTCATAAATTTAGTCTCTCAAGCTCGGAAAAGGGTAAAAGAATGCGGGAGAGAACTCTATTGACCATGATTAGTCAACCTATACCTCTTTCCTAAATAGTTTGGTTTAGTCCATAAAAAGGGTAAAATTATACTGAACATTCGGTTGTTCACTTACTTTTACAAGCTCGAACAATCAAGTACTCGATGATCTTTTCATTTTTAGGGAGTCTGAAAAGGGCATAAAGAGAAATCCAGGGTTTCAATTTTTTTGTAAGTTCTAATGAGTTCGAAAAAGTCATAAAAATATAATCAAAAAAAAATTATCATTTCCTGTAAATAGCTTGTAACCGACACACTTAAACTTGATATAATTATCTTCGTTGAAAAATAAAGAAAAAAAATAAAAAATTTGGATTTTAAAGGTTTATAGGAAAAAAATGATATTAAAATAGGCCTACAAAAATTATAATAACCCAAAAAGTAAAATAGTTTTTACCATTTTTGTTTTAACATTTTGAGAGTGATAGAGGTCATTTTCACCAAAACCTTCAAAGGCGGATTCCGGGCAAACTGTTGGGCAAAATCGTGAGCCATCTTTTTCAAGTAGATTACCTCTCTGAGATATTCATTTTCATATCTTTTATTTAACATTTAACTAAATGTTTTGTATTTTTTGCAGAGGGTTTTCAAATGAAATTTTCCCTCGATGTGCGCAAGTGGCCCTTATTAGGCCTCTGCAGATCAGTCGATATTTTTACAATAAAAAATGCGATGTGTTTGGCTTCTAAGAAGATAACCATGCACATTCCCACTGTTTAGCACAGTTGGATGTGCACAACATTGAGGGCAGCAAACATAATATGAAAAACACCCAAATTTCTTGCTAATTTTTTCCATGATTGCTTCTAATAATCTCTTATGCTTGTTTGTTAGGTTTTGTGCTGCAAATATGGATTGGTGAGAGTGTGAACATGAATAAGAATAAATAGCTAATCTAAGCCATCCAGAAATGATACATGCATTGACAAATTGTGGCTTCTACGAAGTGTTTCACCATTCCGGGAATGAAAACTCAATTAGACTTGCTAGAATGGATGTTGGGTAAGTGGAACGTTTTAGAAGAATTTTTCATAGTTGTTGACCATAGACTTGTCATTGATGCGGATGAAATGTACTTCTTGATGGGAATTCTATGTTGTGGGGTTGAAATCAATCTGTTTGGGAATAGGCGAGGTGACGAAACCACTGTCACCTATGTGATACAACATTGTACTTATAGAGCTACTCTCAAATATGGGAGAATTGACATTAATATCATCTCACAGCTTCCTTTGAAAGATATTAGGTTCACTGTTGCATGGATATGTGGTAGTACAACTCCGCATTTACTCATAAAGGCTTAAATGCAAACCGTCGTAGAGTGTTTAAAGCGTACTATATTCAACTGGAGAGAGTTTATAGTTGCCAATTTGTAAGTGGAACTGACTAGACTAAGAATAGATAGACTAAAAAACTTTGGGTAAGGTGCATTTGTTATATCATTTGCTATAGAGCAGCTCCCTCTTCTCGCTCCACGGGTAGCTATAGAGGGAGGAGGACATCGACACCCTGACATGATGATATACTTCCGACTTTATCGATGGGTTGGAAAACCAAACCATTATGATTGAATATTTCCCATGCACAGGCCACTGACACCTGGGATGTAGTGGGGCAACATAGGTAAAAATTCACACTTTGATTGATTTTTTATTTCCTTTTATTTTTTGTTTTTTTTTTGGTATTCAAAACTAATTGTCTAAAATGATCATGCAGATGTGGCCCCATTAAGACCATCTAGATTACATAGATATGGTAGGTGTGGGGAGAAACCAATATATCTAATAGAGCCAAACTCAGATGCAACAGAGGCATTGATAGAGATAGAGCACAACTTTCAGAGGTTGACCTTGGACATCCGAGATGCAAGATAGATGACCTGCCACTCCGCTATTAGAGGCACACTGTGGGGGTTCCTGAATATATTAGTTGTTTTCTATGATGAGTAGCATGCATTATTGTATGCTTCCATGATCATCATCATATGTAGTCACTAGTTTGAGGGCTAGATTTTTATTTTTTGATGACGTACTGGAATGTTTAGGAAATAAAGGTCACGTGGCCTCATGTCTTTGGATAACATTTTTGTAAAAGCCACTGTTTTTATAGACACTTATCTAATGAAAGATACCACTTCTATTTTATTCTATCTTGTACAATATATGGATGAATATTGCATTGATTTCATTACAAATGTTTTAAATTTCTCAGAATATATTGATACTCAATATAATGTAATTCTCTTTCCAAGAGATGAACCCGCAAAAACATCCTTTACATGGAAGCAATTCCAACTAAATAAATACCATTCAAATGTAATACTATGAGCTGTGAATGTAACATAACGATCAATCAATGAATTCCAAATGAAATGGCATAAGATAATAGCTCAATCACTAGATATACGCTGCAATACTATTTGTTGTTCAACCAAGGCATATCCCATGAATAGAAACTAACTCATATCTGGGTGAATAAATTACCCAGGCTACGAAAGGTAAATTCTGAGTACTACGACTAGCGCCATCAACGCAGCCAATTTAAGCTCGAGGGAGTGTCGACATATACAAATCAAGTGTAACAAAAGATAAGGAGGAGTAGCTGAAATCACTACGCTATACTCTGCAATATTATTTGTTGTTCGACCAAGGAATATCCCATGAATATAAACTAACTCATATGTGGGCGAATAAATGACCGAGGCTACGAAAGATAAATTCTGAGTACTAGGACTAGCACCATCAACAAAGCCAATGTAAGCTCGAGGGAGCGTCGACATCTACAAGATGCATGTAACACAAGGTAAGCATGAGAAGTAGCATAAAATCATAAAAAGATGCTAAAAATTTCCACATGTAAACTATAGTACAACAATATACAATTTTTTCACCGAACAATCTAAGCATAATATCTCTTTAGGTAAAGACCATTTCTAGGCTTTCCCAAAGGAATTGTGACATAATTAACTAGTTCATAGGTCCCTTTTTGTAATGCACATTTTACAACATAAAGGTCTTGCCACATGTGCTCGAATTTACTAGCGCCTAGCTTATCATTCTCTTGAACATAGACCAAGTCTAAATCACCCTCTACATACGAATGAGGTTTCACATTTTGATCATATTGTGCTTTAACTCGTTTATTTTGGGCCTCACTATCTAATGCAGCATCACTGTGAGTCTCATCAAGACATGCTAAGTATGGGAAACATTCTTATTTAATAGAAGTGGCTGGTAATAATTCAATTGCTAGCTTCAAAGATGGTATCTCACATTCAATTGGTATAACTACTTCCATGCCGTAAACAAGCTGTAAAGGAGTATGCGAATAAGGCTGGATAAAGCATTAGATGCCAATCTCATTTATGAGTCCTCATAATCCATTTAATCATGGTGGTTAAAACCTTATTAACGACTTCTACTTGGTTGTTCTCTTGCGGGTAATATGGATTAGAACTGTCATGATGCAGGCCTAGCTTCGTGGTAAGATCAATCATCATAAAGTTTAAAAAATGGCTACCATGGTCTATGGAAATGGCTTGTAGAACTCTGAACTGAGCAATATATGATTGAACATGAAAATGGATGATGTTCCACCATCATCCTTATACATAGGAATCACCTCGTGTCATGTCGTAAATTAATCCACCTAAAGAATAATGTACCCATGCCCCTTGGACCAGTGAAGGTTATATGTTAGGAAAGCGATGCCCCATTTAGTGAAAGGACCGAAAACAATGATTGGGTGAAGAGGAGTTGGGTGTGAAGACATTTTTCGATCATAGATTTGACAATTATGGAATTTTCGGACTGCAGTTATATAATATTTAAACGTAGAAGGCCATAAATACCTTATGCGCATGATCTTTTTAGGAGTGGAAAACCCTAACATATGATCGCCACAAGCTCTAGAATGATATTCATTTAATGCCTTTTCGACTTCCTTATGATTTAAACATCATCTAAAGATAGAATTAGCACTACGACGATAAAGTGTATCACCAATAATATTGTATTGTTGGGATTGATACCAGATACGACGACAATCAGTTTGACACAGATCTGGAAGAAATGTCTCGGTTTGAAGATAAATAATGATATATCCATACTAGGGATCTAAAGTATTGATCATAAAGATTAATTCATCTAGAAGAGAATCCTCTACCACATTTCCCATCTCAACATAGGGAAAGTCACATAATAATTCAAAAAATACTAATGATTTCTTAGATGTCGATTTAATGAATTCCAAATCCAATTACTATAGGATAACTACCCATTTGGAATACTTTCCCCCTAGCATTTTTCTGGTAAGAATGTAAACCATGGGGTTCCATTAAGAAATCACAGTAGTTTTGTGCAATATAATGTAGTGAGAAAAACATTGGACAACTTGAATGGCTACCAAGGCCTATTTCTCCACATGTGCATATTTTGCTTCAATTTTGGTCAAATTCCTACTTAAGTAATATATCACATGCTCTTTGTTCAATTTGTCTTCCTGAACTAAAATGATGCTAATAGTAACATTAGATGCAACTAAGTATAAAAAGTAGTCTCGATGATAATCGGGAGGATGCAACAATGGTGTATGGGTAAACACATGTTTAATTGCATCAAAGGATTTTTTAGCCACTTCATCCCAAATGAATGAGATTCCCTTTTTAAATAGTCAAGTAAAACCTTTAGTCAACTCGTCATAGTTCTGGATGAATCGACGCAGAAAGTTTTCTTTCCCTTGCAAACTTTGGAGTTGGTGAATATTGGAAGGAGAATGAAAATACAGAATAGCATCAACCTTTAGCAAATCGACATGAATGGCTTCATTTGAAATGATAAATCTTAGCAATTGACCAAATTGCACACAAAAAACACACTTGTGCGGATTCAAGCAAATATTGTAATGACAACATCTGATAAATATTGCTCTCAAATGCATTAGATAGTCATCTTGTCTTAGTGAATGAGTTGGCAAGTCATCTAAATAAGGTTGTACAATATGCTTGATATTGTAAAACACATAAGACATAGCCTATTGAAAGGTTGCACCCACATTCTTCAAACCCATCAATACGCCATCCATCTAGGTGATAATCATTGTAGATAAGTTTCCCAAATTCCTTACGGAGTCATCTTGAAAAACTAAAATGGGCAATTCTAGACTATCCATTATCTCAGGTTGTTAGGGTCCAACCCTAACCCCCTTATTTATGTAATAGGATCAAGTCATAGTTATAGTTAAGTAAAGAGTCAATAAAGCCCATATTAATAATTGTAAGTGGTTAACTTGCATTTAATGAAGGGACCACAGTTAGTTGCAAATGGTCCATGGTATTAGATAGATGGTATTAATAAGAACCACGGTATTGCCCCATGGTATTGCATGTATGAATCCTATATAAGGATAGAGACTCCCCTCGAGGAGCATCGTGTCTTATTTTGTAATTGAGCTCAGCTTTATTGGAGGTTGCCCCTTGAAGAGGCAAGTGAACACTGCTTCCTGAATAATAAAATACTTGTTGTTATTTCTCATTGTTCTATGTTCTAGGTATATTTCTTCACATATTTGGTATTCTGGTATTGTCTTGCAGGTTAAGAGCATAACAATTGGTATCAGAGCACTTTCCAGGGCTGATGGGATGTCCAACTTTAAAAAAAAGAAAAATTTGGCTACAGATGTGTTCTCGCATCTTTAAACAACATTATCTGTCATTAAGCACATAAAGCTATGGATTTGGGGAGGCATGCACGCAGGAAATACAAAAGGTGGTCATGCTTGTTGGACTCCCTTGTAACCCCTCTAGGTATATTGGAAGCGCCCTAGCTCCCTTGAAACCTCACCATAGATAAATTGTCGGCCATCTTGCCGCTATAGTACACCGAGAACAACACTCGGAGAGATTACTCGAGCGTACGATAGGGTAGTCGGGTTGTCTGGCTAGGGGCACGGTTGATCCTCCTTGGTTGATGCCCTGAAAAATTGGGCTGAGTACTACTGTCATACCCTTATGTATATTGCGATCTATAGCACCTGACACTCCTAGAGACCATAGTTCCCTTCTCTATCTCTGTGTCACGTATAATCTTTGCCAGATCAGATCTCGCAAGTGGGGTTTTGTCACAGCAGCAACAATCAGTTTCGTCATCCAGATCTATCAGATAATCCATTCGGATCTCTCAAATTCACCATCTAGATCTAGCAGTTTGGGCTCTGTAGCAGTCACAACAATCAGATCCACCATTTAGATCTGACTAATTGTGTGGGTTCCTATAGCTGGGCATGATTTTCACAGGTCTTTGGGCAGCACTGACATTTCTGGGATTCAGATACTACAATGTTCCTAGGCAAGGAGTAAAACTACGTCCGGAGTAAAAAATAAATAAGAAAAATGGAGTCTGAGACCCCCCGGGGCGCTTATTGGTGACTCAGCCCATAAGAATCAGGTCGATGAGCTGAGAAAGGTGATTCGATTCAATTGTTAGTGCCAAAAATTTCGGGCGGTCCCAAATTTTAAGTACATCAGATCGGTGCATGGTACAAACTAGAGCTCAAGCTATGGCCAATGAGAGGATTGAAAGCCTTAAAGCACAATTGAAAGATGTCGTGTTGCAACTGATGAACTTAAAGGAAACACTCTCTAAGGGCAAGGTGGAGGAACGCGCGAAGGCATATATTAGCAATGAAAATAGTGAGGGCGAATCGAGCCAGTCTCTTCACCTCTTTGGCACCCACCAACAACCCCATCCATGACCACCCAAGCTGGACATGTATAAATTTGATGGCTTCAAATGGGGGATTTATCAGTTAAAGACCCACATGTTTTCCATACACATGGGAGGGTGTGACATTGTCCTAGGTGCTGAATGGCTTCGCACACTTGGCCCAATCACAATGGATTTCTAGGAGTTATATATGAGCTTTAAGCAGAACAACCACACACATACCCTCCACGGACTCCAGGCAGAAGCTCCCCCTATCATCAACTCACATCTGATGGAAAATTTGTTAAAAAAGGGCCACCATGGAGTAATATCCCAATTTAATGCCATCCACGCCTTTGAACCCAATTCTCTACATATTCATCCTGAGATGCAACAGATCTTAAACAACCATCTGCCAATCTTTGACAAGCCTCATGAGCTTCCACCCTTGAGAGGGGAACATGATCATAGCATTACTTTGGTCCCAAGGGCCCAACCACCAAATGTACACCCATATAGATATCCGTTCGCCCAAAGGAATGAAATTGAAAAAATAATCAAAGAACTCTTGGAAGCAGGCGTCATTCATCCCAACATTAGTCCTTATTCATCACTGGTGGTCATGATGCTCAAGAAAGATGGGGAATGGCGTATGTGTCCAGACTTCAGGGCCCTCAATAAGTTGATAGTCAAAGATAAATTTCCCATCCTGGTTATCGATGATTTGCTGGATGAACTAAATGGGCCTCAATTCTTTACCAAGCTCGACCTTCGCTCAAGCTACCACCAAATTCGCATGAAAGAAGTAGACATTCCAAAGACTACTTTTCGAACTCATGAAGGCCATTATGAGTTCCTGGTCATGCCATTTGGTCTTTGTAATGCCCCATCCACTTTTCAGAGCCTTATGAACCACCTGCTCAGACCATATCTCAGAAAATTTTTCCTTGTCTTCTTTGATGACATCGTCATCTACAGTCACCCCTGGGCCACACATCTTCAGCATGTAGATATGCTCTTGCAACTGCTCCGCAAGCATAAATTATTTGTCAAGATGTCCAAGTTCTCTTCTGGCATGGAAGAAGTTGAGTATTTGGGCCACATTGTGGGGCGTGAAGGTGTCAAGGTGGACCCCAAAAAGATTCAGTCAATGCAGGATTGGCCTCAACCAAAGACCTTGAAGAGCTTGAGAGGATTTTTGGGTCTCATATGCTACTATCACAAATTTGTCCGCAATTATGGTTGCATTACTAGGCCCCTCACTCAATTCCTCAAGAAAAATTCATTCCTCTGGAATGATGAAGCACAACAGGCCTTTATAGCTCTCAAACATGCCATGTGTTCCACTCCAGTATTAGCACTACCTGACTTCACCAAATCCTTTGTGATTGAATGTGATGCTTCTGGTACGGGTATTGGGGAAGTATTAATCCAGGAAGGTCGACCCTTGGCCTTCATGAGCCAACAACTAAGTTGGAAGAATCTAGGACAATCTACCTATGAGAAGGAGATGATGGCCATCTTACATGCAGTAGATACCTGGCAACCATACTTATTAGGGTGACGTTTCCAAATCCGCATAGACCATCAAAGCCTTAAATATTTTTTGGAGCAATGCCTATCCTCACCACAAAAAAATAGATGGCTCGCCAAAATGCTGGGATATGATTATGAGATAATTTACAAGAAAGGGCGCAAAAATGTTGTAGCAGATGCGTTATCCCGCCAATTTGAGGAGGAAAGTAGCCTGCTCGCAATTTCCCTTCCCATTCTAGAATGGATTGAAGAGGCTCTCAAGGAATGGTTTTCACATCCCTGGCTCTCCCAACTCATTAATCAATTGCAGACGGATCCAAATTCCACAGTGGGATACTCATGGCAGGATGAGATTCTTCGCTACAAGGACAGAGTCATAATATCACCAACATCCACCCTCAAAAGCACCCTTTTAGCGGAGTTGCACTCATCTCTCACTATAGGACATTCAGGATTTCAGAAGACGTATGCTCGCACTCGAAGATCATTTTTTTGGACAGGCATGAAAAAGGACATTCTTACTTTTGTAGTTGAATGCAACGTCTGTCAGTGCCACAAAGGAGAAATAGTCAAATCCCTAGGGACATTACAACCATTGCCCATACCGACCTCAATCTGGATGGAGGTTTCTATCAATTTCATTACGGGTCTTTCAAAGTCAGGAAACAAGTCAGTCATCATGGTGGTTGTGGACAGACTTTCTAAGTATTCTCATTTTTGCGCCCTACCCCACCCTTCTACACCGAATTTGGTCGCTCAATCTTTCATGTATTAGATCTACAAATTGCATGGCATGCCCACTTCCATTGTGTCTGATCATGACCCGATCTTCACCAATAACTTTTGGCAGGAACTCTTCTGGCTACAAGGTACCCAACTACAACTCAATACTTCCTATCATCCACAAACTGATGGTCAAACTGAAGCAGTCAACAAATGTCTGGAGACCTACCTTAGGTGTTTCACTTCAGAAAATAAACATCTCTGGGTACAATGGTTACCGCTACCCGAATGGTGGTATAACACCAACTATCATGCCACCACCAAAATGACTCCATATGAAGCAGTTTATGATCAACTCCCTCCTTCCCCTACTTCTTATGTCAAGGGATCCTCGAAGGTACAAGCAGCGGATAGACTCCTACAGAACTGCACAACCATGTTGGCCCACCTTAGAGAGAATCTTCATCAAGCCCAAAAACCGCATGAAGAAACAAGCAGATCAACATCGCTTAGAACGCCAATTTCAAGAAGGGGATCACGTATTTTTGATGGTGCAACCATATAAGCAAACATCACTCAAAGACAAGGGTTGTCAAAATCCTACAAGCTAGCTTTGCCACCCACTGCAAAAATCCATCCAGTCTTCCATGTCTCATGCCTCAAGAAAGTGATTGGGAACCATTGCAGAATTCAAACTAGTCTACCTAAAGTGGATGAAGAAGGGTCAATCTAGCTACAACCTAAATAGGTTCTTGAGACATGAGAACGACACCTGTGTGGCCGCACGATCAAGGAAGTCCTCGTCAAATGGAAAGACACCTCTCCAGAAGATCCAACCTAGGAACCAGCCACTATCCTTCAGCAGTTTCCGCTGCTTCAGCCTTGAGGATAAGGCTACTCTTATGGGGGAGGGCATGTTAGGGTCCAACCCTAACCCCCATATTTATGTAATAGGATCGAGTCACAGTTATAGTTAAGTAAAGAGTCAATAAAGCCCATATTAATAATTGTAAGTGGTTAACCTGCATTTAATGAAGGGACCACAATTAGTTGCAAATGGGCCATGGTATTGGATAGATGGTATTAATAAGAACCATGGTATTTACCAATGGTATTGCATGTATGAATCCTATATAAATGATAGAGACTCCCCTCGAGGAGCATCATGTCTTATTTTGTAGTTGAGCTCAGCTCTATTGGAGGTTGCTCCCTCGAAGAGGCAAGTGAAGATTGGTTCTTGAATAATAAAATACTTGCTGTTATTTCTCATTTTTCTATGTTCTGGGTATATTTCTTCGCATATTTGGTATTCTAGTATCATCTTGCAGGTTAAGAGCATAACACAGGTGAAAAAATAGTTGAAAACTCATTATCAAGTTTATTAGGGTTAGGTAGAAATGATTAACGATGATGATAATCGTTCCATGGAATTTCATCTGAAGTCATGACCTCCATAATACCTTCATCATTAGGAAATGTATAGTCGAGGATCAGGGAGTGAAACTTGTTTTAACCAAGCTAAAGGAGAACAATCATCATTGATCGTATTCACTCGATCAATATTAGTAGATGATGGGTCGGAAGATTATCTACCTTCGTGATAATCCAATTCAAATGGGCTCAAGGGAAGCTTATTGCCATAGGAGGCTAATTCAGAATCTAAAGGCATTATCCACAGATAAAAAGATTCCATAGTGCTTGTTATAATCATGTTAACCTCAACAATGTTAGATGGAAAATTCGGTGGAGGGAGCGCAAAGGTTCTCATCAGTGATGCATCTTTGAGTAAACCAACACCAATATCCTCCTAAACAGTATTCATTTTTCCAACAAAAGGTATGGTACCCTTAGAGTTAGGGTCTGAAGTGTAGTGAGACAAATGGTCTACTTTGACAATTTTCCCTTTGTGAGGAAATTGTATCATTCAAAAAAATGATGATACCACAATTGAAATAGTGTAGGTCCACCTTTGATCATGACCGTTTTACCCTCTAGCTCTATGGGCACATCATTCAGGATTCCATAAGGATGAAAAAATCTTCCATCGAAGGCTTTTAGAGTGGTAGGTGACAAATTGATGGTTGGAGAACCTAAAGTTTTCCAACAAGCAATCAACATAATACACGTAGAAGCTCCTTCATCAGCAACTATGTGAAACACTAATCTGGTTTGAAAAAATACTAGAATCTGGAACACTAGTTGATGAGGAAGTCTCGGGATATGACTCACAAGATCAAAGATAATTATATTAGAATCATGCAGATCAATAGCTCCTATCGCTAAAAATAAAAACTTTCATTGTGTCGAGCATGTTTGCAACACTTCGAGAGATAACATTGCAGAAGGAGGCATAGCCAGTTCTTCAACAATGTTATAATTTTGTGCAGATCTAGCATGTGGGTTGAAAGATGATTCTTGAAGCACACCTTTAATGTAACAACCTTGGTGAAAATTCCATGAAATAAAATTTAATAAAGACAAAATAATAACCACGAGTGATGGGACACTTATTCCAAGCTGAATGTTGGGCAAAACATCTTAGTGTTGGTGTTCATTTTGGTTAATATGGTTAAGGACATTGCCAAAGGCAATGACTAAGGATTTGGAAATGCAAAATGGCATTTTTGGCACATTTATTTCTTAAAATAACGGAGATTAGCAGAAAAGGAAGGTGAAAGGTCACAGGTCTCATGTGAGGAAGAAAATGAACGAAAATAATGGAAAATGAAGAAAATAGTGTCCTAATTGATAAGAAGACTTCTGCGGATCAATTTGTAACCTTTTGTTAGTTCAGTTTTGGAGTATGGTGATATCTCACCTACCATAAGGATCAATTTGTAACCTTTTGTTAGTTCAGTTTTGGAGTATGGTGATATCTCACCTACCATAAATTAATGTGACTGCAAAGTAGTTCAACTAGCACAATTTTCTAATCTGACATTTGGGTCCATCTCTTCCTAACCCGGATTACATGGGAGATATATATCATATATCATTTTTGGGATTCAACTGCGTTAAGTAAGTCATTCAAACGTATGACCATTTCCATGAGAGGTAGTCGTAACTGACTAATTTCTCATGATTTTTGAATAGTTCACTTAGCACTCATTGCATCGGGTGATGCTCACAGGGGTGAAGAAGTGGGATTGAAACTAGTGAAATGTGGAGAACGAATCACATAGCATCAATCATCACTTCTAGGGCTTGCACCCGGTAACGAGGACTTCCCAGGAGGTCACCCATCCCAGAACTCCTCTGGCTCAAGCGCGCTTAACTGTGGAGTTTTTCCCACAATCAAGCCCACTTAGCTTGCTACCCCATTTGCAAAACCTTAGCAAGTATTGTGCCTCATGAACCATTCAAGTAGAGATCCCTTGACTCTTTTTGACCTCATGAACCATTCAAGTAGAGATCCCTTGACTCTTTTTGACCTCATGAACCATTCAAGTAGAGATCCCTTGACTCTTTTTTACCTTACCGGGTGCAAGCCCCGGAAGTGATGATTGATGCTATGTGATTCGTTCTCCACATTTCACTAGTTTCAATCCCACTTCTTCACCCCTGTGAGCATCACCCGATGCAATGAGTGCTAAGTGAACTATTCAAAAATCATGAGAAATTAGTGAGTTACGACTACCTCTCATGGAAATGGTCATACGTTTGAATGACTTACTTAACGCAGTTGAATCCCAAAAATGATATCTAATATAATGCACTGCGTAAATCCCCCATACTTAGATATATATCATGTCAATTGAACATGAGGATTATGGGAGATATATATCATGTGAATTGAAAATTTACAAACCTTAATCAATATGCCATCCATATACATGGGAGATATATATCATGTGAATTGAACATTTACGAACCTTAATCAATAAGCCATCCATCTACATGGTGATCTTAATGTTCGTGATTTGTACTCTCATTAATATAAGTTCTGGATCATATTTGATGGGGTTAACTAGAGGCCCACCATTAATGTAGTTTCTTATCAATGGTAAATTTAATATAATTTAAGTACCAAATATATTTTATATCTCTTACTTGTGTTTTATATCTTTTTCTTAGAATATGGAATATTAATTAATTATGAAAAAAATAACTTCTTTTAAACAATGCAATTTGTAATTATTTTATATTTCTTTGATATGTTATATAAAATATGTCTATATATTTAGATTAACTCTTTAATTATTAATAATTTTTATAACATTTGTAACGAAGAAATTACAAATCTCTCTTATTATATAAAAACTCTCCCATACTCTAAATCCCAACAAACCAACCATTTAGTTACCATTTAGTTTTTTAATAATTATGGAGAACCCGATAAACCAGCCACTTAGTTTTTTAATAATTATTAAGAACCCAATAAGCCAATCACTTAGTTTTTTAATAATTATTAAGAACCCAATAAACCAGCCACTTAGCTGAGCTACTTATTCGTTGGTTTTCTCTACAGAGGAAACGGTCTGTGATGGACTGCGGCTACTCATGAGCGGGAAACGGTCTAGTCAGGACAGGCGCCTAAAATGAGTCGTGCATTTCCTTCTTTGTATTATACTAACCACATGCGTCCCCATCCACCGGTGTCCAGCACACACAGATGTTATCTATAATGCTATCCACACCCATCCCCACCAAGCCTAAGCCTATAAATGGAGGCTTCCACCACACATTGATAAGCATCGCAAGAGCCAGCATTATTATTAGAGGCTTCCACCCACCATTTCCCATTTCCCATTGTCGGAGTTTATTCATATTAGTCGAATTTCCCACCTAGCCATGTCGACGAGGTACTCATTTGCTTTTGCATTGGCAGTAATGGTAGTAACACTGGTTGTGGGCAGTGCTGTAGCCACTCCCAACTTAAACTTCGTATCGTCTGCGTGTAACACGCAGAAAATCCCAAGCGGAAGTTCCTTTTATAGTACTCTCGGATACCTCCTCGTAGATCTAGAGGGAAACACTGCCTTCAGCGGTTACGACTACAAATCATCGCAAGCAGGCTCACCCACCGCCTATGGGCGTGGGGTTTGCAATCAGGGAATCTCTCAGTCTGATCGCACCGCCTGCCTTCAAAACCTTGGGGGCCGCATCTGGAACATTTGCGGCAACGCCATCGGTGCTCGAGTTCAGCTAACTGACTGTTTCATCGAATACGAGCAGTCACTATCTAAATTATTTTATTTTCCGTTCCGCTGTCGCTGCCAATAATTCCATTCATTTTGTACTTTTGAATATTTTAATAGAAATCTGGTTGAAACTAAGTACCATGAACAATTACGTTCACATCGAATTGTTTAGTGAGATGTTATACTTTTTTAGTTTCGGTACTCTTAAATTGATCCGACTTCACAAAGTAATTATCGAAGTTTTTAATATTTTTATTCATATGCTGTAACTGATGTTTTTTATATGATTTTGCATATACTTATTAAGTATTAAAATTATTGGTCTAGTGATATCCGGATATAATAGTGATAAATTGATTAATTAAAATGTAAATTAAATAAATTTAATTAGAAAAGAAGTTAATATAATTTTTATAATTTCTGGTTGAAATTATAGAGAGTTAGTTTTAAGTAATGTTTAACTGCATATTGTGATTTGTAATTTTGAGGAGGAAAACGTTGGAATTACAAATTTAACGCTATCTCTCCCAAGCAAAATAAGTATATATAAATATATATATATATATATATATATATATATATATATATATATAAAAATTATAATACATTTTTGCCAAGTATTTTAAATTTCCATGGGATCGAACTTCCGGTGTTCAACCGTCTTATGGATTCGTGCAATGAATCACTCAACCATTTCTTCGTTATTTGTGAAGCAACCAATAATCCAAAACCCGTTCTTTGGATTTTGGTTACCTTATTTTACTTCTTCTCGAAGCCGCAACGAAAGTTTGAGATTTCTGTGCCTTCAACTGAAATGGCTTCCCTTCACATTGTACATGAACGTGATAAAAATAGCTTCTGGTCATCTATCCTTTTCAGTCAAAGCGAGACTTCAGAAAATTTGATGAGCCATAAATATTTATAATACATGGAAACACCAAGCTCAAATAATACATGGAAACACCAAGCTGAAAGGGTATTAGATGTTTGTTTTGGGATTATATAAATATATGATATTAATTTAACATGGTCCACATCTCGTGGTATTCGTGAAATTCATCTTATATTAGAAATGTAACACCTCTCGAATATATTTAATTTACTTTTAGTGTAAAGACTTGGGAAAACCTGGGTTATGTGGAAGGAAATATTAATGTTTAAAGTTTATTTTAATTTAAGTACATATTTGATTTATTTATTCCCCAAAGATTTGGAAAATCATGGGCTATGTGGAAAATTTTGTGGGAAACTTTAATGGTTAAAGTTTATTTTAATTTTATATAAAAGTAATTAGGGAAGTCTTGGAATTCACAAAAAAAGCAAAACACTCTAGATGAAAATTTTCATTTACGACGCACTTACACTTACAAGACCATTACTTCCTCTCTTCCTAGAGATAAAACATTTTAGTGGGAAAGGAAGGCAAGCAAGGCAAGAGAGAAAGGTTGGAGGCATCTTTAAGGAAGCGAAAAGAAATTCAAAACATTGAACTAAGATGTTGTTGAGATGAGGCAGGACGATGCCACATAGGGTGTTCTTAAGCTCGACTCAGAGCCAATGGAAGCCGTAAGACAGACTTGGCATTCTTAGAGTTCTAGGCTAGACTTGATGGTCTTGATGCGTGAGAACATACCTTGATAGGTCACTGTCCATTCTGATGTTTTGGAATTGAAAATGTTTCGAGGGGGATTGGACACGATTTCATTCTCATTGGTTGAGAGGAGTGGTATTTCTCCTAGTTGAATTCCTTGACTATCTAGCCAAAATCAGATGAGTTGAATACATGGAAACGCCAAGTTCAAAGGGTATTAGATGTTTGTTTTGTGATTATATAAATTTATGATATTAATTTAACATGGGCCACATCTCGTGGTATTCGTGAAATTCATCTTATATTAAAAATGTAACACCTCTCGTATATATTTAATTTACTTTTAGTCTAAAGACTTGGAAAATCATGGGTTTTGTGGAAGGAAATATTAATGTTTAAAGTTTATTTTAATTTATGTAAATATTTGATTTATTTATTCCCCAAAGACTTGGAAAATCATCCGCTATGTGGAAAATTTTGTGGGAAATTTTAATGGTTAAAGTTTATTTTAATTTTATATAAAAGTAGTTATAGTAGTCTTGGAATTCACAAAAAAAGCAAAACACTCTAGATGAAAATTTTCATTTACGACACACTTACACTTACGAGACCATTACTTCCTCTCTTCCTAGAGATAAAACATTTTAGTGGGAAAGGAAGGCAAGTAAGGTAAGAGAGAAAGGTTGGAGGCATCTTGAAGGAAGCGAAAAGAAATGCAAAACATTGAACTAAGATGTTGTTGAGATGAGGCAGGACGATGCCACATAGGGTGTTCTTAAGCTCGATTGAGAGCCAATGGAAGCCGTAAGACAGACTTGGCATTCTTAGAGTTCTAGGCTAGATTCGATGGTCTTGACGCCTGAGAACATACCTTGATAGGTCACTGTCCATTTTGATGTTTTGGAATTGAAAAGGTGTCGGGGGGGATTGGACTCGATTTCCATTCTCATTGGTTGAGAGGAGTGGTATTTCTCCTAGTTGAATTCCTTGACTATCTAGCCAGAATCAGATGAGTTGAATACATGGAAATGCCAAGTTCATAGGGTATTAGATGTTTGTTTTGGGATTTTATAAATATATGATATTAATTTAACATGGGCCACATCTCGTGGTATTTTTGAAATTCATCTTATATTAAAAATGTAACACCTCTCGTATATATTTAATTTAATTTTAGTCTAAAGACTTGGAAAATCATGGGTTTTGTGGAAAACTTAGTGGGAAACTTTAATGGTTAAAGTTTATTTTAATTTTATATAAAAGTCGTTATGGACCTAGTGGGAAACTTTAATGGTTAAAATTTATTTTAATTTTATATAGAAGTAGTTATGTACCTAGTGGGAAACTTTAATGTTTAAAGTTTATTTTAATTTTAAATAAAAGTTTTTTATAATATATATATATATATATATATATATGAATAAAGACTCTTGATCTACAAGGTGAACTATATAATAATTGATTTTTTAATATGATGTGTTTTGATTTTTTCTTAATATTAACATAACCATATTTACTAATGTGGTATATAACTACATCTGCTAATGTGGTTGATATACATAGATAGATTTATTTCAACCACATATAAAACCAAAATTTTAATTTTTAATAGGATGCGTTTTGATTTGTGCTTAATACTAGTACAACCACATTTAAAAAATGTGCTTCATATACCCACATGGGATTATTTCAGCCACATATACAAAGAGATTAGAAAATGTGGTTGATTTTCATTGATAGCCTTATATCAACCTTATTAATAATTATTAGGTGTATAATGTAAATTTGACTATTAAAAATTATATATATATATATTGCACTAGGTAGATAAAAAGTGGTTATTCATATTACTTAGATTTAGATCTTCAAATGTAAGTGCAATTTGGTACAAAAATACTTTATGGAACTGTTGAAATACAGATTGTCAAGTAGGACAGGTTTAACTTTATTATTTAAAATTTTGTAATTTAATATATTGCAATTTGAAAAATTAATTGAAGGTGCTATTTTTTTATTACTGTGGCTTCATAGTTTTTTAGGTTTAAAAAAATAATGTGGAATTTGATATACATTGATTTGATAATAATAATTTTTAATTTAATATACATTAATTTATAAAAAAATACAATGTTTTAATGGACATTGATTTTAATACAAAACATAGGTTTAATTTTATTATTTCAAAATTTGCAAGCTAATATATTGCAATTTCAAAATTTATAATATGGTGCTAATTTTTCTTATTAAATTGGTTTCATAGTTTTTTAGTTATAAAAAAATAATGTGGAATTGATATACATTGATTTGATATACATTA
Organism: Pinus tabuliformis; assembly: GCA_031772625.1. Taxonomy (NCBI): domain Eukaryota; kingdom Viridiplantae; phylum Streptophyta; class Pinopsida; order Pinales; family Pinaceae; genus Pinus; species Pinus tabuliformis. The sequence continues at coordinate 489,326,711 of CM062812.1, read as the reverse complement.
GTTGGTTGAAAAGTCCACCAAATCTCTACATTGTGATTAATCTAAAAAAACAACCTTATTATCAATAAAAATTAAATAACATATTAATTTTTTGATAATTACTTTAATAATACAATGCATTAATATATTAATATTTAATATTTCATATATTGTAGGTTTGAACTTAAGATTTGGTACAATTGACTTATTCTATTTTCTATCTTTCAAATCAATCTAGGATAAAAAATCTTAAGGAAAATATTGTAAAGAAAATCATATAAATATATGAAATGGAATAGAAATAAATATGGAGATACATTTTTTTTTTCACCCCACTATTTATACTTATTATAAAACTAGGGTTTTAGACATTGAATTTAATACAAAACATAGGTTTAATTTTAATATTTCAAAAATTGTAATCTAATATATTACAATTTCAAAATTTAATTTAAGGTGCTAATTTTTTTATTAAAGTGGTTTCATAGTTTTTTAGTTATAAAAAAATAATGTGGAATTTGATATAAATTGATTTGATAATAATAATTTTTAATTTAATATACGTTTATTTTATAAACAAATACATTGTTTTAATGGACATGGATTTTAATACAAAACATATTTTTAACCTATAATGGTTCCCTTTTTAGTCTTTAACACCATCATCAATACAATAATGTGTAGTTTAACATACATTACTTTTACATAATAATTTATAATCAATACAATATTGTGTAGTTCAATGTACGCTACTTTTATATGATTAATTTAATATAATACAAAATGATTTAATGCAAAACATTGTTTTAATATATAATGATTTTATATGTTACTTTGTAATTTATGTGATTGAATATATAGTGATTCATCTATTATAAGTGTCATAAATAATAATTTAATTAATGTGTTTAGTAATAAAAATTAATGTTAGATCTTAGACTTTTGTGATCCATATTGATAATAAGGTTGTCTTTGGGATTAATCACATTGTAGAGATTTGGTCTATGTTTCGAACCAACTAATATGGTTCATCCTCACGACAAATCACATTTGTTGGGTGTTTCTCACCATTTGTCATGAGGATCAACCACATTAGTTGGTTCGAAAAGTCAACGAAATCTCTACAATGTGATTAATCTGAAAAACAACCTTATTATTAATAAAAATTAAATAACATATTAATCTTTGGATAATTACTTTAATAATATAGTGCATTATTATATTAATGTTTAACATTTCATATATTGTATGTCTGAAGTTGAGATTTGGTACAATTGACATATTCAATTTTCTATCATTCAAATCAATCTAGGATAAAAAAATCTTAAGGGAAATATTGTAAAGAAAATCATAAAAATACATCAAATGGCATAGAAATAAATATGGAGGTGATACAATTTTTTTTTCACCCCACTATTTATGCTTATTATAACACTAGGGTTTATATACATAGTCAACCGTGGACAATCATGGTCTGCCATGGTTGATGATGATCAACCATGTTTTATAGAATCAAACATGGTCAATCGTGGTCAAACATCTTTGAATGTCGCATTGTAACAAAAATTGTCTCGATATGAAAATCAACCATGATCAACCATGGTCCAATGCCGCATTCTAACAAATATTGTCTTGAGTTGAAAATAAACCATGGTCAACCATGGTCCAACATGGCATTTTCATAAGGATTGTCTCAATATGAATATCAACCATGGTTAATCATGTTTACTTTAGTTTTTATAATATTTATCTTAGTGTTTATATACATTGGGTTTATAATATTATTCCCTTGGGTTTAATCTTATTCCCTTAGGTTCGTAATCCCTTGGGGTTTTAGTATTAATCCCTTGGGTTTATAATATCAAACCAATAGGTTTATAATATTAATAATGGTAAACGACGGTCAATCATACCCAACCATATTCAACCATGGTCAAACCATACAAATATGGAAATCAACCATGGTCAACCATGGTCCAACATTTTTTTCTCACAAAGATTGTCTCGATGTGAAAATAAATCATGGTCAACCATGGTTAACCATGGTTCAACGTTGCATTGTGACAACAATTGTCTCTATATGGAAATCAACCATGGTAAACTGTGTTTATTTTAGGGTTTATAATATTCATGTTAGGGTTTATATATATTGGGTTTATAATTTTTATACCTTAGGTTTATTATTCCCCTCGATTTCTAATATCAATCCCTTAGGTTTATTGATGTAAGTGTTCATATTCCTAGGGTTGAATATTATTCAACAATGGTCAACCATGGTCTAATGTCGCATTGTGATAAGGATTGTCTCAATATGAAAATCAACTATGCTCAACCATGTTTATTTTAGTATTTTTAATATTTATATTAGGGTTTTTATACCTTGGGTTTATAATATTTGTCCCTCGGGTTTAATATTATTCCCTTAGGTTCATAATCCCTTAGGTTTAGTGTTCCTTCTCGCTTATAATATCATTCGCTTGGGTTTATTATTCCCTGATCAACCATGGTTTATTATGATGTCAACCATGGTCAACCATGGTCCAACATGGAATTGTGATAAGGATTTTCTCTATATTTAAATCAACCATGGTCAACCATGTTTATTTTAGGGTTTATACACCCTCGGTTTATAATTCTTATACGTTAGGTTTATTACTCACTTAGGTATATAATACGAATCGATTAGGTTTACTGATGAAAGCATTTATATTCCGAGGGTTTTAATATTATTCAACAATGGTAAACCATGTTCAAGAGTGGTCAACCATGGTCTAAAGTTGCATTGTGACAAGGATTTTATTACTTTATTATTTTATTATTTTTAATATTTATCTTAGGGTTTTTATACCTTGGGTTTATAATATTAGACCCTTGGGATTAATATTATTCCCTTAGGTTCATAATCCGTTGGTGTTTTAGTATTAATCCCTTGGGTTTATTGTTCCTTCTCGCTTATAATATCAATCTCTTGGCTTTATTATTCCCTGGTCAACCATTGTTTATTATGATGTCAACCATGGTCAACCATGGCCCAAAATGGAATTGTGATAAGTATTGTCTCAATATGAAAATAAAAGATGGCCAATCATGTTTATTTTAGTTTTTATAATATTTATCTTAAGGTTTATATGTGCTGGGTTTATAATATTAGTCCCTTGAATTTCATATTATTCCCTTGGGTTCATAATCAATTGGGATTTTAGTATTAATCCCTTGGGTTTATAATATCAATCCATTCGGTTTATAATATCAATCATTATCAACCATGGTCAATCATAACCAACCATGTTCAACCATGTCCAAACAAGGTTGGATATGGAGATCAAGCAGTGTCAACCATGGTCTAAAGTTGCATTTGACAATGATTGTCTCGATCTGAAAATCAATCATGGTCAACCATGGTTGACCATGGGACAATGTTGCATATTTGTGACAAGGATTGTCACTATATGTAAATCAACATAGTCAACCATGGTCAACCATGTTTATTTTAAGGTTTATAATATTGATGTTAGGGTTTATATACCTTGGGCTTATAATTGTTATCCCTTAGGTTTATCATTCCCTTGGGTTTATTGACCTAAGGGTTCATATTCCTAGGGTTTAATCATATTCAACAATGGTTAACCATAATCAACCATGGTCAACCATGGTCCAATGTCACATTGTGACAAGGATTGTCTCAATATAAAAAATACCATGCTCAACCATGTTTATTTTAGTATTTTTAATATTTACCTTAGAGTTTTTATACCTTGGGTTTGTAATATTAGTCCCTTGGGTTTAATATTATTCTCTTAGGTTCATAATCCCTTGGAATTTTAGTATTAATCCCGTCGGTGTTTTATTCCTTCAGGTTTCTATCATCAATCCCTTGGGTTTATTATTCCCTTAGGTTTACAATATCAATCGAGGTCAACCATTGTCAACTATGGTCAGTCATGGGGTTTTAGTATTAATCCCTTGGGATTATAGTTGGGTTTACCAATGTTGGGTTTATAATAATAGTCCCTTGGGTTTAATATTATTCCCTTGGGTTCATAATCCCTTGGGGTTTTAGTATTAATCCCTTGGGTTTATCTTTCCCTTGGGTTCATAATATCAATTCCTTAGGCTTATAATATCAATCATGGTCAACCATGGTCAACCATAACCAACCATGGTCAACTTTGGTCAATCATCGTCCGATCTCGCATCGTGAAACAAATTGTCTCCACTTAGGGTTTATATACCCTTGGTTTACAATATTAGTCCCTTGGGTTTAATATAATTCCCTTAGGTTCATAATCCCTTCGGGTTTTAGTATTAATCCCTTGGGTTTATTTTTCCTTTCGGTTTATAGTATTAATCACTTGGGTTTATTATTCCCTAGTCAACCATGGTTTATTATGATGGAAACCATGGACAACCATGGTCCAAAATGGAATTGTGATAACGATTAGTAGAATATGAAAATCAACAATGGCCAATCATGTTTATTATAATGTTTATACTATTTATCTTAGGGTTTATATACGTTGGTTTTATAATATTAGTCCCTTGGGTTTGATATTATTCCCTTGGGTTCATTATCATTTGGGGTTTTAGTATTACTCCCTTGGGTTTATTGTTCCCATAGGTTTATAATATCAATCATGGTCAACCATTTTTAATCATAGCCAACCATGGTCAACCATCATTGAATGTCGCATTGTGACAAGGATTGTCTCACCACGAAAATGAACCATATTTATTTTAGTGTCTATAATATTTTATTTCATTTTACCATTGTTGGGTTTATAATATTAGTCTCTTGGGTTCATAATAAAAATCCCTTGGGTTTATTATTAACATGGGTTTACAATATCAATGATGGTCAACCATGGTCATCCATAACCAACGATGGTCAACTGTGGTCAATCATGGTCGGATCTCACATTATGACAAAAATTATCTCCACTTAGGGTTTATATAGCTTGGGTTTATAATATTAGTCCCTTGGGGTTAATATTATTGCCTCAGGTTCATAACCCCTTGGGGTTTTAATATTAATCCCTTGGGTTTATTGTTCCTTTGGGTTTCTAATATCAATTTCTTGGGTTTATTATTCCCCAGCTAACCATGGTTTATTATGATGTCAACCATGGTCGAACATGGAATTGTGATAAGGATTGTCTCAATATGAAAATCAACAATGGTCAATCATGTTTATTTTAGTGTTTATATTATTTTTCCTAAGGTTTATATACGTTGGGCTTAAAATATTAGTCCCATGGGTTTAATTTTACTCCCTTGGGTTCATAATCCCTTGGCGTTTTAGTATTAATCCCTTGGGTTTATTATTTCTTTAGGTTTATAATATCAATCCCTTGGGCTTATTATTCCCTTAGGTTTATAATATCAATCATGGCCAACCATTGTCAATCATAGCCAACTATGGTCAACCATGGTGAATGTTGCATTGTGACAAGGATTGTCTCAGCATGAAAATAAATCATGATAAACCATGGTCCAACGTCGCATTGGGACAAAGATTGTATCGATATCAAAATTAACGATGGTCAACCATGGTCCAACGTTTTTTTCTCACAAATATTGTCTTGATATGAAAATCAATCATGGTCAACCATGGTTAACCATGGTCCAACATTGCATGGTGATAACGATTGTCTCTATATTTAAACCAATCATGGTGAACCATGGTCAACATTGTTTATTTTAGCGTTTATAATATTCATGTTAGGGTTTATAGGGTCTATAATTTTTATACCTTATGTTTATTATTCCCTGGGGTTTATAATATCAATCCATTGGATTTATTGATCTAAGCGTTTATATTCCTAGGGTCTAATACTATTCAACAATGGTCAACCATGTTCAAGCATGATCAACCATGGTTCAATGTCGCATTCTCACAAGTGTTTTCTCAATATGAAAAGCAACTATGCTCAACCATCTTTATCTTAGTGTTTTTAATATTTATCTTAGGGTTTTTATACCTTGGGTTTATAATATTAGAACCTTGGGTTTAATATTATTCCCTTCGATTCAAAATCCCTTGGGGTTTTAGTATTAATCCCTTGGGTTTATTGTTCCTTCTAGTTTATAATATCAAACGCTTGGGTTTATTATTCCCCGGTCAACCATGGTTGATTATGATGTCAACTGAACATGGAATTGTGATAAGGAATGTCCCAATATGAAAATCAACGATGGTCAATCATGTTTATTTTAGTTTTTATAATATTTATCTTAGAGTTTATATACGTTTGATTTATAATATTAGTCCCTTGGGTTTAATATTATTCCCTTGGGTTCATAATCCCTTGGGATTATAATATCAATCCACTACGTTTATAATATTAATCATTATCAACCTTGGTCAATAATAACCAACCATGTTCAACAATGGTCAAACAAGGTTGGATATGGAAATCAAGCATGGTCAACCATGGTCTAATGTTGCGTTCGACAATGATTGTCTCAATATGAAAATCAATCATGGTCAACCATGGTTGACCATGGGCCAATGTTGCATATTTGTGACAAGGATTGTCTCTCTATGGAAATCAACATAGTCAACCATTGTCAACCATGTTTATTTTAGGGTTTATAATATTGATGTTAGGGTTTATATACCTTGGCTTTATAATTGTTATTGCTTAGGTTTATTATTCCCTTGGGTTTATAATACAAATCCCTTGTGTTTATTGATCTAAGGGTTCATATTCCTAGGGTTTAATTATATTCAACAAGCGTTAACCATAATGAACCATGGTCAACCATGGTCCAATGTCATGTTGTGACAAGGATTGTCTCAATATGAAAATCAACCATGCTCAACAATGTTTATTTTAGTATTTTTAATATTTATCTTAGGGTTTTATACCTTGGGTTTATAATATTAGTCCCTTGAGTTTAATATTATTCCTATAGATTCATAATCCCTTGGGGTTTTACTATTAATCCTTTGGGTTTATTATATCAATGAGTTGGGTTTATTATCCCCTTAGGTTTATAATATCAATCATGTTCAACCATTGTCAACTATGATCGATCATAGGGTTTTAATATTAATCCGCTGGGTTTGTCTTTCCCTTCGGTTGATAATATCAATCCCTTGGATTTATAATATCAATCATGGTCAACCATGGTTTGATGTCGCAATGTGACAAAAAGAAATGTCTCCATATAAAAATCATGGACAATCTTTGTTAACCATGGTCAACCATGGTTGATCATGGTCAACCATGTGTTATAGAATCGACCATGTTCAACCATGGTCAATGTTGGGTGTTAAGTATAAATTCCAATGGTTTGTTATTCCTTTGAGTCAAACATGGTGAATCATAGTCAACCATGGTCAACCATGATCAAATGTCGATTTGTGACAATGATTGTCTCAATATGAAAATCAACCATGACAACTACGATCAACCATGGTCCAACGTTACATTGTGACAAAGAATTAATTATTAGTATTAATATTATCATTATTAATTATTATTATGTAAAGATGAATTAATCATTATTATTTTTATTTAATTAATTAATATTCATATTATTATTATTTAATAATATTTAATTAATTTTTTTTATTATTATTGTTTAACAATAATTAAATATTTAACCTTTATTTATTAATTTTTATTAGCAAATTATTATTATTATTATTATTATTATAAAATAAAATAAAATAAAAATATTTATATTTTTTCTCAAAATAATATTAAAATTTAATTTTTTTAATAAAATAAGTAATTGTTTATTTACATTTTATAAAAAATAATAATAAATTATTATTATTATTGTTATTATTATTATTATTATTATTATTATTATTATTATTATTATTATTATTATTATTATTATTATTATTATTATTATTATTATTATTATTATTATTATTATTATTATTATTATTATTATTATTATTATTATTATTATTATTATTATTATTGTATCAATGGTTTGTGTCATAGATAGAAATAAAGCTTTATGGGTATATCAACCACATTTACTCAAATAATTATTGTTATTATTAAATAATTAATGTTATGAAGATTATTTTTGTTAATTAATATGACTAATATTATTATGAATTAATATAATAATAATAATAATAATATATTATTATTATATTATTATAGTAATATAATAATATATATATATATTTTTTTATAATATTATTATTTATTATTATTAATAATTAATATTACTAATATTATTATTATCAGTTAGTATTATTATTATAATGTTAATATAATAATCATTAATATATAAATATATACGAATATGGTTGTTATTATTTATATAGTTATTAATAATCATAAATAGTAGGTTTTTAAAAAAATACACATAATAATTATTAATGTGGTCGATATAGGCCTATCCGCGTATATCAACCACATTGGAAAATGTGGTTGTATATATGCTTGATATACGCCTATGGGCCTATATCAACCATATTGGTAAATGTGGTTGTACTAGTAAAATATAATACCCATACACCCAAGGTATTAGTTTTAGCACATTTAAAGATAAAATTTGTCCAAACTGAACGGGAATGTAGAAAATGATTACAAAATATATGAGTCAATGGTGAGTGATTCGCGGGATTGGTTTGAAGCCTTTCACCCAACTAAACATTAGTAACCGATAGTGGTCACAAAAAAAGAAGAAGACAAGAGTATTGATGTTAATAGTATACTTTAGGTATAAATATGCCCAATGCAATTATACTACTAGCTACACATTGCATGATTGATGGAAATAAAGCCGAAACTGATAAGAGAAATTAATGAACCCATGACTTGAAAAAATTTCAATAAAGGGAGCCACAAGAAGAATGGTTACCATAGTAGAGAAATTGAAATAAGCCATCAACATGGAGGATTATAACAATCAAGTGGTGGGGAACTGTAGTTGAATTGGTAGATAAGATACTTGATCAAGAACCAACAAAATGAATATAAGTTGTGACAGATATGATGGAAGAAGATCAATATCAATTATGATAAGTGAACAATGTAATTGAAACTTTCTTTGTTGGTCAAAGTAACTATATTATATTATCAAAATTTCAAAAACATTATACATCAATACCTGAAATGTATACATAACTAACTTTTTTTTCTTTCTTTCTTTTACTTTTTTTCCGTCAAAATAACTGTATTATATTATCAAAATTTCAAAAACATCATAATCAGTAGGTGAACTGTATACATAATTACTGCCACACCAAGAAAAATAAGAGACTTAAAAGTTAACGAGAGAGTTGCTCTGAAAAATATTGACCGTCTAAGGCAAGACAACTCTTGTCTTAGAAGAGAATTTGCTATAATTACATATTTGGGAGAAGGGTTTGAGGGAAACAGTGGTGGTTCTGGAAAGAGCGTTAGGCCGCTGGTGCCTGTGGTACTCATTTGCTTTTGCATTGGCAGTCATGCTAGTAGCTGCGCTGGTTGTGGGCAGTGCTTCATATCGTCTGCGTGTAACACGCAGAAGATCCCAAGTCGAAGTCCCTTTTATAGTACTCTCGGATCCCTCCTCGTAGATCTAGAGGAAACATTGCCTTCAGCGGTTACGACTACAAAGCATCGCGCGCAGGCTCATCCACTGCCTATGCGCGTGGGGTTTGCAATCAGGGAATCTCTGAGTCTGATTGCACCGCCTGCCTTAAAAACCTTGGCGGCCGAATCTGGAACATTTGTGGCAACACCATCGGTGCTCGAGTTCAGCTAACTGACTGTTTCATCAGCTACGAGCAGTACAGCTTCTAGATAGTTACGCATTCAACCTCTGCATCTAAGGAGGTCTCATATTTTCTCTATCTATGTTTCAGTAAAACGTCTCACGCGCGTGATTCTCTGAGCAAGAGAATATGATGCTGTGCTATTCTCATTCTCATCAGTCGCTATCTAAATCCTTCATATAATATAATAAAACTATCGTGCATTCTCTTATTTTATTTCCGTTCCGCTGTCGTTGCTAATAATTCGTTCATTTTGTACTTCTGAATATTTTAAAAGAAATATGGTTGAAACTAAGTACCATGAACAATTACGTTCACATCGAATTGTTCAGTCAGATGTTACTATCGAAGTTCTTAATATTTTTAGTCATATGCTGTAACTGATGTCACTTTTGCATATATTTATTAAGTATTAAAATTATTGGTCTGGTGATATGCGGATCTACTATTAATAAATTGATTAATTAATATGTAATTAATCTAATTAATAAATTTAATTAGAAAAGAAGTTGATATAATTTTTATAATCTTTTGCTGAAATTATAAGAGTTAGCTTTTAAGTAATGTTTACCTACATATTGTAATTTGTAATTTGTAATTTTGAGGAATTACAAATTTTAGGCGATCTCTCCCGACGACCAAAATATAACATCTAATTTTGTAAAGTGTGTGTGTATATATATATCAAACTATTTTCTGTTCCGATATAACATCAAATTTTAAAAAGGATATAAAGTATAATTTCTTCTCTAGTTATTGATGTCCAGCTTTATTGATCTGAAGCATGGATGGGAAGAAAGTTGTTATTTTTTTTATGTAAAGGTTGTTTTTTATATTATTATTATGAAAATCGGAAATTACACCTTTCTGTATCATGATAATTATATATTATATTTTTAATGTATAAATTATAATAAGTTTTTAGAATGAAAGTGGATAAATTTTGTAAATTTGCATTGGATTCAATTTCCATCACTATTATATGTAGGGGGGTTTTAAGACAGTATTTGAGTCAATTGTCTTAACTTAAGACAAAAAGAAACTTGTCTATTGTCTTAAATATTGTCTTTAAGCGGGTGTCTCAAAATTTAATGTCTCAAAAATTTGTCTCAATAAAGACAATATAGAACACATTATTATTGTCTCTATAAAAACAAGAATTATTTTTTATTAAGAGACAATTTCATTTGTCTCTCTAGGGACAATTTCATTTGTCTTTGTAGAGACACTTTCATTTTGGTCTCTTTAGAGACAATTACATTTTGTCTTTTTAGAGAGAATCACTGAGATTAAAAACATATCGTCTCTATAGAAACTATATATCCATAATTCAAACTATTGTCTCTCTAGAGACAATATAGAAAGATATTTAAAAATAAATAAATAAAATCATTTTAAATGTTCTTTCAAGTTAGTTTCGACATTCAAAGTTCCCAATTAGTGATTTTAATTACCTTAAATCTTTGTTGTTTATGGATACCAATAGAATAAAAAATAAATAAATCCATTATTTTTAAAGCTAACAACAAAGTAATTTTAAATCTAAATGAAAAAATAATTCTCGAAAACAACATTGAAAATAATAAGGCAAGACACTTATATTTTCTGAAAATGCATTCATGTCATTGGAACATGCAAGATCCTCCGTTGGAACTTCATTTTAAGACATATTATGAGGCAAAAAAAATTGTTCAAGATTTCTCCATCCTACAAGAGGGTTTACTCTCTAAAATATAAATTCAAAACCTCAATCACATTAAATGGTGGAAATTAAATTCATATCCAATTGTTAAACGACAATTTCAAGACCCTTGTATAATTGGAATTAGCTTCCTTGATAACAAAGAATTGTAATATCCTGGATGCGAGTGCTTGAGATGGCAATTAATTCGACACGACAGGGTTGGGGTTAGGTAGATCACCACCTGCCCGCTCAGTACAAGGTGTTAAAGAGTGGAATGGCATTTGGCGCATGGCATGAGCGCAGAGTTTGGACTATCAGTTTTCAATCCAGAGGTTTCGGCTCTCACATCAGGTTCAACGTTATGGTTTCTCCCTCCGCACGCTCCAGCCTGCATCAGAAGGCGAGGTCCATCAATGCGAAAGTAATGGAAGGAGCCTCCCGAGGCATGCCAAAGGAGGATAAGGCCAGGGGAGGTCCTGGGGAGGCGGTGAACGCGACATTGCTGTTTTATTTGCTTTTCTCTCTTGCCTCTGGTCTCACTTCAGACTTCTGGTCACCTGAGGGGATTCAGGTTCCTCTGTCGCTTGGCTCGGCCCTCTTGGCGGAGCGAACTCTGTTCCTCTTCGCGTTTCTTTCCGGTATTTTGTGTTGTTGCTTTCATGTCCTTATCTCAGTGATTCATCTCCTTTTCTGGTTGCTGGTTTCTGGTACAGGCAGGGATTTCTCTGAGATAAGCTTGGCTCTCCTCGAGAAAAGGTTTCAGCTTCGCAAAGGTTGTTCGCTCAGCAGGCAAAGCTGCTGCCACCCCCCGGTTCGTGCTGTTGTGCTGCATTCCTGGACCTCCGCGGTTGCTATACCCCAGATGCCTCGTTTACGACAAAGAATGGGCTGCCGTAGAGGCCAGCCGAGGCGAGCTCCCACCAGTTCGTCCTCTGACTCGCCCTCCCTTTCTAGTGAACTGTCAGTAGGACGTCGCCCCTTTACCCGAAGTGGGAGAGGGCGGTTCCGAGCCACCAGTTCCCGCCACGGGCCTGCATCCACTTCTGGTTCTGCCATCTTTACCTTTAATAGCAGTCTGAATAGACCGAGGATAACTGCTCATTTCATGGTGGTTTTCCATGAAGACAACCAAATAGAAGATACTTGTACCTATCTTGCGGGCTCGGGGGCAATCTCGGCTCCTTCTTCTTCCCTCCAGCTGAATGTCAGAAATGCTCCTCAGCAGGAAGTGAATGATCAGATTTGCAGAGCTCAGGATGTGATGATGGCTGACCCTGGTCCCTCTGTTCAAAACGCGGCTCAAGCAGGGGATTTGCCAGACTTTGGATGGTGTTGTATCATAGAAGAGCCTCTATTCACCCAAGCCTCTTGTTCTTGCAGTGCACCCTTCATCATTGGGCATGATTGTAAGGAAAACAACTTAGGGGTTATGTGGTGTTTCTTAGTTTTTTGGTTAATTTTGTATTGTCATGTGAATCTCAGTTTGGTCCCCTACGTGGGTCCTAAAAACAGACAGTTTTTTCATTTACTTTTTTGATAGTTCTGCCTCTTGTCAGCGCAGAGTTCTTGACTTCGGCCATGCTGTAATTATACCTCTACCTTGTTAATAGAATTAGTCTTATGCAGAGAAAAGAAAAAAAAAATTGTAATAATGTATATGCATTTGAATCTACAATTGACTGGAAATTTTGTTTTCATGAAGGTTTTACAAAAGATTGAAAATTGACACAGGTCCTAGCAACATGATATAGGCCAATTCTCAATCTATTGGTGACCTACAAAATTATATTATCCACTACTGGCTTTCACAATCTAAGTTGGCTCCATCTCCTGTTTCTAGCCTGAGAATTGTTACAATTGGTATCCAAATTGATGGTGATCTAGTTCCTGAGTAAGCTTCATATCCAATGAATATAATTCAGGTAATGAACTATTATGATCAACTTCATAGTAGGCTAAAGTTGCAGAGAAGTCTCTATCAGTAGCTTTTTTCTAGGTAGTTAATCATTTCTTGGAGGCACACTAAACCACCCATCCTTCTTCCTGTGAAGAATAAAATAAAAATTTCCTGTAAGGTAAGTTTTATACCATTACTCAACCATTTTGAAGAGAGCTACTTACTGAAATATAATAAAATAAATGTAGTGTATACCTGAAATAGAAATATGTGCACTCTTAGTATTTCTTCATTATCACTTGCCTTACCTTGCCTGATTCCCCAGAGGACCTGCAAATGCAATAGTAGAGTCATTTTACTTTTTTTATAAGAAAAACCCCTACCATCTTTATAATAATTAATAATTGAAATAAAATTAAAATTCTACAAACTTATTAAAGTCTCAATATAAAAATGGCTCAAAAACAAAATCAATATACTATTTAATATAAATATAATTTTTAATGATGATACCATCTCTAATTTTGGTTGGTAGCACTGTTTGTTCCCATTCAAAGCCCAAAAATTTCATGAATACTAGTGAAAATACAACGTGAGTTTCAAAACCTTTTAAAAAATTAAGGTAAAGCACCTATTTTTCTCTGTAGTAGGATTGAAAGTCTTTGAAAACTCTTCTTAGAAGAGTGAATAGAATCTCTGATTAAAAATTATAGAATCTCAATCAACATTTATACTCAACAAGCATATGGGATTTTCCCTAAATGAGGAGATAGGGGAGAGAGAAGTGAAGTCTTCCACCTAGCTAGAAGACGTGAGATCAAGTGGTGATGGAACTAGAAAACATCGAACGGAGAAGAGGAAAGTTGGTTCAAAACATAATAAATGTCCTCCTTCCCAGCGAACTATTCAACTGGATGGTACTCTGGCTATTGCAGTAAATCATAAAGAGAACTCTCCCACAAATGCCTTAACTTATTACAATAATGAGTTAGGAAGCATGAGAAAATGATTTCAATGAAGAGAGGCTGAGCAGAATGAATCTTCATTCAAAAGGGTTGGTGGTTTTCATTCTCCTGGAGTGTTGGTAGTGTCGAGTATCACCAATCTGGTCTATTATGTTAAACACCATGGATTACAACATTACCAAAGCTGGTAGCCTGCTTCACAAAGACCCAAACAAGAGGAAAACTAGGAGGATGCAAGGAAGACCACCCAAGTGTAGGGAAAAAAAGTAGAAAGGAGGAGGACCCTCTCCTCATAGTAAAAAAACAAGGGTGGCAATAAACATTACTACCTCCTAACTGAACCAACATTCAATAGTGAGAAGAGAGGTTGAAACCATGAATGATAGGGTCAAGATTACAACAGGTAGAACCATAAATGTTGAGATAGATGTGGGTATTGGGAAACCCATTCCAAATACTAGCTTCTCTAGAACTAGGGAGTCTAAGTAAACCAAGATTGTGGATCCTTATGTTAGGTTTCGGTTACCCCCAAAGTGTTTACACCATGCTTAATGGTGCTTCACGTGATGTGGAGGTAGTGTGTTAACTACCCTCAGTTGAACTATGATGGTCATACACGTTGGATACAACTTCCTCATCGATTGCTACAACTTGATATGATGGATATGCAACACACTTTGTTAAGAAATTTGACATCTATATGGTTTGGTGATATTCTTCATGTAGAATGTTACCCACCAAAAGTGGGTAAACCATAAGTGAAACATCTTCTCCTCATTTTTACAGCCAGACAACTAGCAGCCCAATGATGGTCAGCACATAGCATTGTGCCATAGTTTTCCACCCATTGCTCCAGTCAGATCTCTCTACCATATAACATTCTTCTTGAATGAAGGTGGCTCATATTTTGGTAGGTACTCAAGCATTCTAGCAAACATATATTTTCATAATAATGTTATGGGAATATTAATATGGATCATGAGGCAAAGTAGATGACTAACCAATCTGGATTGTATCCTTGTTCCCACACTTCACTTTGGAGGTTAGTATTTGATTCTAGTCTAGTGAGACCTCCTTTGAGGCCTTATGGTTTAGGAAGGGCACTATTGGGGAGACATTGATTGATAGATCAGGTCCAAGGTAATCCATACTTACCACTTTCCATATTTTCCAATTATCCATCTTTCATCATTGGAATTGTCCCCCTATATCCACATCCTTAAGTCAACAACATAAAACTTGGCCCCAGAGTTTGATGCAACTAAAAGAATGATAAAAGCACATAAAGCCACAAGGAAAGAAAATGTAAAATGCAAAATATGGTTGGGGCAGATTTTGCATGTGGACAAAGCCTAGAATGATCTCCACCCTTCTCATTAGCTATCACCTAGTGACTCAAGAATTTAGTGCTTCAATCTCAAAAAAAGGAACTCTTGAATGTCCCAACCTCGACGAGCAAGAAACTTCTATATAATAAAGGAGTATTGAAAAGGCATAAAGAAAACTTGGCCTCCTAAGCTATGCACCAAATAAATATAAATAAATAAAGGCATACCAGGGGGTGGAAAAAGAAGGCCAAGAAAAGGGACAACTAATGTTAATTTCGAAGACCAATTTTCAATTTTTTGTTTCTTTGCAGCTCCCCAAAAAATATTTTACCCAACAAATTAATTTTCTACAGTAAATAAATTATGAAAACTACAAAACAAAAATACTCTAGTACTTTTAACTTGATAATTTTGCAGTAGAAATACTCTCAAAAAAAATCAAGAAAACAACAAAGATTTTGCCCTCCAAATTTCTCTTCATTAACTTTTTATCATAAAAAGTTAAGGGCTTCCTTACCAAGGAGGATGGCCCTTTGAAATACACAAAAATACAGTGAATGAAACCTAGAAAAATCAACACACAAAAATAAAGAACTGATCTCTGCCCACAACTTGTTGTCTGATTTCTCTATCTTAATGAATCATGTTATGTTTGAAAACACAGATAATGGTGCACCTCAAATCTTTGATCTTGATATCAATCTTCATATCGCATCGCTGAGGTGGATTAAGTACATGATATGAGTGCGACTAAACTTGAAAGTGAATATATTCTTGGTTTTTTATTCGATTCTTTAATAACTCTTTGAATCTATTATACATTGGATTCATTGTTTTAGGTTGGTAGCTCTAGTGGTTGGTTGGAGATAAGGTTCGTTTTTCCATTCACCATAGTTTAACTTCAAAGCCATATTTCACCGTAGTAATAATGATCTCTCAGCAGCTGCTAAATCAAAATTACTGATATATGTAATTTGCCAGTTTTGGAAATATTTCAATAGTAATAGCACAACCTGCTTAAATATATTTTTTTTAATTGTATATGTAATTTCAACAGCCTAAGTTATTAATAAATAGTATATCTAAATATATAATAAGTGAAACAACTACCATGAACTTTCCTATACTTCCATAAAATCAATTTTATGGAACACATTTTCCTTTACTCTACCTCATATGTCACATACCTGTAACGAGGATCATAAGGGTAACATAATTTATACTCGAGTAATGTGAAAAATAATTTACACTCAGGCTGTTGCTATCCCTCATCGAGATTTAAATTTCCAAAAGACATGTTCAACATACCCATGTATACGGGCTAGGCTATACGTTCTAGTTAGAGCCAAATACATATCCTTTGGAAAGAGATATCTGTAGTAACAATTTCTTAGCCAACACTGAACATTTTTCAGAACATCACATTCCCTCTTCTTACCTGAGAAGTAGTCCTTTACTCAAGTGGAAATAAAAAATGGTCAAATTATTCAATGCAATCCTTCACTACTATACCTAATAATGAACATGATTTTGGTTTTTTAATATGCCCCTCTGTATAAACCTGTAAATAAACTAAGTGAATTCATGAATGGTCAGAGAACTGCAATAAAAAGGTAAAACATATATGATAAGAAAGATAGATAGCAACATCTTCAATATAACATAAGTCGATGCCTATTTAAATTGCAAGGAATGTAACAATTTATTCCTACAATAAAATCACTAAGGTACAGAGTATATTCGCTACTCTTACCTGAGAAGATTACCCTTTCCATGTCAAACTTGTACATGTCTAGAATGGAATCTCCATGTACAAATCACAAACCTCTGGATACACTAAAAGTGAATTCATGAATGGTTAGAGAAATGGTATAAAGAAGCAAAAACAGTTATGTTAAATAAGAGAGGCTTACAATATCTTATTTATTTATAATATTTTGAATGCAAGAAATAATTCTTATACCACGAACAATACACATGTCCTCATACCTGCAGTGGAAAATCTACTTAACTAATCTTCTTAAAATACATGTTTAAAGCACTAGCCGCATATTTACTCTTGATCCTCTATAAGGTGTCAAGAGCTCCAAAGACTTACCAAATACAAAGGAAAGGTTGTTATTTTGTCAACACAAAAACAAAGGAAAGTCTGTCAGCACAAAAACAAAGACTTTCAACACAAAATCCATTTACCGTAAGATAAATACAATGAATACCTCTACCAGATGCAGCACTCTAGACGTGTGACTTGTAAATCTCTCTTATCTTAACAATATATGGATATTTCCATAAGGTCAGCTGGTTCTGGCTAAATCCATGTGAGTAGATAATACCCCTGTGCTCATTCCTGAAGGAGGAAAATCTGCTTAATGGATACGCGTGACATACATGTTAAAAGAACCAGCCCCATCTTTACTTTTTGTCTTCTTTAAGGTATCGGGAGCTCCAAAGACTTACCAAAACCTAAGACTCTCATCTCCTATAGCCAATGAAACAATGTACCCATTTGGACTTTGAAAATACAAAAGAAAGGAAAGACTATCAGTAAAAAGGCTAAGACTATCATCACAAACCCATTTAGCGATAGATCAATAGAATGAATACCTTTGCCGATTTGAATTGCAAGGAACGTAATAGTTTATTCCTACAACAAAATCACTATGGTACACAGTATATTCGCTCCTCTTATGTGAGAATATAACCCTTTCCATGTCATACATGCACATGTCCACAACGACATCTCCATGTACAAATCACAAACCTCTTGATACGCTTAAAATGAACTCATGAATGGTTAGAAAAATGGTATAAAGAAGGAAAAACAGTTATGTTAAACAAAATTTTCTTACAGTATATTCTTTATTTATAATATTCTGGATGCAAGAAATTATTCTTATACCGCAGATAATACCCATGTGCTCATACCTGAAGCGGAAAATCTGCATAACGAATCTGCTTGAAATACATGTTTAAAGCACCAGCCGCATATTTACTCTTGGTCCTCTTTAAGGTATCAACAGCTCCAAATACTTACCAAATACAAAGGAAAGTTTGTCATTCTATCAACACAAAGACAAAGGAAGACTATTAGCACAAAAACAAAGACTTTCAAAATGAATTCCATTTAACATTATATCAATACAATGAATACCTTTGTGAGATGCAGCACTCTAGATGTGCGACCTGTAAGGCTCTCTTATCTTAACCATATATGGATATTTCCATAAGGTCAACTGGTTCTGGCTAAATCCATGCGAGCATATAATACCCCTATGCTCATTCCTAACGGAGGAAAATCTGCTTAACGGATACGCTTGAGATACAGGTTAAAAGCACCAGCCGCATATTTACTCTGTGTCCTATTTAAGGTATCAAAAGTTCCAAATGCTTGCCAAAACCTAAGAGTCTCATCTCCTATAGCCAATGAAACAATGTACCCATCTCGACTCTGAAAATAAAAAACAAGGGAAATATTGTTAGCAAAAAGGATAAGACTATCAGCACAAACCCATTTAGCGATAGATCAATACAATGAATACCTCTGCCTATTTGAATTGCAAGGAATGTAGCAATTTATTCCTACAAATAAATCACTATGGTACAAAGTATATTCGCTACTCTTATCTGAGAAGATTACCCTTTCCATGTCAGAATTGTACATGTCCAGAACAACATCTCCATTACAAATCACAAACCTCTTGATACACTAAAAAAGAATTCATGAATGGTTAGAGAAATGGTACGAAAAAGGAAAAACAGTTATGTTAAAAACGAGAGGCTTACAATATCTTCTTTATTTATAATATTTTGAATGCAAGAAATTATTCTTATACTGTAGATAATACCCATGTGCTCATACCTAAAGTGGAAAATTTGCTTAACGAATCTGCTTGAAATACATGTTTAAAGCACCAACCGCATCTTTACTCTTGGTCCTCTTTAAGGTATCAAGAGCTCCAAAGACTTACTGAATACAAAGGAAAGGTTGTCATTCTGTCAATAGAAAAACAAAGGAAAGTCTATCAGCACAAAACAAAGACTTTCAACACAAAATCCATTTACCGTTAGATCAATACAATGAATACCTCTACCAGATGTAGCACTCTAGACGTGTGACCTGTAAAGCTCTCTTATCTTAACCATATATGGATATTTCCATAAGGTCAGCTGGTTCTGGCTAAATCCATGTGAGCAGATAATACCCCTATGCTCATTCCTGAAGGAGGAGAATATGCTTAATGGATACGTGTGACATACATGTTAAAAGTAGCAGCCCCATATTTACTCTTTGTATTCTTTAACGTATTAGGAGCTCCAAGGACTTACCAAAACCTAAGAGTCTCATCTCCTATATCCAACAAACAGGTGGTTCGAATTACAGTCTTGGAGGACAGCGCAGAGAGTCGGTCTATGAAATAGGTGGGTCTTGAGGAGAGGAGCTACAGGCTAGTTTCAACGCTGGGAAGCGAGGAGATTCATAGGAGGGATCATCTCTGTGATTTGGAGTAGTTTCCGGGAGGTTACACAGCTTCATTCTAGCAGGTCGAGTTTTCCAGCTGCAGCTGAGGTTGGGCTCCTTGGGGGTCGAATTTCAGAAGTCTCAACCAGGCCAAACCCTTCCTGGGTATTGGTGGGTTTTTGGCCAAGGATGGGAAATAAACTATATCAATGGGCATTTTGACTTAAAATTTTATGAGGAAGGGTTTGGGGTGAGAGTCATCGTGGGAAATAAACTATAGCAATGGGAATTTTGACTCTACTTAGCCTTGCACAATTTTAAGTGATGAACATTATTCTATCCGAACCTCGACTTTGCCTGGATGGTAAAAAAAAACAATTCTTTTGAAAAAAAGAAATCATGAAAATGAATAAAACTGAACAATGGTCTTCAGAAATTGAAAATTGGTAGATAAGAGGGCATATGACCTAGCCTTGTCAATGGGAGGATACTCAAATATACAACCATCCCCGTTGTGACCCTTATGGATCTTGCTTTTTCTTTCTACATGTAGTTGTTGGTGTATGTGTATATAATCGACACTCTAATGGATGATTTTGAATTGTATTGAGTAAACATTTTAAGATGCACTTATTTTATGACCCGACAAATGATGGAGAGTTTTGAACTTGATATGGTCATCATTAGTCCCTCTATATATATTCTCCTTTGTGACAACTTTTTCAATTAATTGAAACAAGGCAAAACAGATTGCAAGCCAAAAGCATTTTTAATCATTTCTTGTAGTTTGAAATATGTTGTAGAATGTGTTCCCCTTTACCATTCAGTTATCTCAATCTTTAAATTACACAACATGATTTATCAAATCAAATATTATTCTAAACAATGCAAGCTGTAAAATTTATCCCATTCATATGTAGTACATAACAAAATCTCCTCTGGAGGCAAGATAATTACAACCACTGATGCCATATCCTATTCTTCAAGATCTATTTTTTGCGTATGGGAAGTGGATCATTAATCCAGATAATCAAACCCTGCCTGAGGCACTTTACTAAATGATATCATATTTATAGTGGCCACACTTCGTCAGATTCCAACTTCTGACTATGGGACATCTTAGTGTATCACATTCAAACATTACTTCTAAATTACAATAATATATACCCATGATCTATATCTCTATACTATACAATCTGGATAGATGTGTCGATCAAGATATATCGTGGTGATTGGAGCTCTATGAGACTCTATAACACTTGGGGCCTTTCTCTGTTTTGGTTGTTATCTCAAAAGTCTTGTTTCTAACATATCGACAAATATAAATTAGACAGAAGATGATAGTAAGCATTGAGGACCAGAGAATTCTCTTCATTTGAATGTATGGATAACTAGTACCTATATTCTTGCAGATGTTTCCTTAGATCAATTTTTAGCTGGTTGCCCAATTTTGCATGCTGGCAAGTTACTTGTGATTCAACTGCTATAGTTTCTAGTGAAGGCTGCCTAATTAACCAAAGGTAAGACCAATTTTAGAGTCATCCATATGAGAAGAAAATTTTAGGAAACAAAATGGAACTTCAGTAATCATTGAAGGACTACAAAATCTCTACCATCAATAAAAGGCAGACCAAGTTTTTGCAATCTAACGAAATGACTAGATGCCCACAAATATGTGAGTTTCAAGACCGTTATTCTCAAACGGAAGGCCTGTTTAGGGAACATGTAAAGATAATCCTGAGTAACAGTTTGCAGGAAATCTATATGAGTACCTTTCATCGCCGTTGATGATATTCGACTTTTCTATGAATGAATCTGATCTTTGAGATCCTCTATCAGAAAGTGCGGTGGGAAAATAAATTTGTATAGGTCCATTTAGATTTCAGAGTAGCAGCGAAATTATATTTGAATAGGTAGTAAAATCTTATAAAGAAATAGCTATGATCGCTTAGGTTTCCGTTAAATTTTATTTTTATTTGAGTAAACGAGGCCATCACACATAGAAGTTATGTCTAATGATGTTGAAGATAAGTAATAATGCTAGTCTCATTAGAGTATCAATAAAAACTATATGAGTTCTCTCTAGTATAAGTATGTTGATATGAGGAGGAAAAATGGACATGAGCTTTAAACATAATGGAAATATCTATTAATTTTTAAGGAGGTGAAAAATGTGAAAAATATGTTTAAATCTGTAAATAATGTTATCAATCAATTGAAATAGTTATAGGTAGCTAATTATTTTTGAGGAAGTTCATTTAGAGCTTAAAAATACCCTATTAGAAGCTAGCCATAGCTTAGAAGGCTTTCACGTGTGTTGTTAAGAGAGACATGGGATAAATTTTGACTAAAGGAAATAAGGGGTACAATAAAATCAATGTATAACACCTACTCAAGTCACCAAGAATAGACCAAAACCATCAAGATGACACACTTCTCTAAGAAAAAATATGAAACACCATGGAACAACTCAAATTAAAACTGATAGCCAAAGCATCAAGAGTTAGAACAAATTGTTTATGTTAGGTCCCTGCAATACTAATGATTCCACCATTACTATTGTCATTATAGCCCGTATTGTTATTGTTGTGCCCCCATTGTCCCCATATTGTTATTATTGTGCCCCATAGAAGACCACTATTGTTATTACAGTTGTGCCCTTATATTATTATTAATATGTCAGCTTTGATTCTATTGTGACCCCTTAGACTCCTATATATAGAAAGGAATTTTTGTCATTTTTATCATCCAAGAATTGTTCATTTGTGTAATTTAAAGGAGGTTTCCCCCTCGAAGAGGCCGATTTTGAAGGCATTCATCTATCTTTTCTTCTATTTTGTGAGTTGGTTGCATAACAGTTTAAGTGAACATAGTAAAAATAGTACACATTGGACATAATATCATATCCACATGGATCATACATATCCAGCTAAATGTGGCAGCTAAAGGAACCTCTTTCTACACCTAGTGTCCTAGATGGCTAAGGAAATGTGTCATCAAACCAATGATACATCCATGAATTAGATATAGATTTGTAAACCTTAGATGGGAAATGATCAATGTGACAGGAATCGTAGGGGTTGAGATGACAATCTGTTAATTTTAGTTAATAATGGTATGTTTTGTGCTTAGCACAATTACTTCAATGTTCCTTAACCAACCCAATAGAAATTTCAATTTAGATTTATAGTAGAAATCAAATTAAACATTAATCACATTGACAATAAAAGTAGATAGAACATAAAATAATATTCAAAAGACAAACCAAGACAAGAGGACACCAGATTTGACGGATGCCACGGAAAAACCCCAATGTTGGGAAACCCCGTTGATCAATTCTTCTTATTATTATATCAAAAGTGCAGCAGAGAGAGAGAGAGAGAGAGAGAGAGAGAGAGAGAGAGAGAGAGAGAGAGAGAGAGAGAGAGTACAAAAGTCAATTGACTTGTCCAATTCAAAGTCAAAACAATCCTGTCAATTTATCCAGTCAAACTTCAGCCCTAACCAGAAATTCAACATTGGTCAAATCAACAATAAATCATCCTCAAAATAGCTCGATCTTCCCCAGTCAAACTTGGTGAAAGGAGAGAGAAAAACTCTTATAATTTTCTCTGGTCAAACTATAGTCAACCATGAAGTCATTGTTGGTAAAATTTACCATATTCCCTCGGTTTTTGGGCCCAGAATTCCACCTAAAGAGACAAAAAATATGCTCCAAAAATCGCAGTCAAGGCTGGTCAATAAATCATTTGTCAACATTGGTCAAACTTGGTCTGCTGCCTAAAATTTTGGTCCTCCAATTCATCCTAGAAAACTCGTCCTTCTTGCCACATGTGTGAGAGAGAGAAGTTGCCCAATAGTTGTACGAACCAATGAGAGAAGGGGAGAGAAGAATTTGTGAGTGATGATGATGCCAAATGAGGAGAGAGGCAATTTATATTTATAAAATTCACTATGGGTGAAAATACACATCCATTCGGCTTCTTGAGCCTACATGTTGATGTAGCCAACCTAAACAAATTGTACAAGTGTGGGCATAAATTCAAAATCACACATTTTCTTGTCTAAATGAGATGATATTTATATCGATTTTGTTCCTCTCAAAAAGAGGAAATTAATGCAATCATCATCTCCATCAAATGAGCTATCCCAAGGTGGAATTTGGCCCTATTTATCAATTTTAACACAATCAAAATTTTAAAATATCCTCTAAAATGCCAAATAG
Organism: Pinus tabuliformis; assembly: GCA_031772625.1. Classification (NCBI taxonomy): domain Eukaryota; kingdom Viridiplantae; phylum Streptophyta; class Pinopsida; order Pinales; family Pinaceae; genus Pinus; species Pinus tabuliformis. Next base: position 489,302,441 of record CM062812.1, on the reverse strand, counting down.
AAAATGGGGTAATATATCCCATGACATCCAACTTGTGATCTATGGTTGGAAATACTCAAATTATCTCTAAAGAAATATGTCTCATTGAGGTCGAGGTCAAGAAGAGGTATGATGCCTCATTAATTTGGTAGTTGAAGAAGTTTGAATCTTGGTTTGTCAATTTGGTCCTAGGTAGGCAAGGCAACATGGAAGGAGGTGACCCCCTTGGAAGCGTTTTACAGGGGAAGGCCACATAAGGCCTTATATAAAGATCTAAATCAAAGGACCTCCCTCATAAAATGTTCTAGACGTGTATTTAAAGAATGTAGATAATGACCCATCCAAATGTTGATAAAGACAATAGAACATCCCTTGAATCTCATAATAAATGGGGGCATCTACAGATGAGGTGATCCTTTAATTCTATCTCGTGTATATGGAAAAGCTAGCAGATGTTATTAAGACGAGGAAGGTCATTATGATTAGTTTCAACTCGACGAGAATGTAAACCCAATTTGAACACACCAAGGGGGACCCAAAGGGCAGCGTCTTGTGCTCTTTTGCATACGTGGTTAAACAAAAGGCCCCCTTTTATTTGTATGAAGTGTTCCTGGTACAAATCCATGTTAGAGTTGAGGTTCTGAAAAGATGAAGTTTAAGTACATTGAATGTATTTTCTATAAATAACCTCTCTAACAACCTAACAAAAACATAAAATTATGTCATTTACAATGGAGGTGTAAATTACTTGAATTGTGTTACAACTTTAATCACTCCCCCACAAAAATGTGTCATGCTTCCTTGTGATGATGGTTCAACCCTATTGGAGAACAACCTCACAATGTAAAAGGAATTTAAACATGATGTAACTTTAATAGTTCCCCACATTCACCCCCTGGCTCACCACTCATGGCTAATTTAAAGCTATTTCAAGCATTGATGTGGATAATATCATTTTATTTGTTCTTATGTATTATTATACATTCACACATTTGAGTTTAGTGGTTAATGACTTAAGATATAGGGGATTTAGGTGTTAGTGGTTAGAATTTAAGGTGTTTAGGTGGTGAAGGGTTAGGGGTTAAGGGTAACAAGTTAAGAGGATAAGGACTTATGGCCTAGGAGGTTCATGGATTATATGTTAGGTGTTAATGTCTTAAGATTTAATGAGTCAAGGGGTTTATGGGTTATGATTTGTGAGTGTAGGGGCTAAGGGATTATGGATTAGGGGTTAAGGGGATAGGAAATTTACTGGTTATGGGTTAAGGGCTTATGGTTTGTGATAATTGGACTCCTAATCCCCTTATCGCCACTATTGGGGGTTCCCCTATCAATTTCTCTCGCTACCTTTCCTCTAGGTCCCATAGACCCTATGAAATTAAGTCCTAAGACCCCTTCTCAACTTTGGTTGATTTGCTAGTCCCTAGGCTTGGTTGCAAAAATTCTCTAGAGCCCTTGGTGGGTTGAGTTACTAGTCCTAGAGCCTTTGCTAGAAAAACGCTCTGGAACCAGGTAAAATTTGTGGGTTGAGTTACTAGTCATAGAGCCTTGGTTGGAAAAATGCTCTGGAGCCGTGGATGGATGGGATAGAGACCGATCTAATGATGGTTTTGTGATGTCCAACCCTGAGGTGGAATCATTGTTTGATGGGTTGAGGTGGATGGCATATGGAAGCCCTGGATGGTTTTTGATTGATGTGTTCTATGAGATCCCACATTAATGTCTGGAATATGTCTCAGGGATGAATGGTTGAAGAGAGATTTGGCTCATCCATTCTATGGTGAGGTGGAACGTGGAAGTTCAATCACAAGTTTGGGTTTTGCATCATTAATGAAATGTTATTTCACCTTGTATTTCTATGAGCATTTTGATGGATTATATGTGGTCTATATGACTATAATTTCATGAGTATTTTTAGTTGTTATTATGTTGGTTATGTATGTGTTTTATGACAGCAGCCATGTGTGGATCTCATCATGTTTTTACTTACAATGGTTATTGAAGTTGATGTGTTGAGGCATCAATGGTTCTTAGCAATTCTCAGCTAAGTATGAGACCCCTGTGCTCATAACTATGAATTACACCTATAGATTACACATTTGCAATATGTTTGACGAAATTCCTATTATTTCTAGTAGGGTTCCAGTCAAGGTCTTGAACAAGTATTTTCTTTAGCACTATCAATGATCATTTCCATGTTCTTTTACTAACTTGCAGAGATGGTTCAATTCTAGGCAATGACCTGGGCTCTGGGCCTGAAAAAAGTGGCTTAAATCCCAGAGTCGTTAGCATAACACTGACAATTTTTGTCTTTGGTCGCAAGAAGGCAAGCCTGTCAGAGCAACTTTGGGTTTCTAGTCACCCTAATGCCTATATCATGTGAGTGACTGAGCCTTAATTTATCCAAAATTAGTTCAGTGGGACCCCAAGGTAGGTTGTCTAAAGTATTGGATTGGTTCCTAAGGGTCTTGTAGCTAATGGTTAATGTCTGCATGGTGTGTTTCCATCGGTTCCACTTCCTTAACATGACTTAGGAGGTTGAATCATATCATAGTGGCCTCTTGTCACATCTTTACCCCAGTTGGTCGATTGCATGGGTAGATGTGGGAGGAGGGTGTTACAAGGGAGTGCAAGGAATCATAAGGGAGCACTATTTTAGATGGCATAGAAATAAATGAATATGAGTGTGTGATAAGGAGTGTTAGTGTTAGGGTCCCACCCTAACCCCCTTATTTATGTCTTGGGATCACGTCATAGTCAAAGAGTCAATAAAGCCCATATATTTTGTAAGTGGTTAACCCGAAATTAATGACGGGACCACAGTTAGTTGCAAATGGGCCGTAGCCGTAGTATTAGATAGATGGTATTAATAAAACTCACGGTATTGACCCGTGGTATTGCATGTATGAGTCATATATAAAGGATAGAGACTCCCTGTGACGAGCATCGTGTCTTATTTTGTAATCGAGCTCTGCTCTATTGGAGGTTGCCCCCTCGAAGAGGCATGTGAACATTGCTCTTTGAATAATAAAATCATTGCTATTCTGTGTTCTGGGTATCTTTTCTTCGCATATTCTGTGTTCTGGGTATCTTTTCTTCGCATATTCTGTATCTGGGTATTATTTTACAGGTTAAGAGCATAAAAAGTGGTATCAGAGCACTTTCCAGGGCTCGGTGGGATCTCCAATTTTTAGCAAATTTTTTTTTTGGCTAGAGACGTGTTCCGACGTCTTTAAACCACGGGATCTGTCGTTAAGCGCATAAACCTGCGGATTTGGGGAGGCATGCACGCAGGAAATACAAGAGGTGGTCACATCTGTTGGACTCCCTTGTAACCCCTGTGGATACCCCTTCGAGTAGTAGCGCATTAGACAGAACCGCGCACGGACTGTCTTCCACGTACCCTGTGGGTATATAGGAAGCCCCCTTGGCTCCCTTGAAACCTCACCATAGATAAACCTTCAGCCGTCTTGTGGCTATAGTACACCGAGAATAGCACTCAGAGAGATTACGCGCCCGTACGATAGGGTAGTCGGGTGTACGACTAAGGGTACGGTCGATCCTCCTTAGTTAGAGCCCTGAAACATTGGGCCGCGTACTACTGTCAAACCCTTATGTATATTGCGATCTGTAGCACCTGACACTCCTCTAGACCATAGTTCCTTTTTCTATCGGGGATCACGCATCAGATCCACAGCAGCAGTTGTTCCACCATTCAGATCCGCAGCAGCAGACATCAGATCTGTAGCAGCAGTTGTTCCACCATTCAGATCTATCAGATCCACCAGATCGGAGTTGTTGTGAAGGGTTCCTGTACCGGGGTATACATTTCGCAGGATGTTTGGCAGCATTGAAATTTTCAGGATTTGGCAACTGCAGTATTGATCAAGAAGGAGTAAAACTCCGTTAGGAGTTTTAAAAAAAAAAAAAAAAAAAAAGTCTGAGATCTTCCGGAGCGCTTATTTGTGATCTAGCCCATCAACATTAGGACGACGAGCTGAGCACGGTGGTACCATTCAATTTATTAGAAAAAAAAATTTGGCGGTCCCAATTTTTCATCAAGTTGGTGTATGGTAGAAACTAGAGCTCAAGCGATGGCCAATGAAAGGCTAGACAAAATTGAAGCAGATATGAACGACCTCAAAAAGATGATTAGCGAACTAACTAGCCAGGTACAGCAAGCACTCGATAAGGGCAAGGAGCCAGCCCTCGAGGAACCGTATAATGGCCATGAACACCATGAGGGTGAGTCTAGCCACTCTCCTCACGTTTGGCACACCCATTCACTACCCAGTCAGTGACCTCCCAAGTTGGATATGCAGAAATTTGACGGTTCTCACACGTCCGCATGGCTAGCACAAATGGACCAATATTTCAAATTGAATCGTCTCGTAGATGATTGGACTAAGCTTATGGTGGGGACCATGTACTTGGACAATGAACGATGGCAATGGGCGGAATGGCATCAACGTTGCAATGGACCTTTTCAGAGTTGGGCCCAATTTACCAAAGCTCTTCGAGATCGCTATGAACAGGGAGACTCCTTTTTGGGACGTCTCACTAAGCTCCGACAGACGGGTACAGTGGATGAATATATCACCGCTTTTGAAGCCTTAGCCTTCCGCACTCAGAGTCTCTCAGATGAGTTCTACACGGAATGTTTTATCAGTGGTCTTAAAGAAGCCATCAAAGCTCAAGTTCTACTCCACCACCCTCCCACGTGGACGGAGGCTTGCCAGGTAGCTCGTAAGGTGGAACGTGCCATAACAGCCCAATACAGCCGCCCCAATTTCCCCACTAAAGGTCGTCCCCCACAAGCTCACAACACGACTCAGACACTTAAGGTCCAAAAGGTGTCACCTGAGGAAATGGCCGCAAGAAGGAAGCAAGGACTATGTTACTACTGTGATGAAAAATATTCCCCTGGTCATAAATGCAAGGAGCCCAAGTTTTTTCAAATAGATGCCACTAACTACAGCTCAACCGAGGAAGATCCACCACTTGAGGAATCTGAGGCGATAGAAGAAGACAACCAAAAGGAGATGGTATCTGACGAACCAGTTATTTCGCTAAATGCGTTGGCAGGAATTTCTTCACCTCAAACTCTCAGAATCAGGGGTTTTCTTAAACATCGCCCAGTAGTAGTCTTGATTGATAGTGGAAGTACCCATATTTTCATCCATCAAAAAGTCGCTGACGCAGTGCATTTTTTGTACACACAGTCTCTAACTTCCAAGTCCAAATCGTGGATGGGGGCACAATGAAATGTGAAGGCCGCTGCGAAAATGTCAAACTTCAAATGGGGGATTATCAGTTGAAAACACACATGTTTGCCATCCACATGGGCAGATGTGACATTGTCCTCGGCGTTGAATGGCTTCGCACTCTGGGGCCAATCACAATGGATTTCCAGGAGTTATATATGAGTTTTAAGCAAAACAACTACACATATACCCTCCGTGGCCTCCAGGCGGGAGCCCCCTCGATCATCAGCTCGCATAGAATGGAAAAATTGTTAAAAAAGGGCAATCATGGCGTGGTAGCTCAATTCAATGCCATCCAGGTCGTTGAAAACCAGTCCCTACAAATTCATCCTGAGATGCAACAAATTTTAAATAAACATCGGCAGGTCTTTGACAAGCCTAAGGAGCTTCCACCATCACGAGGGGAACATGATCATAGCATCACATTGGTTCCACGGGCCCAACCCCCAAACGTGCGGCCATACAGATATCCATTCACCCAAAAGAATGAAATAGAAAATATAATAAAGGAAATTTTGGAAGCAGGTGTCATTCGTCCCAGCGTTAGTCCTTATTCATCCCCAGTGGTCATGGTGCTCAAGAAAGACGGAGAGTGGCGGATGTGTCCCAACTTCAGGGCCCTCAATAAGTTGACAGTCAAAGATAAATTTCCCATCCCGGTGGTTGACGATTTGCTGGACGAACTCAATGGGGCTCAATTCTTCACTAAGTTGGATCTTCGCTCAGGCTACCACCAAATTCACATGAAGGAAGTCGACATTCCCAAGACGGCGTTCCGAACTCATGAAGGCCATTATGAGTTCTTGGTCATGCCATTTGGTCTTTGTAATGCCCCTTCTAATTTTCCGAGCCTTATGAATCACCTTCTTAAACCATATCTCAGGAAATTTGTCCTGGTCTTCTTCGATGACATCCTCATCTATAGTGGCACTTGGGCTGCACATCTTCACCATGTAGATCTACTCTTGCAACTGCTCCGCCAACATAAATTATTTGTCAAATTGTCCAAGTGTTCGTTTGGCATGGAAGAAGTTGAGTATTTGGGCCACATTGTGGGGCGGGAAGGTGTCAAGGTGGACCCCAAAAAGATCTAGGCAATGCAAGAATGGCCTCAACCTAAGACCTTGAAGAGCTTGAGAGGATTTTTGGGACTCACCGACTATTATCGTAAATTTGTCCGCAACTATGGCCGCATAGCGAAGCCCCTCACTCAACTCCTAAAGAAAAATTCCTTCTTCTGGAATGAGGAAGCCCAACAGGCATTTACAACCCTCAAAAATGCCATGTGTTCCACTCCAGTCTTAGCACTACCTGACTTCAACAAATGTTTTGTCATTGAATGTGATGCTTCAGGGACAGGTATTGGGGTAGTCTTAATACAGGAAGGGCGACCCTTGGCTTTCACAAGCCAACAACTAAGTGGGAAGAATCTGGGCCAATCTACCTATGAAAAAGAAATGATGGCCATCTTACATGCAGTCGACACCTGGCGCCCTTACTTATTGGGGCGACGTTTCCAAATCCGCACAGATCATCACAGTCTTAAATATTTTCTGGAGCAACGCCTATCTTCCCCACAACAAAATAAATGGCTAGCTAAAATGCTGGGATATGATTATGAGATTATTTACAAGAAAGGGAAAGACAATAGGGTAGCAGATGCATTATCTCGCCAATTTGAGGAAGAAAGTACTATGCTAGCAATTTCCCTACCCATTCCAGAATGGATTGAAGAAGCTCGCAGAGAATGGTTTTCACATCCAGGGCTATCCCAACTCATTTCTCAATTGCAGGTCGATCCAAATTCCATCAAGCGCTACTCCTGGCAGGATGATATTCTTCGCTACCGGGACAGAGTAGTAATATCCCCAACAGCAACCCTCAAAAGTCGCATATTGGCAGAATTGCACTCATCTCCCATTGCAGGACATTCAGGCTTTCAGAAAACTTATGCTCGCACCAGAAGATGATTTTTTTGGACCGGCATGAAAAAGTACATCCTTACTTTTGACGCAGAATGTGATGTCTGTCAACGCCACAAAGGAGAAACCATCAACACACCAGACACATTACAACCATTGCCCATTCCGACATCAATTTGGACGGAGGTTTCCATGGATTTCATTACAGGTCTTCCAAAATTAGGGAACAAGTTAGTCATCATGGTGGTGGTGGACCGCCTATCAAAGTATGCTCATTTTTGTGCCCTACCCCACCCGTTTACACCAACTTTGGTTGCACAAACTTTCATGGATCAGATATTCAAACTACATGGCATGCCCACTTCTATTGTGTCTGATCGCGACCCGATCTTCACCAGTAATTTTTGGCAAGAACTCTTCAGGATACAGGGAACTCAACTAAAACTTTGCACTTCCTATCATCCGCAAACGGATGATCAAACCGAAGCCGTCAGCAAATGTCTAGAAACCTACCTCAGGTGTTTCACTTCAGAAAAGCAACACCTTTGGGTACAGTGGTTACCACTGGTGGAATGGTGGTATAACACCAATTATCATGCCACTACTAAAATGACTCCTTATGAAGCAGTATATGGTCAACTTCCGCCTTCCCCTATTTCTTATCTCCAGGGATGCTCCAAAGTACAAGCAGTGGATCAACTCCTACAACACCGCGCCACCATGCTCGCCCATCTTAGAGAGAATCTTTATCAAGCTCAGAACCGCATGAAGCAACAGGTCGACCAGCATCGCTCAGAGCGCCAATTTCAAGAAGGGGACCAAGTCTTTTTGAAGCTGCAACCATATAAGCAAACATCACTCAAAGACAAGGGTTGTCAGAAGCGATCTCCAAAATTCTATGGACCCTACCAAGTACTTCAGCGCATTGGAGAAGTGGCTCACAAGTTGGCTTTGCCACCTACTATAAAAATCCATCCATTTTTCCATGTATCATGCCTCAAGAAAGTAATTAGGAACAATTGCCGAGTTTAAACCAGTTTACCTGAACTGGACGATGAAGGGTCAATCTGGCTTCAACTTGAACAGGTCCTCGCCACAAGAGACAAGCACCTGCGTAGCCGCATGATTAAGGAAGTCCTCGTCAAATGGAAAGACACCTCTCCGGAAGATGCAACTTGGGAACCAGCTACTATTCTTCAACAGTTTCCGCAGCTTCAGCCTTCAGGACAAGGCTAGTCTTAAGGGGGAGGGCATTTTAGGGTCCCACCCTAACCCCCTTATTTATGTCTTGGGATCACGTCATAGTCAAAGAGTCAATAAAGCCCATATATTTTGTAAGTGGTTAACCCGAAATTAATGACGGGACCACAGTTAGTTGCAAATGGGCCGTAGTCGTAGTATTAGATAGATGGTATTAATAAAACTCACGGTATTGACCCGTGGTATTGCATGTATGAGTCATATATAAAGGATAGAGACTCCCTACGAGGAGCATCATGTCTTATTTTGTAATCGAGCTCTACTCTATTCGAGGTTGCCCCCTCGAAGAGGCATGTGAACATTGCTCTTTGAATAATAAAATCATTGCTATTCTGTGTTCTGGGTATCTTTTCTTCGCATATTCTGTGTTCTAGGTATCTTTTCTTCGCATATTCTGTATCTGGGTATTATTTTACAGGTTAAGAGCATAACAGTTAGTGAGTTCGAGGTGTGCTAAGGAGGGACTGACAAGGTATGTTAGGCAGTGTCAAGGCATGCTACAGTGATAGGGAAGCATGCCAAGATGTACCAAGTTCAAAAGTGTGCCAATGTGTGCTAAGGAGTGTTAGTGAGTGATAGGGAAACATAAGGGAGCACTAGGTCAAAATGCATGGAAATGAATGAATAAAAGTGTGTGACAGGGAGTGCAGCGAGTTCCATGTGTGTTAAGGAGGGAGTGACATGGTATGCTAGGTAGTGCTAAGGCATTCTGGAGTGCTAGTGCAACATCTGACCAAGATGTGTCAGGTGTTAGGGTGGGCCAACACGTGCTAGGAAGTGTTACAAAGTGCCATGGAAACACAATGGACCGCTAAGTCAAAATAATGCATGGAAATTAATGAATAATATTTTGTGATAGGAAGTGCTAGTGAATTCTAGGTGTGCTGAGGGAGTTACAAGATATTCGTTGTAGCACTAAGGCATGCTAGATGCTAGGGCAACGATATGGAAAGATGTGCCAAGTGCTGAGGTGTGTCAATGCATGCCAAGGAGTGTTAGGGAGTGCCATGGAAACACAAGGGAGAGATAGTTTCAAATGCATGGAAATGAATGAATAAGGGCATGTGACAGGAAGTGTTAGTGAGTTATAGGTGTGTTAAGGAGGGAGTGAAAAAGTATGCTAGGTAGTGCCAAGGAATGCTAGAGTGCTAGAGCGACATGCCAAGATGTGTCAGGTACCATGGAGTGTTATCGAGTGCCATGGAAACACAATGGAGAACTAGATCAAAATGCATCGAAATGAATGAATAGGAGTGTGTGATAGGGAATGTTAGTGAGTTTCAAGTATGTTAAGGAGGGATTGATAAGGTTATATGCTAGGCAGTGCCAAGGCATGCTATATGTCCAGCGCATGTCAGGGAGTGCTAGGGAGTGCCAAAGCATGTCAAGGAATGTAGGGGGTGCTAACACATGCCACATAGTGCCAAGTGATTGTTAGATGTGTGAGGTGCTATGACATTTCAAGATGTAAAATATGTTGTTCAGTTGTTTTATGGCCACACTTGGACATGAGCCTTGACATGGCAACTTGTAACTCATTAAGTTGGATAAGTTGAAATTATACATGAGTAGCCTAAGATGAGTTATAGTTAGTTCTTAGGTGAACAAGGCATAATCTAGTTGTAGTAACTGTAACTTGGTCAAGTTGTTGTAGTCGAGGAAAGACTTGGTTGGGTTCCCAACTCCCAAAAAAAAGTAAGGGTAGTTGTGAGGGAATTACAGCTAAGGACTGTCAGGGCATGCCAATGAATGAAAAGGCATTCTAACACATGTCAAACATTGCCAATGGATGTTGAGGAATGTTAGGTAGAGTTAAGGCATCACAAGACAAAACTTGGTCAAAATACATGGAAATGAACAAATACGAGTGTGTGTCAAAGAGTGTCAATGAATTCCAAGTGTCTTAAGGAAAAAGTGTGTTAGGAGAAGTTTAGAATAGGAATTTTAGGAGGCAAGCCTATCATTACAATGATAAGGGGTTGGTCAAATCAATTTCAGGAAAAGGGATACTTTGGGTTGGGCGCAACACTGTTTTGCCAATGAATTGGTTGGGTTCCCAAGTCACAAAAATAGTAAATCTATTTATGAGGGCATGACAATTAGGGAGTGATAAGGTGTTCTAGGGAATGTCAAGAAGTACTAACACATGCTAGATAGTTCCAAGGCATGTTAAGAATGCTAAGACAAGCCAACTTCTAAGGCATCCTAGGATGTGCCAAGTGCCAGGGTGTGGCGTGAATGCATTCTAGGGAGTGTCTGGGACAAGTGAAAAGGAAACACAAGGGAACACTAGCTTCAAATGCATGCAAATGAAGTGTCAACGAGTTCCAGGTGTGCTAAGGAGGGAGTGAGAAGGTGTGATATGTAGTGCCAAGGCATGCTATAGTGATAGGGAACCATATCAAGATCATGTGCCAAGTGCTAAGGTGTGCCAATGCACCTTAAGGAGTGTTAGGGGGTGCCAAGGAAACATAAGGGAGAACTAGGTCAAAATGCATGGAAATGAATGAATAAGAGTGTGTGACAAGGAGTGTCAGCATGTTCCAAGTGTGCTAAGGAGAGAGTGACATGGTACGCTAGGTTGCGCTGAGTCATGCTAGATTGCTAGGGAGACATGTGGCCAAGATGTGCTAGGTGCTAGGGTGTGTCAACATGTGTTAGGAAGTGCTAGGGAGTGCGAAGGAAACACAAGGGAGAACTAGGTCAAAATAATGCATGCAAATGAACAAATAAGATTTTGTGACAGGAAGCGTCAGTGAGTTACAAGTGTTCTAAGGGAGTAACAAGGTATGGTATGCAGTGCTAAGGCATGCTAGAGATCAGGGAAACATGCCTAGATGTGATAGGTGCTAGAGTGTGCCAATGCATGTCAGGAAGCATTATGGAGTGCCAAGGAAACAAAAGGGATCACTAGTTTCAAATACATGAAAATCAATGAATAAGAGTGTGTGACAGGGAGTGTTAGTGAGTTCTAGGTGTGGTAAGGAGGGAGTTACAAGATATGTTAGGTAGTGCGACGGAATGCTAGAGTGCTAGGGATACATGCCGAGATGTGCCAGGTGCTAGGGTGTGTCAATGTGTTCCAACAAGTGTTAGGGAGTGCCACATAAACACAAGGGAGAACTAGTTCAAAATGCATGGAAATAAACAGATAAGAGTGTGTGATAGGAAGTGTCAGTGAGTTCCAAGTGTTCTAAGGAGGGAGTGACAAGCTTATATGCTAGGCAATTCCAATGCATGCTAGAGTGCCAAGGCATGTCATGGAGTGCTAGGGTGTGCTATGGAGTGAAAAGCATGCCAAGAAATGTAGGGGATGCTAACATGTGCCACACAGTGCTAACGAATTGTTAGACGTGCCAAGTGCTATGACATGTGAATATGTAAACTATGTTGCTTAGTTGTTTAATGGCCATGGTTGAACATGAGCCTTGACTTGGTAACTTGTTAAGTGGGATGAGTTGAGATTGGACATGAGTAGCCTATGATTTGTTTTAGGTAGTTCTTAGGTAAACAAGGCATAGTCTAGTTGTAGTCATTATAACTTGGGTAAGTTGTTGTAGTGGAGGCAGGACTTGGTTGGGTTCCCAAGTCTCGAAAAATGTAACGGGAGTTGTGAGTGCATGATATCTAAGGAGTGTCAGGGCATGAAAAGGAATGAAAAGTCATGATAACACATGGCAGATAGTGTCAATGGATGCTGAGGAGCGTTAGGGAGTGCCACGGGAACACAAGGGACAACTAAGTCAAAATTCTTAGAAATGAATGAATAAGAGTGTGTGGGAACGACTGTCAGTGGATTCTAGGTGTCCCAAGGATGAATTGTTTTAGGAGAAGTTCAAGATAGGACTTGTAGAAGGAAAGCCTATGGTTGTGATAAGGCGTGGACAAATTTCAGAGAAAGGGAGAATTTGGGTTGCGCACAATATTGTTTTGCTAATGAATTGGTTGGGTTCCCCAGTTGCAAAAAACGTAATGCTATCTATGAGGGCATGAGAAATAGTGAGTACCAAGATGTTCTAGGGAATGTAAGGTTCCCATGTCGTGGAAAAATGTAATGCTAGTTGTGAGGGCATGACTGCCAAGGTATGTTAGGGAATTCTAGGGCATGCTAACAAGTGTTAGATAGTGCAAAGGCATGTCAAACATGCTAAGATGTGCCAAGTGCTAAGGAATGCCAAGATGTGCAAGGGTGTGACACTGCATGTTAGGGATTGTCAAGGGAACAAAAGGAAGAAACAAGTTAAACTACCAGGAAATGAACACATAATAGGGTTAATAAGTCATCAATTTAACTTTTCCATGAGGGGCATGCAACACACACCAACACTAGGTGCCAATAGGTGCCAAGTGTCATGTGTTAGTGCATTCTAAGTGCCAAATATTCCTCCATTGCTTCTCATCGACTTTGCAATAATTGATCTCAAATAAATTTAATATTAAACCCTTCCAAATCATACCAAGTAATCTCAATGCATGCCAAACATGCTAAGACTTTCCAAGTGCCAACACGTGCAAAGTGCCGATGTGTGCTAAAGGAGATCTGCATAGATAGAGATAAATAAGAGATCAAAGTATCTCATATATAATCACAAGATAAATGCATTAATTAAGAAATGATGTATCATAAACTAATCAATACGCAATCACAACCTATGTAGGTGATCAAGGAATCCTACAAACTATATCAGCAAATATGTAATTGAGAAATAACAATTGACTTTATATTAATCAAATAGAGAATACCCTTACAACCATGTAGCCTTGATGTTGCAAGTCCCTTCCCACAATATCCAACCCTCTACTTGAATGAATAGCCTTCTAAACTTATTCCTGCAACATAAGCCTACTTCCAACAATCCTCCTCAATCCTTTGGCTTGTGTCAGCTTTATAGGCCAAGGGTGGGAAGTTTGGGATCCATTTTCCAAGGGATGAGATTCATTAATGGTGGGATAGGGATTCCATACAGAGAGTGAGTTGCTCTATGATGAGAGGGATCAAGACTGAATAGGAAATCATTTGAAGCTTGTTAGTTGGGATAGATGATACTAACATTGCTTCTAGACTTTAATTTTTATTTTTGCGTGTGATAAGTAATGTTCGCAGGTCATAGTGTAGACAATTCATACTTATGCATAGTTCCTAAGGGACACCTATATGTATGTGCATATATTGACTAGGGAACTATGCAAGAAGCCAAAAACTGGTTTTGTACCATGGGATCCAAGAACTCCACTTTCATTGGGGTAATTTGGATGCTAAGTTTATAGGGGAATGCTTTGGGACACATTTGTGGACAATGAAAGATCCAAACAAATGGTGATTTTCTTAATTCGACAAAATGACATGTAACATATTTCCCCCAAGATTGAAAAGTTAAAATAAATTCGATGACTGAATCAATTTATCATGTAAAGGTTTGGGTTAGAGACTGTAGTTGGAGCCCTGAAACAATCAAACAAATGTTACAATGCAATATATAATATCGTCGCTGATGTAGGCATTCCCATACTCAAAACATAAACGTCTCAAAGAACAATAAGGAAATACATCCGAAGATCCATATCAATAGGCGAGATATTATGGACACAACCATTAATGGATCTATGTTTACAATTAGGAATATTAATAACTCCATGTAGCCTGGATGGATGAAACTAGATCGAGGGTCTTGATCTCCATTTCACGATCCATAGTATGAATCTAGGCATGCGAATAAATGCCTCGTAGTCGAACATGGTAGAAAACACTTGATTACTGGCCAATGGTGTGCACCATTAACAAGTGCAATAGAAACCACAAATAATGACAATGGTTCTCAAGGTACATCCAATGTAATCTACAAAGTGCAAAAAGATGTGTTGATGTCAAACACCCATAAAATCATTTGATCGAAGGTCAATGATTAGAACCTATCATCGAAAGAGACAAACTTGCCATTAAGGCATGCTAGCCTTAAGGTACTGAAGGTTTCTAGATGAACTTCGTAGATAATTTTGTCAAGTAGATAGGAAGTGACTCATCGCAAGAGGGCCCATTTCACAAAGCTCATGCCAAGTTTTTAACAATAATAGTTTGGAGTAATCCAGGACTGACTTAGGGTGGTCAATGCAACTGAAGGCTATGACTGATAAAGTAATTTGACTGAAGTTGGACTTCTCTTGAAGATATTAGATACATGACATGATTAATTCGAAACATTTGACTCAAAAAATAAAACCCAAACCAACTAAAGACTTTGAATAAGGTATGCTCAATTATGAGACAAATGGATTTCAAAACTTGGACACGAAAGTGACGGAGTGTCATGTTCGAGAGTGACATACTGCCTTTTGCAAATAGAAAACAAAGATTATTTCTCACCTTTCCCCCACCATTACTGGAAAGTACCTCTTTATGGTATTACAATCTTGAGGAGGATAACATATTCTTGCCATGTAATTTCATCCTTTGGATGAGTCCATCAAAGTATTTTCAACAAACCCTAAAAATGAGTTGTTCAGTCTCGTCATGCTTAACAAGTCCTATACTATTTAGATTTTACGAGTCGAGTGAAGGGGTAACTCGATTTCTTTTTCATATATAAAGAGTTTTAAAACACACAAAAATAAAAATCAGGCAGTTCTTTCAACATAAATTTTAACGAGCTGAGGGAAAGTAAATCTAATTGTTTTTAGTTTTAGGGAGATAAGAGAAAAACATAAGTAAACTCCACAGTGTCATTTTTCATAAATTTAGTCTCTCAAGCCCGGAAAAGGGTAAAAGAATGTGGGAGAGAACTGTATTGACCATGATTAGTCAAACTATACCTTTTTCCTAAATAGTTTGTTTTAGTCCATAAAAAGGGTAAACTTATACTGAACAGTCGGTTGTTCACTTACTTTTACAAGTTTGAACAATCAAGTACTCGACGATCTTTTCATTTTTAGGGAGTCTGAAAAGGGTGTAAAGAGAAATCCAGGGTTTCAATTTTTTTGTAAGTTCTAATGAGTTCGAAAAAGTGATAAAAATATAATCAAAACAAAAATTATTCATTTCCTGTAAATAGCTTGTAACCGACACACTTAAACTTGATATAATTATCTTCGTTGAAAAATAAAGAATAAAAATTAAAAAATTGGATTTTAAAGGTTTATATGAAAAAAACAATATTTAAATAGGCCTACAAAATTATAATAACCCAAAAAGTAAAATAGTTCTTACCATTTTTGTTTTAATGTTTTGAGAGTGATAGAGGTCGTTTTCACCAAAACCTTCAAGGGCAGATTCCGGGCAAACTATTGGGCAAAATCATGAGCCGTCTTTTTCAAGTAGACTACCTCTCTGAGATATTCATTTTCATATCTTTTATTTAGCATTTAACCAAATGTTTTAGATTTTTTGCAGAGGGTTTTCAAATGAAATTTTCCCTCGATGTGCGCAAGTAGCCCTTATTAGGCCTCTGTAGATCAGTCAGATGCCCATAGTCGAATGCGCACAACATTGAGGGCAGAAAACATAATATGAAAAACACCCAAATTTCTTGCTAATTTTTTCCATGATTGCTTCTAATAATCTCTTATGCTTGTTTGTCAGGTTTTGTGCTACAAATATGGTTTGGTGAGAGTGTGAACATGAATAAGAATAAATAGCTAATCTAAGCCATCCATAAATGATACATGCATTGACAAATTGTGGCTTGTACGAAGTGTTTCACCATTCCGGGCACGAAAACCCAATTAGACTTGCTAGAATGGATGTTGGGTAAGTGGAACGTTTTAGAAGATTTTTTCACAGTTGTTGACCATAGACTTGTCATTGATGCTGATGAAATGTACTTCTTGATGGGAATTCTATGTTGTGGGGTGGAAATAAATCTGTTCTGGCATAGGTGAGGTGACGAAACCACTGTCACCTATGTGATTCAACATTGTACTTATAGAGCTACTCTCAAATATGGGAGAATTGACATTAATATCATCTCACAGCTTCCTTTGAAAGATATCGGGTTCATTGTTGCACGAATATGTGGTAGTACAACTCCGCATTTACTCACAAAGGCTTAAATGCAAACCATCGTAGAGTGTTTAAAACCTACTATATTCAACTGGAGAGAGTCTATAGTTGCCAATCTGAAAGGGGAACTTACTAGAGTAAGAACAGACAGACTAAAAAACTTTGTGTAAGGTACATTTGTTATATCATTTGCTGTAGGGCAGCTCCCTCTTCTCGCTCTATAGGTAGCTATAGAGAGAGGAGGACCTCGACACCCTCACATGATGATATACACCCGACTTTATCGATTGTTTGGAAAACCAAATCATTATGATTGAATATTTCCCATGCACAGGCCACTGCAACTTGGGATGCAGTGGGGCAACATAGGTAAAACTTCACACTTTGGTTGATTTTTTATTTCTTTTTATTTTTTGTTTTTTTTTTGGTATTCACATCTAATTGTCTAAAATGATCATGCAGATGTGGCCCCATTGATACCAGCTAGATTACATAGATATGGTAGGTGTGGGGAGCAACAAATATATCTAATAGAGCCAAACTCAGATGCAACAGAGGCATTGATAGAGATAGAGCACAACCTTCATAGGTTGACCTTGGACATCCCATATGCAAGATAGATGACCTGCCACTCCGCTATTAGAAGCACACTGTGGGTGTTCCTGAATCTATTAGTTGTTTTCTATGATGAGTAGCATGCATTATTGTATGCTTCCATGATCATCATCATGTGTAGTCACTAGTTTGAGGGCTAGATTTTTATTTTTTGATGATGTACTGGCATGTTTAGAAAATAAAGGTCACGTGGCCTCATGTCTTTGGATAACATTTTTGTAAAAGCCACTCTTTTTATAGACACTTATCTAATGAAAGATACCACTTCTATTTTATTCTATCTTGTACAATATATGGATGAATATTGCATTGATTTCATTACAAATGTTTTAAATTTCTCAAAATATATTGATACTCAATATAATCAAATTCTCTTTCCAAGAGATGAACCCGCAAAAACATCCTTTACATGGAAGCAATTCCAACTAAATAAATACCATTCAAATGTAATACTATGAGTTGTGAATGTAACATGACGATCAATCAATGAATTCCAAATGAAATGGCATAAGATAATAACTCAATCACTAGCTATACTTTGCAATACTATTTGTTGTTCAACCAAGGCATATCCCATGAATAGAAAATAACTCATATATGGGTGAATAAATGACCCAGGCTACGAAAGGTAAATTTTGAGTACTACGACTAGCGCCATCAATGAAGCCAATTTAAGCTCGAGGGAGTGTCGACATCTACAAATCAAGTGTAACAAAAGATAAGGAGGAGTAGCTGAAATCATTGTGCTATACTCTGCAATATTATTTGTTGTTCGACCAAGGAATATCCCATGAATATAAACTAACTCATATGTGGGCGAATAAATGACCCAGGCTACGGAAGATAAATTCTGAGTACTATGACTAGCACCATCAACAAAGCCAATGTAAGCTCGAGGGAGCGTCGACATCTACAAGATGCATGTAACACAAGGCAAGTATGAGAAGTAGCATAAAATCATAAAAAGATGCTAAAAATTTCCACATGTAAACTATAGTACAACAATATACAATTTTTTCACCGAAAAATCTGAGCATAATATCACTTTAGGTAAAGACCATTTCTAGGCTTTCCCAAAGGAATTGTGACATAATTAACTAGTTCATAGGTCCCTTTTTGTAATGCACATTTTACAACATAAGGGTCTTGCCACATGTGCTCGAATTTACTAGCGCCTATCTTATCGTTCTCTTGAACATAGACCAAGTCTAAATCACCCTCTACATACGAATGAGGTTTCACATTTCGATCATATTGTGCTTTAACTCGTTTCTTTTGGGCCTCACTATCTAATGTAGCATCACTGTGAGTCTCATCAAGACATGCTAAGTATGGGAAACATTCTTCTTTAATAGAAGTGGCTGGTAATAATTCAATTGCTAGCTTCAAAGATGGTATCTCACATTCAATTGGTATAACTACTTCCATGCCATAAACAAGTTGTAAAGGAGTATGCCTATAAGGCTGGATAAAGCATTAGATTCCAAGCTCATTTATGAGTCCTGATAATCCATTTAATCATGGTGGTTAAAACCTTATTAACAACTTCTACTTGGTTGTTTTCTTGCGGGTAATATGGATTATAACTATCATAATGCAGGCCTAGCTTCGTGGTAAGATCAATCATCATAAAGTTCAAAAAATGGCTACCATGGTCTATGGCAATGGCTTGTGGAACTCTGAACCAAGCAATATATGATCGAACATGAAAACGGATGATGTTTCACCATCATCCTTATACATAGGAATCACCTCGTGTCTTGTCGTAAATTAATCTACCTCAAGAATAATGTACCCATGCCCCTTGGACGAGTGAAGGTTACATGTTAGGAAAGTGATGCCCCATTTGGTGAAAGAACTGAAGACAATGATTGGGTGAAGAGGAGCTGGGTGTGAAGACATTTTTCGATCATAGATTTGACAATTATGGAATTTTCGCACTGCAATTATATAATCTTTGAACATAGAACGACATAAATACCTTATGCGCAGGATCTTTTTAGGAGTGGAAAACCCTAACATATGATCGCCACAAGCTCTAGAATGGTATTCATTTAATGCCTTTTCGACTTCCTTGTGAGTTAGACATCATCTAAAGATAGAATTAGCACTACGAAGATAAATTGTATCACCAATAATATTGTATTGTTGGGATTGATACCAGATACGATGAGGATCAGTTTGACACAGTTCTAGAAGAAATGTCTCGGTTTGAAGATAAATAATGATATATCCATACTAGGGATCTAAATTATTGATCAGAAAGAGTAATTCATCTAGAAGAGAATCCTATACCACATTTCCCATCTCAGCATAGGGAAAGTTACATAATAATTCAACAAATACTAACGATTTCTTAGATGTCGATTTAATGAATTCCAAATCCAATTACTATAGGATAACTACCCATTTGGAATAATTTCCCCCTAGCATTTTTCTGGTAAGCATGTAAACCATGGGGTTCCATTAAGAAATCACTGTAGTTTTGTGCAATACAATGTAGTGGAAAAAACCTTGGACAACTTGAATGGCTACCAAGGCCAATTTCTCCACATGTGCATATTTTGCTTCATTTTTGGTCAAATTCCTACTTAAGTAATATATCACATGCTCTTCGTTCAATTTGTCTTCCTGAACTAAAATGATGCTAATAGTGACATTAGATGCAACTAAGTATAAAAAGTAGTCTCGATGATAATCAGGAGGATGCAATAATGGTGTATGGGTAAACACATGTTTAATTGCATCAAAGGATTTTTTAGCCACTTCATCCCAAATGAATGAGATGCCCTTTTTAAATAGTCGAGTAAAACCTTTAGTCAACTCATCGTAGTTCTAGATGAATCGGTGTAGAAAGTTTTCTTTCCCTTGCAAACTTTGGAGTTGGTGAATATTGGAAGGAGAATGAAAATTCAGAATAGCGTCAACCTTTAGCAAATCGACACGAATGGCTTCATTTGAAACGATAAATCTTAGCAGTCGACCAAATTGCACACAAAAAACACACTTGTGTGGATTCAAGAAAATATTGTAATGACAACATTTGATAAATATTGCTCTCAAATGCATTAGATAGTCTTCTTGTCTTAGTGAATGAGTTGGCAAGTCATCTAAATAAGGTTGTACAATATGCTTGATATTGTAAAACACATAAGACATAGCCTGTTGAAAGGTTGCACCCACATTCTTCAAACCCATCAATACGCCATCCATCTAGATGGTAATCATTGTAGATATGTTTCCCAAATTCCTTACGGACTCATCTTGAAAAACTAAAATGGGCAATTCTAGACTATCCATTATCTCAGGTTGTTAGGGTCCAACCCTAACCCCCTTATTTATGTAATAGGATCAAGTCATAGTTATAGTTAAGTAAAGAGTCAATAAAGCCCATATTAATAATTGTAAGTGGTTAACCTGCTTTTAATGAAGGGACCACAGTTAGTTGCAAATGGTCCATGGTATTAGATAGATGGTATTAATAAGAACCATGGTATTGCCCCATGTTATTGCATGTATGAATCCTATATAAAGGATAGAGACTCCCCTCGAGGAGCATCATGTCTTATTTTGTAATTGAGCTCAACTCTATTGGAGGTTGCCCCCTTGAAGAGGCAAGTGAACATTACTTCCTGAATAATAAAATACTTGTTGTTATTTCTCATTGTTCTATGTTCTGGGTATATTTATTCACATATTTGGTATTCTGGTATTGTCTTGCAGGTTAAGAGCATAACAAGTGGTATCAGAGCACTTTCCAGGGCCGATGGGATGTCCAATTTTTAGCAATTTTTTTTTTTGGCTAGAGACATGTTCTGGCGTCTTTAAACAACGGGATCTGTCATTGAGCACATAAACCTGCGGATTTGGGGAGGCATGCACGCAAGAAATACAAGAGGTGGTCACGCTTGTTGGACTCGCTTGTAACCCTTGTAGGTACCCCTTCGAGTAGTAGTGCATTAGACAAAACCGCACACAGACTATCTTCCAAGTACCCTCTGGGTATATTGGAAGTGCCCTAGCTCCCTTGAAACCTCGCCATAGATAAATCGCATGTCGTCTTGCTGCTACAGTACACTGAGAACAACACTCAGAGAGATTACTCGAGCATATGATAGGGTAGTCGGGTTGTATGGCTAAGGGTATAGTTGATCCTCCTTGGTTGGTGGCCTGAAAAATTGGGCCTAGTACTACTATCAGACGCTTATGTATATTGCGATCTATAGCACCTGACACTCCTAGAGACCACAGTTCCCTTCTCTATCTCTATGTCACATATAATCTTTGCCAGATCAGATCTCGCAAGTGGGGTTTTTTCGCAGCAGCAACAATCAGTTCCGTCATCCAGATCTATTAGATCAGCCATTCAGATCTCTCAAATCCATCAGATCTGCCATCTAGACCTAGTAGTTTGGGCTCTGTAGCCGTCGCAACAATCAGATCTGCCATTTAGATCTGACTAATTGTGTGGGTTCCTATAGTTTGGCATGATTTTCATAGGACTTTGGGCAGCATTGACATTTCTGGGATTCGGCTACTACAGTGTTCCTAAGCAAGGAGTAAAACTATGTTCGGAGTAAAAAAAAAAAAAATGGAGTCTAAGACCCCCTGGCGCGCTTATTGGCAACTTAGCCCATAAGAATCAGGTCGACGAGCTGAGCAAGGTGGTACCATTCAATTGTTAGTGCCAAAAATTTCTGGCGGTACCAAATTTCTAGTACATCGGATCAGTGCATGGTACAAACTAGAGCTCAAGCTATGGCCAATGAGAGGATTGAAAACCTTAAAGCGCAATTGAAAGATGTTGTGTTGCAGTTGATGAACTTAAAGGAAACACTCTCTAAGGGCAAGGTGGAGGAACACGCAAAGGCATATATTAGCAATGAAAATAATGAGGGCGATTCGAGCCAGTCTCTTCACCTCTTTGGCACCCACCAACAATCCCATCCATGACCACCCAAGCTGGACATGTATAAATTTGATGGCTTCAAATGGGGGATTTATCAGTTAAAGACCTGGATGTTTTCCATACACATGGGAGGGTGTGACATTGTCCTAGGTGCTGAATGGCTTTGCACACTTGGCCCAATCACAATGGATTTCTAGGAGTTATATATGAGCTTTAATCAGAACAACCACACACATACTCTCCAGGGACTCCGGGTAGAAGCTCCCTCTATCATCAACTCACATCGGATGGAAAAATTGTTAAAAAAGGGCCACCATGGAGTTATATTCCAATTTAATGCCATCCAGGCTTTCGAACCCAATGCTCTTCATATTCATCCTGAGATGCAACAGATCTTAAACAACCATCTTCCAATCTTTGACAAGCCTCATGAGCTTCCACCCTTGAGAGGGGAACATGATCATAGCATTACTTTGGTCCTAAGGGCCCAATTACCAAATGTGCACCCGCGTAGATATCTGTTCGCCCAAAAGAATGAAATTGAAAAAATAATCAAAGAACTCTTGGAAGCAGTTGTCATTCGTCCCAGCATTAGTCCTTCATCGCCGGTGGTCATGGTTCTCAAGAAAGATGGGGAATGGCGTATGTGTCTAGACTTCAAGGCCCTCAATACGTTGACAGTCAAAGATAAATTTTCCATCCTGGTTATCGATGATTTGCTGGATGAACTAAATGGGGCTCAATTCTTTACTAAGCTCGACCTTCACTCAGGCTACCACCAAATTCACATGAAAGAAGTAGACATTCTAAAGACTATTTTCCGAACTCATGAAGGCCATTATGAGTTCCTGGTCATGCCATTTGGTCTTTGTAATGCCCCATCCACTTTTCAGAGCCTTATGAACCACCTGCTCAGACCATATCTCAGAAAAAATTTCCTTGTTTTCTTTGATGACATCATCATCTACAGTTGCCCCTGGGCCACACATCTTCACCATGTAGATATGCTCTTGCAACTGCTCCGCAAGCATAAATTATTTTTCAAGAGGTCCAAGTGCTCTTTTGACATGGAAGAGGTTGAGTATTTGGGCCACATTGTGGGGCGTGAAGGTGTCAGGGTGGACACCAAAAAGATTCAGGCAATGCAGGATTGGCTTCAACCAAAGACCTTGAAGAGCTTGAGTGGATTTTTGGGTCTCACATGCTACTATTGCAAATTTGTCTACAATTATGGTCGCATTACTAGGCCCCTCACTCAATTCCTCAAGAAAAATTCATTCCTTTGGAATGATGAAGCACAACAGGCCTTTATAGCTCTCAAACATGCCATGTGTTCCACTCTAGTATTAGCACTACTCGACTTCACCAAATCTTTTGCAATTGAATGTGATGCTTCTGGTATGGGTATTGGGGCAGTCTTAATCCAGGAAGGTCGACCCTTGGCCTTCATGAGCCAACAACTAAGTGGGAATAATCTGGGACAATGTACCTATGAGAAGGAGATGATGGCCATCTTACATGTAGTAGATACCTGGCGACCATACTTATTGGGGCGACATTTCCAAATCCATACAGACCATCAAAGCCTTAAATATTTTTTGGAGCAACGCCTATCCACACCACAAAAAAATAAATGGCTCGCCAAAATGCTGGGATATGATTATGAGATAATTTACAAGAAAGGGCATGAAAATGTTGTAGCAGATCTGTTAACCCGCCAATTTGAGGAGGAAAGTACCCTTCTCGCAATTTCCCTTCCCATTCCAGAATGGATTGAAGAGGCTCTCAAGGAATGGTTTTCACATCCCTGGTTCTCCCAACTCATTAATCAATTGCAGACGGATCCAAATTCCACAGCGGGCTACTCGTGGCAGGATGAGATTTTTCGCTACAAGGACAGAATCGTAATATCACCAACATCCACCCTCAAAAGCCACATTTTGGTGGAGTTGCACTCATCTCCCACTATAGGACATTCAGGATTTCAGAAGACGTATGCTCGCACTCGAAGATCATTTTTTTGGACAGGCATGAAAAAGGACATTCTTACTTTTGTAGCTGAATGCGATGTTTGTTAGTGCCACAAAGGAGAAACAGTCAAATCCCCAGGGATAATATAGCCATTGCCCATACCGACCTCAATCTAGACGGAGGTTTCTATGGATTTCATTACGAGTCTTTCAAAGTCAGGAAACAAGTCAGTCATCATGGTGGTTGTGGACAGACTTTCTAAGTATGCTCATTTTTGCGCCCTACCCCACCCTTTTACACCGAATTTGGTCGCTCAATCTTTCATGTATCAGATCTTCAAATTGCATGGCATGCCCACTTCCATTGTGTCTGATCATGACCCGATCTTCACCAATAACTTTTGGCAAGAACTCTTCCGGCTACAAGGTACCCAACTACAACTCAATACTTACTATCATCCACAAACTGATGGTCAAACTGAAGCAGTCAACAAATTTCTGGAGACCTACCTTAGGTGTTTCACTTCAGAAAAGCAACATCTCTAGGTACAATGGTTACCTCTACCCGAATGGTGGTATAACACCAACTATCATGTGACCACCAAAATGAATCCATATGAAGTAGTTTATGATCAACTCCCTCCTTCCCCTACTTCTCATATCAAGAGTTGCTTGAAGGTACAAGCAGTGGATAGACTCCTACAGAATTGCACAACCATGCTGGCCCACCTTAGAGAGAATCTTCATCAAGCCCAAAACCCACATGAAGCAACAAGCAGATCAACATCACTTAGAATGCTAATTTCAAGAAGGGGATCACGTATTTTTGAGGCTGCAACCATATAAGCAAACATCACTCAAAGACAAGGGTTGTCAGAATCCTACAAGCAGGCTTTGCAACCCACTGCAAAAATCCACCCAGTCTTCCATGTCTCATGCCTCAAGAAAGTGATTGGGAACCATTGCAGAATTCAAACTAGTCTACCTGAAGTGGATGAAGAAGGGTCAATCTAGCACCAACCTGCACAGGTTCTTGACACATGAGAACGACACTTGCGTGGCCGCACGATCAAGGAAGTCCTCGTCAAATGGAAAGACACCTCTCCAGAAGATCCAACCTGCGAACCAGCCACTATCCTTCAGCAGTTTCCACCGCTTCAGCCTTGAGGATAAGGCTACTCTTATGGGGGAGGGCATGTTAGGGTCCAACCCTTACCCCCTTATTTATGTAATAGGATCGAGTCACAGTTATAGTTAAGTAAAGAGTAAATAATGTCCATATTAATAATTGTAAGTGGTTAACCTGCATTTAATGAAGGGACCACAGTTAGTTGCAAATGGGCCATGGTATTAGATAGATGGTATTAATAAGAACCATGGTATTGCCCCATGGTATTGCATGTATGAATCCTATATAAATGATAGAGACTCCCCTCGAGGAGCATCATGTCTTATTTTGTAGTTGAGCTCAGCTCTATTGGAGGTTGCCCCCTCGAAGAGGCAAGTGAACATTGCTTCCTGAATAATAAAATACTTGCTGTTATTTCTCATTTTTCTATGTTCTGGGTATATTTCTTCGCATATTTGGTATTTTGGTATCATCTTGCGGGTTAAGAGCATAACACAGGTGAAAGCATAGTTGAAAACTCATTATCAAGTTTATTAGGGTTAGGTAGAAAAGATTAACGATGATGGTAATCGTTCCATGGAATTTCATTTGAAGTCATGACCTCCATAATACCTTCATCATTAGGAAATGTACAGTCGAGGATCAGGGAGTGAAACTTGTTCTAACCAAGGTAAAGGAGAACAATCATCATTGATCGTATTCACTCGATCAATATTAGTAGATGATGGGTCAGAAGATTATCTACCTTCGTGATAATCCAATTCAAATGGGCTCAAGGGAAGCATATTGCCATAGGAGGCTAATTGAAACTCTAAAGGCACTATCCACACATAAAAAGATTCCATAGTGCTTGTTGTAATCATGTTAACCTCAACAATATTAGATGGAAAATTCGGTGGAGGGAGCGCAAAGGTTCTCATCAGTGATCCATCTTTGAGTAAACCAACACCAATATCCTCCTAAAGAGTATTCATTTTTCCAACAAAAGGTATGGTACCCTTAGAGTTTGGGTCTGAAGTGTAGTGAGACAAATGGTCTACTTTGACAATTTTCCCTTTGTGAGGAAATTGTATCATTCAAAAAAATGATGATACCACAATTGAAATAGTGTAGGTCCACCTTTGATCATGACCGTTTTACCCTCTAGTTCTATGGGAGATCATTCAGGATTCCATAAGGATGAAAAAATCTTCCATCGAAGGCTTTTAGAGTGGTAGGTGACAGATTGATGGATGGAGAACCTAAAGTTTTCCAACAAGAAATCAACATAATACACGTAGAAGCTCCTTCATCAGCAACTACGTGAAACACTAATCTGCTTTGAAAAAATACTGGAATCTGGAACACTAGTTGATGAGGAAGTCTCAGGATATGACTCACAAGACCAAAGATAATTATATTAGAATCACACAGATCAATAGATGCTATCGCTAAAAATAAAAACCTTCATTGTGTCGAGCATGTTTGCAACATTTCGAGGGATAACATTGCAGAAGGAGGCATAGCGAGGTCTTCAACAATGTTATAATTTTGTGCAACTCTAGCATGTGGGTTGAAAGATGATTTTTGAATCACACCTTTAATGTAACCACCCTCGTGAAAATTCCATGTAATAAAATTTAATAAAGACAAAATAATAACCACGAGCGATGGGACACTTATTCCAAGCTGAATGTTGGGCAAAACATCGTACTGTGGGTGTTCATTTTGGTTAATATGGTTAAGGAAATTACCAAAGGCAATGGCTAAGGATTTGGAAATGCAAAATGGCATTTTTGGCACATTTATCTATTAAAATAATGGAGATTAGCAGAAAAGGAAGGTGAAAGGTCACAAGTCTCATGTGAGGAAGATAATGAATGAACATAATGGAAAATGAAGAAAATAGAGTCCTAATTGATAAAAAGACTTCTGAGGATCAATTTTCAACCTTTTGTCAGTTCAGTTTTGGAGTATGGTGATATCTCACCTACCATAAATTAATGTGACTGCAATGTAGTTCAACTAGCACAATTTTCTGATCTGACATTTGGGTCCATCTCTTCCTAATCCGGATTACATGGGAGATATATATCATGTCAATTGAACATGAGGATTACATGAGAGATATATATCATGTGAATTGAACATTTACAAACATTAATCAATACGACATCCATATACATGGGAGATATATATCATGTGTTTTGAACATTTACGAACCTTAATCAATACGCCATCCATCTACATGGTGATCTTAATGTTGGTGATTTGTAGTCTCATTTACGTAAGTTGTGGATCATATTTGATGGGGCTAACTAGAGGCCCACCATTAATGTAGTTTCTTATCAATCGTAAATTTAATATAATTTAAGTACCAAATATATTTTATATCTCTTCCTTATGTTTTATATCTTTTTGTTAGAATATGGAATATTAATTAATTATGAAAAAATAACTTCTCTTAAACAATGCAATTTGTAATTATTTTATATTTCTTTGATATGTTATATAAAATATGTCTATATATTTAAATTAACTCTTTAATTATTAATAATTTTTATAACATTTGTAGAGAAAAAATTACAAATCTCTCTTATCATATAAAAACTCTCCCATACTCTGAATCCCAACAAACCAAACACTTAGTTTTTTAATAATTATGAAGAACCCAATAAACCAGCCACTTAGCTTTTTAATAATTATTAAGAACCCAATAAGCCATAATTATTAAGAACCCAATAAGCCAATCACTTAGTTTTTTAATAATTATTAAGAACCCAATAAACCAGCCACTTAGTAGCTGAGCTACTTATTCGTTGGTTTTCTCTACAGAGGGAACGGTCTGTGATGGACTGCGGCTACTCATGAGGGGGAAACGGTCTAGTCAGGACAGGCGGCTAAAATGAGTCGCGCATTTCCTTCTTTGTATTATACTAACCACATGCGTCCCCATCCACCGGTGTCCAGCACACACAGATGTTATCTATAATGCTACCCACACCCATCCCCACCAAGCCTAAGCCTATAAATGGAGGCTTCCAACACACATTGATAAGCATCGCAAGAGCCAGCATTATTATTAGAGGTTATATATATATATAGCACTAGGTAGATAAAGAGTGGTTATTCATATTACTTAAGATTTAGATCTTCAAATGTAAGTGCAATTTGGTACAAAAATACTTTATGAAACTGTTGAAATACAGATTTTCCAGTAGGACAGGTTTAACTTTATTATTTAAAATTTTGTAATTTAATATATTGCAATTTGAAAACTTAATTTAAGGTGCTATTTTTTTTATTACCGTGGCTTCATAGTTTTTTAGGTTTAAAAAAATAATGTGGAATTTGATATACATTGATTTGATAATAATAATTTTTAATTTAATATACATCAATTTATAAAAAAATACAATGTTTTAATGGACATTGATTTTAATACAAAACATAGGTTTAATTTTATTATTTCAAAATTTGTAATCTAATATATTGCAATTTCAAAAATTATAATAAGGTGCTAATTTTTCTTATTAAATTAGTTTCATAGTTTTTTAGTTATAAAAAAATAATGTGGAATTGATATACATTGATTTGATATACATTAGTTGGTTCGAAAAGTCCACCAAATCTCTACAATGTGATTAATCTGAAAAAAATAACCTTATTATCAATAAAAATTAAATAACATATTAATTTTTTGATAATTACTTTAATAATACAATGCATTAATATATTAATATTTCATATTTCATATATTGCAGGTTTGAACTTAAGATTTGGTACAATTGACATATTCTATTTTCTATCTTTCAAATCAATCTAGGATAAAAAAATCTGAAGGAAAATATTATAAAGAAAATCATATAAATATATGAAATGAAATAGAAATAAATATGGAGATACATTTTTTTTTTTACCCCACTATTTATACTTATTATAAAACTAGGGTTTTAGACATTGAATTTAATACAAAACATAGGTTTAATTTTGTAATTCCAAAATTTGTAATCTAATATATTACAATTTCAAAATTTAATTTAAGGTGTTAATTTTTTTATTAAAGTGGTTTAATAGTTTTTTAGTTATAAAAGAATAATGTGGAATTTGATATACATTGATTTGATAATAATAATTTTTAATTTAATATACATCAATTTTATAAACAAATACATTGTTTTAATGGACATGGATTTTAATACAAAACATTTCTTTAACCTATAATGGTTCCAAATCATTTTAATAGAATCCCTTTTTAGTCTTTAACACCATCATCAATACAATAATGTGTAGTTTAACATACATTACTTTTACATAATAATTTATAATCAATACAATATTGTGTAGTTCAATGTACATTACCTTTATATGATTAATTTAATATAATACAAAATGATTTAATGCAAAACATTGTTTTAATATATAATGATTTTATATGTTACTTTGTAATTTATGTGATTGAATATATAGTGATTCATCTATTATAAGTGTTATAAATAATAATTTAATTAATGTGTTTAGTAATAAACATTAATGTTAGATCTTAGATTTTTGTGATCCATATTGATAATAAGGTTGTCTTTGGGATTAATCACATTTGTTGGATGTTTCTCACCATTTGTCATGAGGTTCAACCACATTAGTTGGTTCGAAAAGTCAACGAAATCTCTACAATGTGATTAATCTGAAAAACAACCTTATTATTAATAAAAATTAGATAACATATTAATTTTTGGATAATTACTTTAATAATATAGTGCATTATTATATTAATGTTTAATATTTCATATATTGTATGTCTGAAGTTGAGATTTGGTACAATTGACATATTCGATTTTCTATCATTCAAATCAATCTAGGATAAAAAAATCTTAAGGGAAATATTGTAAAGAAAATCATATAAATACATCAAATGGCATAGAAATAAATATGGAGGTGATACAATTTTTTTTTTCACCCCACTATTTATGCTTATTATAACACTAGGGTTTATATACATAGTCAACCATGGACAATCATGGTCTGCCATGGTTGATGATGATCAACCATGTTTTATAGAATCAAACATGGTCAATCGTGGTCAAACACCTTTGAACGTCGCATTGTAACAAAAATTGTCTTAATATGAAAATCAACCATGATCAACCATGGTCCAATGCTCCATTGTGACAAATATTGTCTTGAGTTGAAAATAAACCATGGTCAACCATGGTCCGACATGGCATTTTCATAAGGATTGTCTCAGTATGAATATCAACCATGGTTAATCATGTTTACTTTAGTTTTTATAATATTTATCTTAGTGTTTATATACATTGGGTTTATAATATTATTCCCTTGGGTTTAATCTTATTCCCTTAGGTTCGTAATCCCTTGGGTTTATAATATCAAACCAATAGGTTTATAATATTAATAACGGTAAACAATGGTCAATCATACCCAACCATATTCAACCATGGTCAAACCATACGGATATGGAAATCAACCATGGTCAACCATGGTCCAACATTTTTTTCTCACAAAGATTGTCTCGATGTTAAAATAAATCATGGTCAACCATGGTTAACCATGGTTCAACGTTGCATTGTGACAACAATTGTCTCTATATGGAAATCAACCATGGTAAACTGTGTTTCTTTTAGGGTTTATAATATTCATGTTAGGGTTTATATACATTGGGTTTATAATTTTTATACCTTAGGTTTATTATTCCTCTCGGTTTCTAATATCAATCCCTTAGGTTTATTGATGTAAGTGTTCATATTCCTAGGGTTGAATATTATTCAACAATGGTCAACCATGGTCTAATGTCGCATTGTGATAAGGACTATCACAATATGAAAATCAACTATGCTCAACCATGTTCATTTTAGTATTTTTAATATTTATATTAGGGTTTTATACCTTGGGTTTATAATATTTGTCCCTCCGGTTTAATATTACTCCCTCGTGTTCATAATCCCTTGGGTTTAGTGTTCCTTCTCGCTTATAATATCATTCTCTTGGGTTTATTATTCCCCAATCAACCATGGTTTATTATGATGTCAACCATGGTCAACCATGTTTATTTTAGGGTTTATACACCCTCGGTTTATAATTCTTATACCTTAGGTTTATTATTCACTTAGGTTTATAATACAAATCGATTGGGTTTACTGATGAAAGCTTTTATATTCCGAGGGTTTTAATATTATTCAACAATGGTAAACCATGTTCAAGAATGGTCAAACATGGTCCAAAGTTGCATTGTGACAAGGATTTTATTATTTTATTATTTTTAATATTTATATTAGGGTTTTTATACCTTGGGTTTATAATATTAGACCCTTGGGATTAATATTATTCCCTTAGGTTCATAATCCGTTGGTGTTTTAGTATTAATCCCTTGGGTTTATTATTCCTTCTCGCTTATAATATCAATCTCTTGGATTTATTATTCCCTGGTCAACCATTGTTTATTATGATGTCAACCATAGTTAACCATGGCCCAAAATGGAATTGTGATAAGGATTGTCTGAATATGAAAATAAAAGATGGCCAATCATGTTTACTTTAGTTTTTATAATATTTATCTTAGGTTTTATATGCACTGGGTTTATAATATTAGTCCCTTGAATTTCATATTATTCCCTTGGGTTCATAATCAATTGGGATTTTAGTATTAATCCCTTGGGTTTATAATATCAATCCATTCGGTTTATAATATCAATCATTATCAACCATGGTCAATCATAACCAACCATGTTCAACAATGTTCAAACAAGGTTGGATATGGAGATCAAGCAGTGTCAACCATGGTCTAACATTGCATTTGACAATTATTGTCTCGATCTAAAAATCAATCATGGTCAACCATGGTTGACCATGGGACAATGTTGCATATTTGTGAGAAGGATTCTCTCTATATGTAAATCAACATAGTCAACCATAGTCAACCATGTTTATTTTAAGGTTTATAATATTGATGTTAGGGTTTATATACCTTGGGCTTATAATTGTTATCCCTTAGGTTTATCATTCCCTTGGGTTTATTGACTTAAGGGTTCATATTCCTAGGGTTTAATCATATTCAACAATGGTTAACCATAATCAACCATAGTCAACCATGGTCCAATGTCACATTGTGACAAGGATTGTCTCAATATAAAAAATACCATTCTCAACCATGTTTATTTTAGTATTTTTAATATTTATCTTAGGGTTTTTATACCTTGGGTTTATAATATTAGTCCCTTGGGTTTAATATTATTCCCTTAGGTTCATAATCCCTTGGGGTTTTAGTATTAATCCCTTTGGTTTATTATTCCTTTAGGTTTCTATCATCAATCCCTTGGGTTTATTATTCCATTAGGTTTACAATATCAATCAAGGTCAACCATTGTTAACTATGGTCAGTCATGGGGTTTTAGTATTAATCCCTTGGGATTATATTTGGGTTTACCAATGTTGGGTTTATAATATTAGTCCCTTGGGTTTAATATTATTCCCTTGGGTTCATAATATCAATTCCTTAGGCTTATAATATCAATCATGGTCAACCATGGTCAACCATAACCAACCATGGTCAACTTTGGTCAATCATCATCCGATCTCGCATTGTGAAACAAATTGTCTCTACTTAGGGTTTATATACCCTTGGTTTACAATATTAGTCCCTTGGGTTTAATATAATTCCCTTAGGTTCATAATCCCTTGTGGTTTTAGTATTAATCCCTTGGGTTTATTTTTCATTTCGGTTTATAGTATCAATCACTTGGGTTTATTATTCCCTAGTCAACCATGGTTTATTATGATGGCAACCATGGACAACCATGGTCCAAAATGGAATTGTGATATATGAAAATCAACGATGGTCAATCATGTTTATTATAATGTTTATACTATTTATCTTAGGGTTTATATACGTTGGTTTTATAATATTAGTCCCTTGGGTTTGATATTATTCCCTTGGGTTCATTATCCTTTGGGGTTTTAGTATTACTCCCTTGGGTTTATTCTTCCCATAGGTTTATAATATCAATCATGGTCAACCATTTTTAATCATAGCCAACCATGGTCAACCATCATTGAATGTCGCATTGTGACAAGGATTGTCTCACCACGAAAATGAACCATATTTATTTTAGTGTCTATAATATTTTATTTTCGTTTACCAATGTTGGGTTTATAATATTAGTCTCTTGGGTTCATAATAACAATCCCTTGGGTTTATTATTAACATGGGTTTACAATATCAATGATGGTCAACCATGGTCATCCATAACCAACGATGGTCAACTGTGGTCAATCATGGTCGGATCTCACATTATGAAAAAAATTATCTCCACTTAGGGTTTATATAGCTTGGGTTTATAATATTAGTCCCTTGGGGTTAATATTATTCCCTTAGGTTCATAATCCCTTGGGGTTCTAATATTAAACCCTTGGGTTTATTGTTCCTTTGGGTTTCTAATATCAATTGCTTGGGTTTATTATTCCCCAGTCAACCATGGTTTATTATGATGTCAACCATGGTCGAACACGGAATTGTGATAATGATTGTCTCAATATGAAAATCAACAATGGTCAATCATGTTTTTTTTAGTGTTTATATTATTTTTCCTATGGTTTATATACGTTGGGATTATAATATTAGTCCCATGGGTTTAATTTTACTCCCTTGGGTTCATAATCCCTTGGGGTTTTAGTATTAATCCCTTGGGTTTATTATTTCTTTAGGTTTATAATATCAATCCCTTGGGCTTATTATTCCCTTAGGCTTATAATATCAATCATGGTCAACCATTGTCAATCATAGCCAACTATGGTCAACCATGGTGAATGTTGCATTGTGACAAGGATTGTCTCAGCATGAAAATAAATCATGATAAACCATGGTCCAACGTCGCATTGTGACAAAGATTGTATCGATATCAAAATTAACGATGGTCAACCATGGTCCAACATGTCATTGTGATAAGAATTGTCTCAATATGAAAATCAACCACTGTCAATCATGGTTGCTTTAGTGTTTATAATATTTATCTTAGGGTTTATATACATTGGGTCTATAATATTAGTCCATTGTGTTTAATATTATTCCCTTGGGTTCATTATCCCTTGGGTTTTAGTATTAATCCCTTCTGTTTCTAATATCAATCCATTAGGTCTATAATATTAATCATGGTAAACCATGGTCAATCATAGGCAACCATGTTCAACCATGGTCAAACCACATGGATATGGAAATCAACCATGGTCCAACGTTTTTTCTCACAAATTGTCTTGATATGAAAATCAATCATGGTCAACCATGGTTAACCATGATCCAAAATTGCATGGTGATAACGATTATCTCTATATTTAAATCAATCATGGTGAACCATGGTCAACATTGATTATTTTAGCGTTTATAATATTCATGTTAGGGTTTATAGGGTCTATAAGTTTTATACGTTATGTTTATTATTCCCTTGGGTTTATAATATCAATCCACTGGATTTATTGATCTAAGCGTTTATATTCCTATGGTCTAATATTATTCAACAATGGTCAACCATGTTCAAGCATGATCAACCATGGTTCAATGTCACATTATCACAAGTATTTTCTCAATATGAAAGCAACTATGCTCAACCATGTTTATCTTAGTGTTTTTAATATTTATCTTAGGGTTTTTATACCTTGGGTTTATAATATTAGAACCTTGGGTTTAATATTATTCCCTTCGATTCAAAATCCCTTGGGGTTTTAGTATTAATCCCTTGGGTTTATTGTTCCTTCTAGTTTATAATATCAAACGCTCGGGTTTATTATTCCCCGGTCAACCATGGTTGATTATGATGTCAACTGAACATGGAATTGTGATAAGGAATGTCCCAATATGAAAATCAATGATGGTCAATCATGTTTATTTTAGTTTTTATAATATTTATCTTAGAGTTTATATACGTTTGATTTATAATATTAGTCCCTTGGGTTTAATATTATTCCCTTGGGTTCATAATCCCTTGGGATTATAATATCAATCCACTAGGTTTATAATATTAATTATTATCAACCTTGGTCAATAATAACCAACCATGTTCAACAATGGTCAAACAAGGTTGGATATGGAAATCAAGCATGGTCAACCATGGTCTAACATTGCGTTCAACAATGATTGTCTCAATATGGAAATCAATCATGGTCAACCATGGTTGACCATGGGCCAATGTTGCATATTTGTGACAAGGATTGTCTCTATATGGAAATCAACATAGTCAACCATTGTCAACCATGTTCATTTTAGGGTTTATAATATTGATGTTAGGGTTTATATACCTTGGCTTTATAATTGTTATCGCTTAGGTTTATTATTCCCTTGGGTTTATAATACAAATCCCATGCGTTTATTGATCGAAGGGTTCATATTCCTAGGGTTTAATTATATTCAACAAGCGTTAACCATAATGAAGCATGGTCAACCATGGTCCAATGTCACGTTGTGACAAGGATTGTCTCAATATGAAAATCAACCATGCTCAACAATGTTTATTTTAGTATTTTTAATATTTATCTTAGGGTTTTATACCTTGGTTTTATAATATTAGTCCCTTGGGTTTAATATTATTCCTATAGATTCATAATCCCTTGGGGTTTTAGTATTAATCCTTTGGATTTATTATTCCTTTCGGTTTATAATATCAATGAGTTGGGTTTATTATCCCCTTAGGTTTATAATATAATTCATGTTCAACCATTGTCAACTATGATCAATCATGGGGTTTTAATATTAATCCGCTGGGTTTATCTTTCCCTCCGGTTGATAATATCAATCCCTTCAATTTATAATATCAATCATGGTCAACCGTGGTTTGATGTCACAATGTGACAAAAAAAATGTCTCCATATAAAAATCATGGACAATCTTTGTTAACCATGGTCAACCATGGTTGATCATGGTCAACCATGTGTTATACAATCAAACATGTTCAACCATGGTCAACCATGATCAAATGTCACTTTGTGACAATGATTGTCTCAATATGAAAATCAACCATGGCAACTACGATCAACCATGGTCCAACATTACATTGTGACAAAGAATTAATTATTAGTATTAATATTATCATTATTAATTATTATTATGTAAAGATGAAATAATCATTATTATTTTTATTTAATTAATTAATATTCATATTATTATTATTTAATAATATTTAATTAAAAAATATATTATTATTGTTTAACAATAATTAAATATTTAACCTTTATTTATTAATTTTTATTAGCAAATTAATATTATTATTATTATAAAATAAAATAAAATAAAAATATTTATATTTTTTCTAAAAATAATATTAAAATTTAATTTTTTTAATAAAATAAGTAATTGTTTATTTACATTATATAAAAAATAATAAAAAATTATTAATATTATTATATATATATATCAATGGTTTGTGCCATAGGTAGAAATAAAGCCTTATGGGTATATCAACCACATTTACTCAAATAATTATTGTTATTGTTAAATAATTAATGTTATGAAGATTATTTTTGTTAATTAATATAACTAATATTATTATGAATTAATATAATAATAATAATAATAATAATATAGTATTATTACTATATAATATAACATAATTATTATTATTACTATAACTATACTATACTACACTATTATATTATATTATATTATATGATATAATAATAATAATAATAATAATAATAATAATAATAATAATATATTTTTTTATAATATTATTATCACTTATTATTATTATTAATTAATATTACTAATATTATTATTATAATGTTAATATAATAATCATTAATATATAAATATATACGAATATGGTTGTTATTATTTATATAGTTATTAATAATCATAAATAGTCCGTTTTTAAAAAATGCACATAATAATTATTAATGTGGTAGATATAGGCCTATCCACGTATATCAACCACATTGGAAAATGTGGTTGTATATATGGTTGATATAGGCCTATCAGCCTATATCAACCATATTGGTAAATGTGGTTTTGCTAGTAAAATATAATACCTATACACCCAAGGTATTGGTTTTAGCACATTTAAAGATAAATTTTGTCCAAATTGAATGGGAATGTAGAAAATGATTACAAAATATATGAGTCAATGGTGGGTGATTCACCCAACTAAACATATCGTATTTATCGATAGTGGTCACAAAAAAAGAAGACAAAAATATTGATGTTAATAGTATACTTTAGGTATAATATGTCCAATGCAATTATACTACTAGCTACACATTGCATGATTGATGGAAATAAAGCCCAAACTGATAAGAGAAATTAATGAACCCATGAATTGAAAAAATTTCAATAAAGGGAGCCACAAGAAGAATGGTTACCATAGTAGAGAAACTGAAATAAGCCATCAACATGGAGGATTATAACAATCAAGTGGTGGGGAAGTGTAGTTGAATTGGTAGATAAGATACTTGATCAAGAACCAACAAAATGAATATAAGTTGTGACAGATATGATGGAAGAAGATCAATATCAGTTATGATAAGTGAACAATGTAATTGGAACTTTTTTTTGTCCGTCAAGGTAACTATATTATATTATAAAAATTTCAAAAACGTCATACATCAATAGGTGAACTGTATACATAACTAACCTTTTTTTCTTTCTTTTTCTTTTTTTTTTTGAGTCAAGGTAACTGTATTATATTATCAAATTTTCAAAAACATCACACATCAGTAGGTGAACTGTATACATAATTACTGCCACACCAAGAAAAATAACAGGCTTAAAAGTTAACAAGAGAGTTGCTCTGAAAGATATTGACCCTGTAAGGAAGGCAAGACAACTCTGGTCTTGAGTTATAAGTAACTCAAGAAGAGAATTTGCTATAATTACATATTAGGGAGAAGGGTTTGGGGGAAACAGTGGTGGGTCTGGAAAGAGCGTTGGCCGCTGGTGCCTGTGGTACTCATTTGCTTTTGCATGGGCAGTCATGGTAGTAGCTGCGCTGGTTGTGGGCAGTGCTGTAGGCACGCCCAAGACAAACTTCATATCGTCTGCGTGTAACACGCAGAAGATCCCAAGTGGAAGTCCCTTTTATAGTACT
The DNA here is from genome assembly GCA_031772625.1 of Pinus tabuliformis. Classification (NCBI taxonomy): domain Eukaryota; kingdom Viridiplantae; phylum Streptophyta; class Pinopsida; order Pinales; family Pinaceae; genus Pinus; species Pinus tabuliformis. Next base: position 489,264,339 of record CM062812.1, on the reverse strand, counting down.
CTCGTATCCCTCCTCGTAGATCTAGAGGAAACATTGCCTTCAGCGGTTACGAATACAAAGCATCGCGCGCAGGCTCACGCACTGCCTATGCGCGTGGGGTTTGCAATCAGGGAATCTCTCAGTCTGATTGCACCGCCTGCCTTAACAACCTTGGGGGCCGCATCTGGAACGTTTGTGGCTCGAGTTCAGCTAACTGACTGTTTCATCCGCTACGAGCAGTACAGCTTCGAGATAGTTACACATTCAACCTCTGCAGATAAGGAGATCTCATATCTTCTCTATCTACGTTTCAATAAAACGTCTCACGCGCGTGATTCTCTGAGCAAGAGAATATGATGCTGTGCTATTCTTATTCTCATCAGTCGCTATCTAAATCCTTCATATAATATAATAAAACTATCGTGCATTCTCTTATTTTATTTTCTGTTCCGCTGTCGCTGCTAATAATTCCGTTCATTTTGTACTTCTGAATATTTTAAAAGAAATATGGTTGAAACTAAGTACCATGAACAATTACGTTCACATCGAATTGTTCAGTCAGATGTTACTGTTATTCCTGCCTGTAGTTTTTCAAATTGATCCGACTTCGCCATGTAATTATCGAAGTTTTTAATATTTTTAGTCATATGCTGTAACTGATGTCATTTTTGCATATATTTATTAAGTATTAAAATTATTGGTCTGGTGATATGCGGATCTACTATTAATAAATAATAAATTGATTAATTAAAATGTAATTAATCTAAATTAATAAATTTAATTTTAATTAGAAAAGAAGTTTATATAATTTTTATAATCTTTTGCTGAAATTATAAGAGTTAGCTTTTAAGTAATGTTTACCTACATATTGTAATTTGTAATTTTGAGGAGGAATTACAAATTTTAGGACGACCAAAATATAACATCTAATTTTGTAACGTGTGTGTATATATATATCAAATTATTTTCTGTTTCGATATAACATCAAATTTTAAAAATGATATAAAGTATAATTTCTTCTCTAGTTATTGATCTCCAGCTGTATTGATGTGAAACATGGCTGGGAAGAAAGTTGTTATTTTTCTTTTTATGTAAAGGATTTTTTTTATATTATTATTATGAAAATCGGAAATTGCATCTTTCTCTATCATGATAATCATATATTATATTTTTAATATATAAATTATAATAATCATATATTATATTTTTAATATATAAATTATAATAACTTTTTAGAACGAAAGCAGATAAATTTTGTAAATTTGCATTGGATTCAATTTCTGGCACTATTACATGTAGAGGGGTTTTAAGACATTATTTGAGTCAATTGTCTTAACTTAAGACAAAAAGAAATTTGTTTATTGTCTTAAATATTGTCTTTAAGCCGGTGTCTCAAAATTTAATGTCTCAAAAATTTGTCTCAATAAAGAAAATATACAACAAGAATTATTGTCTATTAAGAGACAATTTCATTTGTCTCTCTAGGGACAATTTCATTTGTCTTTGTAGAGACACTTTCATTTTTGTCTCTTTAGAGACAATTACATTTTGTCTTTTTAGAGACAATCACTGAGATTAAAAACATATTGTCTCTATAGAAACTATATATCCATAATTCAAACTATTGTCTCTCTAGAGACAATATAAAAAGATATTAAAAAATAAATAAATAAAATCATTTTAAATGTTCTTTCAGGGTAGTTTCGACATCAAAGTTCCCAATTAGTGATTTTAATTACCTTAAATCTCTGTTGTTTATGGATACCAATAGAATAAAAAATAAATAAATCCATTATTTTTAAAGCTAACAACAAAGTAATTTTAAATCTAAATGAAAAAATAATTCTCGAAAACAACATTGAAAATAATAAGGCAAGAAACTTATATTTTTTGAAAATGCATTCATGTCATTTGAACATGCAAGATCCTCAGTTGGAACTTCATTTTAAGACATATTATGAGGCAAAAAAAATTGTTCAAGATTTCTTCATCCTACCAGAGGGTTTACTCTCTCACATATAAATTCAAAACTTCAATCACATTAAATAGTGGAAATTAAATTCATATCCAATTGTTAAACCACAATTTCAAGACCCTTGTATAATTGGAATTAGCTTCCTTGATAACAAAGAATTGTAATATCCCGGATGCGGGTGCTTGAGATGGCAATTAATTCGACAGGACAGGGTTGGGGCGAGGTAGATCGCCACCCGCCCACTCAGTACAAGGTGTTAAAGAGTGGATTGGCATTTGGCGCATGGCATGAGCGCAGAGTTCGGACTATCAGCTTTCAATCCAGAGGTTTCGGCTCTCACATCAGGTTCAATGTTATGGTTTCTCCCTCCGCACGCTCCAGCCTGCATCAGAAGGTGAGGTCCATCAATGCGAAAGTAATGGAAGGAGCCTCCCGAGGCATGCCAAAGGAGGATAAGGCCAGGGAAGGTCCTCGGGAGGCAGTGAACGCGACATTGCTGTTTATTTTGCATTTCACTCTTGCCTCTGATCTCATTTCGGACTTTTGGTCCCCTGAGGGGATTCAGGTTCCTCTGTCGCTTGGCTCGGCCCTCTTGGCGGAGCGAACTCTGTTCCTCTTCGTGTTTCCCTCTGGTATTTTGTGTTGTTGCTTTCATGTCCTTATCTCAGTCATTCATCTCCTTTTCTGGTTGCTGGTTTGCGGTACAGGCAGGGATTTCTCTGAGCTAAGCTTGGCTCTCCTGGAGAAAAGGTTTCAGCTTCGCAAAGGCTGTTCACTCAGCAGGCAAAGCTGCTACCACTGCCCAGTTCGTGCTGTTGTGCCGCATTCTTGGACCTCCGCGGTTGTTATACCCCAGATGCTTCATTTACGACAAAGAATGGGTTGTCGTAGAGGCCAGCCTAGGTGAGCTCCCACCAGTTCGTCTTCTGACTCGCCCTCCCTTTCTAGTGAACTGTCAGTAGGACGTTGCCCCTTTACCCGAAGTGGGAGAGGGCGGTTTCGAGCCACCAGTTCCCGCCACGGGCCTACATCCACTTCTGGTTCTGACATCTTTACCTTTAACAACAGTCTGAATAGACCCAGGATAACTGCTCATTTCATGGTGGTTTTCCATGAAGACAACCAAATAGAAGATACTGGTACCCATCCTAGGGGCTCGGGGGCAATCTTGGCTCCTTCTTCTTCCCTCCAGCTGAATGTTGGAAATGCTCCTCGACAGGAAGTGAATGATCAGATTTGCAGAGCTCAGGATGTGATGATGGCTGACCCTGGTCCCTCTGTTCAAAATGCGGCTCAAGCAGGGGATTTGCCAGATTTTGGATGGTGCCATATCATAGAAGAGCCTCCTGATGACTAGCTTGTTCACCCAAGCCTCTTCTTCTTGTAGTGCACCCTTCACCATTGGGCATGACTGTAAGGAAAACAGCTTAGGGGTTCTCTGGTGTTTCTTAGTTTTTTGGTTAATTTTGTATTTTCATGTGAATCTCAGTTCGGTCCCCTACGTGGGTCCTAAAAACAGACAATTTTTTCATCTACTTTTTTTATAGTTCTACCTCTTGTCAGTGTAGAGTTCTTGACTTTGATCATGCTATAATTATACCTTTACCTTGTTAATAGAATTAGTCTTATGCAGGAAAAAAAAAACAAAGAATTGTAATAATGTATATGCATTTGAATCTACAATTGATTGGAAATTTTGTTTTCATGAAGGTTTTACAAAAGATGGAAAATTAACACAGGTCCTAGCAACATGATATAGGCCAATTCTCAATCTATTGGTGACCTACAAAATTATATTATCCACTACTGGCTTTCACAATTTGAGTTGGATCCATCTCCTATTTCCAGCCTGAGAATTGTTGCAATTGGTATCCAAATTGAGGGTGATCTAGTTCCTCAGTAAGCTTCATATCTAATGAATCTAATTCAAGTAATGAACTATTATGATCAACTTCATAGCAAGCTAAAGTTGCAGAGGAGTCCCTATCACTAGCTTTTTTCTAGGCAGTTAATCGTTTCTTGGAGGCACACTAAACCACCCATCCTTCTTCCTATGAAGAATAAAATAATAATTTCCTGTAAGGTAAGTTTTATACCATTGCTCAACCATTTTGAAGAGAGCTACTTACTGAAATAAAATAAAATAAATGTAGTGCGTACCTGAAATAGAAATATGTGCACTCTTAGTATTTCTTCATTATCACTTGCCTTACCTTGCCTCATTCCCCAAAGGACCTGCAAATGCAATAGTAGAGTCATTTTACTTTTTTTATAACAAAAACCCCTACCATCTTTATAATAATTAATAATTGAAATAAAATTAAAATTCTACAAACTTATTAAAGTGTCAATATAAAAATGGCTCAAAAACAAAATCAATATACTATTTAATATAAACATAATTTTTAATGATGATACCATCTCTATTTTTGGTTGGTAGCACTGTTTGTTCCCATTCAAAGCCAAAAAATTTCATGAATACTAGTGAAAATACAAGGTGAGTTTCAAACCCTTTTAAAAATGAAAGTAAAACACCTATTTTTCTCAGTAGTGGGATGGAAAGTCTTTGAAAACTCTTCTTAGAAGAGTGAATAGAATCTCTAACTAAAAATTATAGAATCTCAATCAACATTTATACTCAACAAGCATATGGGGTTTTCCCTAAATGGGGAGATATGGGATAGAGAAGTGAAGTCTTCCACCTAGCTAGAAGACATGAGATCAAGTGGTGATGGAACTAGAGAACATCAAACAGAGAAGATCAATGTTGGTTCAAAACATAATAAATGTCCTCATTCCCAACAAACTATTCAACTGGATGGTACTCTGGCTATTGCAGTAAATCACAAAGAGAACTCTCCCACAAATGCCTTAACTTATTACAATAATGAGTTGGGAAGCATGAGAAAACGAGTTCAATGAAGAGAGGCTGAGAAGAATGAATCTTCATTCAAAAGGGTTGGTGGTTTGCATTCCCCTGGAGTGTTGGTAGTGTCGAGTATCACCAATTTTGTCTATTATATTAAACACCATGGATTACAACATTACCAAAGCTGGTAGACTGCTTCACAAAGACCCAAACATGAGGAAAACTAGGAGGATGCGAGGAAGACCACCCAAGTGTACGGAACAAAAGCAGAAAGGAGGAGGACCATCTCCTCATAGTAAAAAAACAGGGGTGGCAATAAACATTACTACCTCCTAACTGAACCAACATTCAATAGTGAGAAGAGAGGTTGAAACCATGAATGATAGGGTCAAGATTACAAGAGGTAGAACCATAAATGTTGAGATAGATGTGGGTATTGGGAAAGCCATTCCAAATACTAGCTTCTCTAGAACTAGGGAGTCTAAGTAAACCAACATTGTGGATCCTTATGTTAGGTTTCAGTTACCCCCAAAGTGTTTACACCATGCTTAAGGGTGCTTCACGTGATGTGGAGGTAGTGTGTTAGCTACCCTCAGTTGAACTATGATGGTCATACACATTGGATACAACTTCCTCATCGATTGCTACAACTTGATATGATGGATATGTGACACACTTTGTTAAGAAATTTGACATCTATATGGTTTGGTGATATTCTTCATGTAGAGTGTTACCCACCAAAAATGGGTAAACCATAAGTGAAATATCTTCTCCTCATTTTGACAGCCAGACAACTGACAGCCCAATGATGCTCACCACATAGCATTATGCCACAGTTTTCCACCCATTGCTCCAGTCAGATCTCTCTCCCATCTAACATTCTTCTTGAATGAAGGTGGCTCATATTTTGGTAGGTACTCAAGCATTCTAGCAATCATATATTTTCATAATAATGTTATGGGAATATTAATATGGATCATGAGGCAAACTAGATGACTGACCAATCTGGATTGTATCCTTGTTCCCACACTTCAGTTGGAAGGTTAGTATTTGATTCTAGTCCAGTGAGACCTCCTTTGAGGCCTTATGGTTTAGGAAGAGCACTATTGGGGAGACATTGATTGATAGATCACGTCCAAGGTAATCCATACTTACCACTTTCCATATTTTCCAATTATCCATCTTTCGTCATTGGAATTGTCCCCCTATATCCACATTGTTAAGTCAACAACATAAAACTTGGCCCCAGAGTTTGATGCAACTAAAAGAATGATAAAAGCACATAAAGCCACAAGGAAATAAAATGTAAAATGCAAAAGATGGTTGGGGCAGATATAGCATGCAGACAAATCCTAGCATGATCTCCACCCTTCTCATTAGGTATCACCTAGTGACTCAAGAATTTAGTGCTTCAATCTCAAACAAAGGAACTCCTGAATGTCCCAACCTCGATGAATGAGAAACTTCTATATAATAAAGGAGTATTGAAAAGGCATAAAGAAAACTTGGCCTCCTAAGCTATGCACCAAATAAATATAAATAAATAAAGGCACACCAGGGGGTGGAAAAAGAAGGCCAAGAAAAGGGATAACTAATGTTAATTTCTAAGACTCATTTTCAATTTTTTGTTTCTTTGAAGCTCCCCAAAAAATATTTTACCCAACAAATTAATTTTCTACAGTAAATAAATTTTGAAAACTACAAAACAAAAATACTCTAGTACTTTTAACTTGATAATTTTACAGCAGAAATACTTTGAAAAAAAAGTCAAGAAAACAACAAAGATTTTGCCCTCCAAATTTCTCTTCATTAAATTTTTATCATAAAAAATTAAGGGCTTCCTTACCGAGGATGGCCCTTTCAAATACACAAAAATACAGTGAATGAAACCTGGCAAAATCAACCCACAAAAATCAAGAACTGATCTCTGCCCGCAACTTGTTGCCTGATTTCTCTATCTTAATGAATCATGTTACGTTTGAAAACATAGATAATGGTGCACCTCAAATATTTGATATTGATATCAATCTTCATATCGCATCGCTGAGGTGGATTAAATACAGGATATGAATGCAACTAAACTTGAAAGTGAATATATTCTTGGTTTTTTATTCGACTCTTTAATAATTCTTTGAATCTATTATACATTGGAATTCATTGTTTTAGATTGGTAGCTCTAGTGGTTGGTTGGAGATAAGGTTCATTTTTCCATTCACTGTAGTTTAACTTCAAAGCCACTGTAGTAATAATGATCTCTCAGCATCTGCTAAATCAAAATTACTGATATATGTAGTTTGCCAATTTTGAAAATATTTCAATAGTAATAACATAGCCTGCTTAAATATAGTTTTTTTAATTGTATATGTAATTTCAACAGCCTAAGTTATTAAGAAATAGTATATCTAAATATATAATAAGTGAAAAAACTACCATGACCTTTCCTATACTTCCATAAAATTGATATTATGGAACACATTTTCCTTTACTCTACCTCACATGTCACATACCTGTAACGAGGATCATAAGGGTAACATAATTTATACTCGAGTAAGGTGAAAAATAATTTATACTCAGGCTGTTGCTATCCCTCATCAAGATTTAAATTTCCAAAAGACATGTTCAACATACCCATGTATACAGGCTAGGCTATATGTTCTAGTTAGAGCCAAATACATATCCTTTGCAAAGAGATATCTGTAGTAACAATTTCTTATCCAACACTGAACATTTTTCATAATATCACATTCCCTCTTCTTACCTGAGAAGTAGTCCTTTACTCAAGTGGAAATAAAAAATGGTCAAATTATTCAATGCAATCCTTCACTACTATACCTAATACATTAACATGCTTTTGGTTGTTTAATATGCCCCTCTGTATAAACCTCTAAATAAACTAAATGAATTCATGAATGGTCAGAGAACTGGAATAAAAAGATAAAACATATATGATAAGAAAGATAGACTTACAACATCTTCAATATAACATAAGTCGATGCCTATTTGAATTGCAAGGAATGTAACAATTTATTCCTACAATAAAATCACTATGGTACAGAGTATATTCACTACTCTTACCTAAGAAGATTACCCTTTCCATGTCAAACTTGTACATGTCCAGAACGGAATTTCCATGTACAAATCACAAACCTCTTGATACACTAAAAGTGAATTCATGAATGGTTAGAGAAATGGTATAAAGAAGCAAAAACAATTATGTTAAATAAGAGAGGCTTACAGTATCTTATTTATTTATAATATTTTCAATGCAAGAAATAATTCTTATACCACGAACAATACACATGTCCTCATACCTGCATCGGAAAATCTACTTAACGAATCTTCTTAAAATACATGTTTAAAGCACCAGCCGCATCTTTACTCTTGATCGTCTATAAGGTATTAAGAGCTCTGAAGACTTACCAAATACAAAGGAAATGTTGTCATTGTGTCAACACAAAAACAAAGGAAAGTCTGTCAGCACAAAAACAAATACATTCAACACAAAATCCATTTACCGTTAGATCAATACAATGAATACCTCTACCCGATGCAGCACTCGAGACGCGTGACCTGTAAAGCTCTCTTATCTTAACCATATATGGATATTTCCATAAGGTCAGCTGGTTTTGGCCAAATCCATGTGAGTAGATAATATCCCTGTGCTCATTCCTGAAGGAGGAAAATCTGCTTAATGGATACGCGTGACATACATGTTAAAAGCACCAGCCCCATCCTTACTTTTTGTCTTCTTTGAGGTATCGGGAGCTCCAAAGACTTACCAAAACCTAAGAGTCTCATCTCCTACAGCCAATGCAACAATGTACCCATTTGGACTTTGAAAATACAAAAGAAAGGAAAGACTATTAGTAAAAAGGCTAAGACTATCATCACAAACCCATTTAGCGATAGATCAATAGAATGAATACCTTTGCCGATTTGAATTGCAAGGAATGTAATAATTTATTCCTACAACAAAATCACTATGGTACATAGTATATTCGCTACTCTTATGTGAGAAGATTACCCTTTCCATGGCAGACATGCACATGTCCACAACGATATCTCCATGTACAAATCACAAACCTCTTGATACACCAAAAATGAACTAATGAATGGTTAGAAAAATGGTATAAATAAGGAAAAGCAGTTATGTTAAACAAAAGATGCTTACAATATCTTCTTAATTTATAATATTTTGGATGCAAGAAATTATTCTTATACCGCAAATAATAACCATGTGCTCAAACCTGAAGCGGAAAATCTGCATAACGAATCTGCTTGAAATACATGTTTAAAGCACCAGCGGCATATTTACTCTTGGTCCTCTTTAAGGTATCGAGAGCTCCAAATACTTACCAAATACAAAGGAAAGGTTGTCATTCTGTCAACACAAAAACAAAGGAAGACTATTAGCACAAAAACAAAGACTCTCACAACGAATTCCATTTAGCGTTATATCAATACAATGAATACCTCTGTGAGATGCAGCACTCTAGACGTGCGACCTGTAAGGCTCTCTTATCTTAACCATATATGGATATTTCCATAAGGTCAACTGGTTCTGGCTAAATCCATGCGAGCATATAATACCCATATGCTCATTCCTAAAGGAGGAAAATCTGCTTAACGGATATGCTTGAGATATACGTTAAAAACACAAGCCACATATTTACTCTTTGTCCTATTTAAGGTATCAAAAGTTCCAAACACTTACCAAAACCTAAGACTCTCATCTCCTATAGCCAATGAAACAATTTACCCATGTCGACTCTGAAAATACAAAACAAGGGAAAGACTGTTAGCGAAAAGGATAAGACTGTCAGCACAAACCCATTTAGCAATAGATCAATACAATGAATACCTCTACCTATTTGAATTGCAAGAAATGTAACAATTTATTCCTACAAATAAATCACTATGGTACAAAGTATATTCACTACTCTTACCTGAGAAGATTACCCTTTCCATGTCAGACTTGTACATGTCCAGAACAACATCTCCATGTACAAATCACAAACCTCTTGATACACTAAAAAAGAATTCATGAATGGTTAGAGAAATGGTATGAAAAAGGAAAAACAATTGTGTTAAACAAGAGAGGCTTACAATAACTTCTTTATTTATAATATTTTGAATGCAAGAAATTATGCTTATACTGTAGATAATAACCATGTGCTCATACATAAAGTGGAAAATTTGCTTAACGAATCTGCTTGAAATACATGTTTAAAGCACCAACCGCATCCTTACTCTTGGTCCTCTTTAAGGTGTAAAGAGCTCCACAAACTTACCAAATACAAAGAAAAGGTTGTCATTGTGTCGACACAAAAACAAAGGAAGGACTGTCAGCACAAAAAAAAAGACTGTGAACACAAAATCCATTTAGTGTCAGATCAATACAATGAATACCTCTGCCAGATGCAACACTTTAGACATGTGACCTGTAAAGATCTCTTATCTTAACCATATATGGATATTTCCATAAGGCTACTTGGTTCTGGATAAATCCATGTGATAATATAATACCCCTGTGCTCATTCCTGAAGGATGAAAATCTGCTTAAGGGATATGCGTGAGATACATGTTAAAAGCACCAGCTGCATATTTACTCTTTGTCCTCTTTAAGTTATCACGAGCTCCAAATACTTGCCAATTATTAAGGGTCTCATCTCCTGCAGCTACTGACACAGTGTAGCCATCTGGACTCTAAAAATAAAAAGAAAAGGAAAGACTGTCAGCAAAAAGGCTAAGGCTGTCAGCACAAACGCATTTAGCGATAGATCAATAGAATGAATACCTCTACCTATTTGAATTGCAAGGAATGTAACAATTTATTCCTACAACAAAATCACTATGGTACAAAGTATATTTTCTACTCTTACCTCAGAAGATTACCATTTCCATGTCAAAAGTGTACATGTCGAGAATGGCATCTCCATGTACAAATCACAAACCTCTTGATACACTAAAAATGAATTCATGAATGGTTAGAGACATGGTATAAAGTAGGAAAAACAACTATGTTAAAGGAGAGAGGCTTATAGTATCTTATTTATTTATTATATTTTGAATGAAAGAAATTATTCTTATACTGTAGATAGTACCCATGCGCTCATACTTGTAGCAGAAAATCTGCTTAATGAATCTACTTGAAATACATGTTTAAAGCACCAGCCGCATCTTTACTCTTGGTCCTCTTTAAGTTATCGAGAGCTCCAAATACTTACCAAATACATAGGAGAGGTTGTCATTGTGTCAACACAAAAACAAAGGAAAGACTGTCAACAAAAAAACAAAGACTTTCAGCACAAAATCCATTTAGCGTTAGATCAATACAATGAATACCTCTACTGGACGCAACACTCTAGACGTGTGACCTATAAAGCTTTATTATCTTAACCATATATGGATATTTCTATAAGGTCAGCTCGTTCTGGATAAATCCATGTGAGTAGATAATACCCCTGTGCTCATTCCTGAAGGAGGACAATCTGCTTAGTGGATATGCATGAGATACTTGTTACAAGCACCAGCTGCATCCTTACTCTTTGTCCTCTTTAAGGTATCAGGATCTCCAAAGTCTTGCCAAAACCTAAGAGCCTCATCTCCTACAGCCAATGTAACAATGTACCCATCCTGAATCTGAAAATACAAAAAAAAGGAAAGATTATAAAAAAAAGGCTAAGACTATTAGCACAAACCCATTTAGCAATAGATCAATAGAATGAATACCTGTGCCTATTTGAACTGCAAGGAATCCAAAAATTTATTCCTACAAAAGAATCACTATGGTACAAAGTATATTCACTACTCTTACCTGAGAAGATTACCCTTTCCATGTCACACTTGTACATGTCCAGAATGACATCTCCATGTACAGATCACAAACCTCTTGATAGACTAAAAATGAATTCATGAATGGTTAGAGAAATGGTATAAAGAAGGAAAAACAGTTATGTTAAACAAGAGAGGCTTATAGTATCTTCTCTATTTATAATATTTTGAATGCAAGAAATTATTCTTATACTGCAGATAATACCCATGTGCTCATACCTAAAGCAAAAAATCTGCTTAACGAATCTACTTGAAATACATGTTTAAAGCACCAACTGCGTCTTTACTCTTTGTCCTATTTAAGGTATCAAGAGCTCTAAAAACTTACCAATTACAAAGGAAAGGTTGTCATTGTCTCAACAAAAAAAAAGGAAAGACTATCAGCACAAAAACAAAGACTTTCAACACAAAATCCATTTAGCGTTATATCAATACAATGAATACCTCTGCCAGATGTAGCACTCAATACATGTGACCTGTAAAGCTCTCTTATATTAACCATATATGGATATTTCCATAATGTTAGCTGGTTCTGGCTAAATCCATGTGAGCATATAATACCCTTGTGCTCATTCCCAAAGGAGGAAAAGTTGCTTAACGACTATGCGTGAGATACATGTTAAAAGCACGAGCCGCATCTTTAATCTTTGTCCTCTTTAAGGTATCAGGAGCTCCAAAGAGTTTCCAAAACCTAAGATTCTCATCTCCTACAGCGAGTGCAACAGTGTACCCATATGGACTCTGAAAATACAAAACAAAGGAATGACTGTAAGCAAAAGGCTAAGACTATCAGCACAAACCCATTTAGCGATAGACCAATAGAATGAATACCTCTGCCTATTTGAATTGCAAGGAATGTAACAATTTATTCCTACAACAAAATCACTATGGTACAGAGTGTATTCTCCATGTCAGAATTGTACATGTCCAGAATGACATCTCCATGTACAAATCACAAACCTCTTCATACACTAAAAATGAATTCATGAATGGTTAGAGAAATGGTATAAAGAAGGAAAAACAGTTATGTTAAAAAGAGAGTCTTACAGTATCCTCTTTATTTATAATATTTTGAATGCAATAAATTATTGTTATACCACAGATAATACCCATGTGCTCCTACCTAAAGCAGAAAATCTGCTTGAAGTACATGTTTAAAGCACCAGTTGATATGTAGTATGCTTTCTAACCAAATTGCAATAAAATTGCTAGAAAGTACTGAATATCTATGTCCTCTTACATACTTAAACCAATTCCCCAAAAAATTCAGATGAAGACAAGTTGTCTAAATTCGTCCCTAGTGCATACAAAAGGCTAGGAAATCTTGACCAAACATTACTTGAAGCATACAATTTTTGGATGTCTAGAACTGTATGTTAAAATTTCACTACATGGAAAACATACCTGCAAACTTAAGGAACTCTCAAAACTACCTCTGTGTGCTAGATCTAAAATCTCAAATGCTAACTAAAACCTGACAGCAAAACAAAACAATTTACAGAGTTCAGAAAATCATCTCTATTTGTCTTTATTAGCTTGGGAGAGGAAAAGCAATCCACACACTCTCTGGTAAACTAAATGGATAACAAAAATAGTAGGGACACCTTAACTAGTGCATCCTAATCAAACTCTTATTCTACTCTAGGGCAGTATACCCAGGCTACATGCACCAGATGCTTATAATATATCACCTCACTTATGGAATAGTGTGCCCTAGATAAGCCTGATCCACATGGCATTCTAATTTTAGAACTTTGGTAAACTAAATGAATAGCTAAAGCAACAGGGACACCTTAAATAGTGCATCCTAATCAAACCGTAATTCTACTCTACGGAAGTGTACACAGGCTACATGCAACATATGCTTATAGTAGATCACCTCACCTATGGAATAATGTGCCCTAACTAAGTCTAATCTACATGGAAGTTTAATTTTTGAACTGAACTTGACAGAAAAACACATCTAAGACTGGCACATGCATTTTTCAGCAGATTTGCAGCAACCTCAGCTCAACCATATATTAGCAGCCATGTTGGACACTAAATTGGTGTTTGATCCCCACTTGTTTGCGAGATAAGGGATCTCATCCACACAAGAATTTGACTGCTAAAGTCTACCAGACATGTTAGGGAACCTATATACTTTTTGTACACTGACAAATCAACCAAATATGAATCTAAATGTACTAAAAACTTCAAAAAATGGATCATAAAAGTATCCTAGGGTTTATTGTCCATTATCTGAAACTTCTTCAGAATCTCAATTTCTTACTTACCCCTATTCGAGGACCATCTCACCTCAACTCAGCCAAACCTCCAAGACCAAGAAATAATGCATCAGGTTGATGTCCTTCATGTCAACTTCACTTGTCAATTTCTTCTTGCACCATGGGATAGAGTCTTTTAAACTATCTGTTAGGACCAGGTCATCTACATACAGCACAAATATAAGCATATCAAATTTATCATAATAAAACAAATAATACAAGTTAGGACCTACAACAGTCTTAGTGATGTCCATAATCTGTAAGTACTCATCAATCCATGAGTACCAAGCACATGCAAGCTAATTTAGTCTAGAAAGGGCCTTCTTCAACTTGAACACATGGGTATCCCATCCTAACAAAGATATTATATCTGAACCCAAGCTGAAACAAAACCATGAGTCACTCTTCCAACCACCTGCATCTCTGGCCCAGTCAAAATCCACTAAAGCATGCAACAGCTCAAAGCACTGTGCCAGTCTACCCTTTAAGTACCTCACATACCTCAGACCATGGAGCAAATTTGTAGCAACCTCAACTCAACCATATATTAGTAGCCAAGCTGGACACTAAATTGGTGTCTGAGCCCCCCTTGTTTGTGAGACAAGGGATCTCATCCACACAACAATTTGACTGCTAAAGTCTACCAGACATGTTAGGGAACCTATATACTTTTTGTACACTGAAGAATCAACCAAATCTGAATCTGAATCTACTAATAACTTCAAAATATGTATCATAAAAGTAGCCTAGGGTTTATTGTCCATTATCTGAAACTTCTTCAGAATCTCAATTGCTTACTTACCCCTGTTCGAGGACCAGCTCACCTCAACTCAGCCAAACCTCCAAGACCAAGAAATAATGCATGAGGTTGATGTCCTTCATGTCAACTTCACTTGCCAGTTTCTTCTTGCACCATGGGATAGAGTTTTTTAAACTAACTATTAGGACTAGGTCATCTACATACAACACAAATATAAGCATATCAAATTGATCATAATCAAACAAATAATACAAGTTAGGACATGCAACGGTCTTAGTGATGCCCATAATCTTTAAGTACTCATAAAAAAAACAAATTATCTTCAAAATTTGTTTTGTTGCACACAAAATTAGATTATGTTTGGACCCTCACAACCTAGTGCACTGCTTAGAAGCTAGAGTGATGCATGCTCAAGTTATTAAAATTTAACACATATCAATCCTTTTTGTCCTGTTTTTGTGAGGTGCTACATTAATTTTGGGTGTGGAATTCTCATCACATTGAACACCCTGCTGATTATTTCTATCTCCCATTCAATGAAATTCAACAATGGTTTCCTGCCAAGGTTGAGGAATGACAATTGAACGATTGTGTGCAACAAACGAATCATCATGTGCTTGTATCTCCTCCCCATGCTCACTCCGATATGTTTCACCTCATTCATATACACAACACACTTTAACTTATGAGAGTAACATTATACCTCCAATTGAATTATTACATTATTCATAAAATATTGTAAACAACTAACCTCAAATCTATAACCAGTAATTAATTTTTCCCCTCGATTTATCATGTGTTGGCGAAGACCTTGGGAACCTTGTAATAAATCATATTTTAAGTCTTCCTCTAAAGCTTCCTTTTGAAATTGGTGAACCTACATTTAAACAAAGATAATCATATCTATAAGGTAAAATAACTAATTAGATACAATTAACTCAACATGACCGTGGTTACTTTACCTAAATTAGAAAATGTAATAGATGAAAATATCACTTACCATGCCACCACGAATACTATTATATCCACCAGAGCCTAATTTGTGAGATCCAATTTTTGACACCCTAGCTTGGGTTGCTTTTCTTGTATCTCAGAGGCATCTCTTAGATCCTCCTTGTGCAGATGGCGTACAGTTTGTATTTTTGAGAAATTTCCTCTTAAACTTGGCATATTTCATAATTTCATCCCACATCAGTTGGTTTGTGACCCAAGCTGGACGTAGATACATCAAGTATTTTGTCAACTTTGACCTTAAATTGGACCTCTTTGAGTGCATGTATTCACTTGCAATCTCTAAAATAAGTTCCTTCTCAAATCCAGGATTACCAAATGCTATTACTACATCTTTAAATAGGTCCTATTTTTTGGCATTGGCTTGTTTCATCCAATCCATTTGGATGGTATTTCTAAATAATTGTTCTGCACAACGAAAAATAAAGCGACAAAATTTCAACCCCATTTCATCCTTCAAGATATTTCCTTCTAAAGTGAGAAAGATTGTAACTTCTTGCATTCCTTTTGTGGTCACGGATGGTATTGTTGTAGTCTTGGGGATTAAGGAAGATGCCCTTATAGGTAAATTAGGCACTTTGTCACTTACTTCCTGCATTTACAATGAAATTGTGGAACTATTAAGAACCCAACCAAAATATGAAACTATTTTTCATTTCTAAAATAATTATCCTAAACATAACAAATGAAATTATAAAAAATTAAAATAATTTTACCTGTTGATCTCTTGCAGGAGCTACACTCTCCAACAATGACATTTCCCATAACTAAATTTGTTCAATTATTTATTGTCTGATTTGAGCATTTGCAAGAATATCTGGTAGGAGCCTTAACATTCTTGTTTGTGAGTCTATAAGACTCCTCAAAGAAACTTGTTTTGGTCCTGGTGGGAGAATTCTGACTGGACCCACATTTGATGTAAAGGGCATGTTATGGGGTTCTGGTCTAGGTGTAGATGGCATAACATGACCCTTTATACCAACAGATTGTATACTTGTTGGAGTCACCCTAGAAACATCCTGCAAGGAACAAATATACATAATAAGATGGAATAATAGATGAATAATGTTAAAATATGTAACTAGGTTTGGTCTTCATAATGACATATGTAATCAATATTCTATGTAATTTATGTAAAAAAAGGAAAAAGAAGATTATTTTTGTTATGCTTGAGGCATGGGTTTCATGAACACATGAAGAAACAAGTCCCATTATAGAATGACGATATCTCAGAAGACTCATTAAAAGAAGGTCATGAAGATGGAAAATGATCAATGAAATGTATAGTACCATTGCAAAGAATCATGTCAACCAAAATAATAAGCACTACAGATAGGTGTCCATGAGGTATGTATAATAATTTTCTTTTAAAGGGTCCATCATAACATGTAGTAGGGTTGAATTTATGGGTTTATATTTAAGAAATACTCTAGTATTTAGAAACCTTAATCTTAAGGTATTTGTTCCGTATGATTTGATTTCTAGGGCATGGGATAAACTCTAGAATGACATAAAGGTAAAAGAGTATGATCTAAGGTTTGAATTTAAGAAACCCTAGAAAAGTAACTTGACATCATGTTTTGGAATAATATATTGCTTGGGTTACTTGCTCAAATAGTATTGCAGGTACAGGAAGTAAAAAATGGATGGGGTGATCCATTGAAAGGCATGATGTAGCTCTTGGTAACCTCATAAATCATGGTGTCATTGTGCAAAAAAATTATTAAATATATATGCCATAGATTTCTCAACAAATAACATAATCAAACTCACACAAATAGATGGTTGAATCTTACATTTTGCATAACATTGGATGTATATGGGGGCATTAATCATCCTCGCATGCCAATATTGGGTGTATTGAGGGGCATAAATGAATCCTGCATGCCAACAAAATGCATGCTTAGTAAAAACACAAATATTAATAAATAGATATAGTGAAATAAGTTAACTAAATGCACAACAATATTGATCAAGTTTTACCACTAGCATTAGCTTAGATGTATTATAAGGTGTTATAGGGGTTGGAATGACTCTAGCGATTGCTTGCATTCCACAAACATAAATTAGCATAATATAATAAGGAACATAAGATAATTGAACCTATAAAAGACAATATTCAAGCTTACATCATGCATCATCATAGCAGCATCTTGCCCTCGTGCATTTGTTAACATTTCCATAAAAGTAGTGAAGATCATTCAATCCTCCATAGTAGCATCAGTAACAGCCATGGGTACATTCTTAGAAAAACACATAATAACATAAAAATAAGAAACCTTGATCAAAAAACCGATAAGAAAATAGAATCGGTAGCACCAAATATATATGTCTTTAAAGTAAAACCTTAAACATTCAAATTACTTGATGTTCATTACAATTAAAAACTCATTACTTAACTTGTAAAGAAAAATTATATTGTAGTGAATCCTTATAACCATATTAAATTAAACATAATGATCGAAAATTGTCATCCTCACAAGTAAAACATTAAACATTCAAATTACTTAATGTTCATTGCAATTAAAAACTCAATACTTAACTTGTAAAGAAAAATTATATTGTAGTGAATCCTTATGATCCAGGTGGATGTTGGTGGCCACCCACCTATCCCATTTGGACCCCCACAACTGTCTCTTTCAGTCTTTTTAGTTTCCTAAATTGTAGCACAGTTTACTATTTTTAGCAGTTTTTCGGGTCCTGAACTTCCAGAGCCGTTTTGAGGCCCTAAACAACGTTTTTTTGGGATTCTGGGGCAACATGGGTCCATGGACCCATGTTGCCTCCCAAAGTGGTAGTACTCGGATAGATCTTTCTAACGAGCTATCGTACGCGTCAAACAGAGATCGTATGCCAAAGTTACGACCCCGGGAAATTGATGTACCAATTTACCCAAACGGGGCCCACAATTTGGCATTTCATCTTCTAGGGTTAGGTTTCGGGATGTGAAGGGTTTTCCATTGTTTCTCAACAATAAATAGGCCTTCGAGCCTCATTGTAATACAGTTCGGAACAGTTCAGAGGCATGTAGCCGCACATCTCTTCTCAGAGATAGCTACCATCGCCCTAGCTGGTTTATTTCCATTTCTGGTTGTAAGCATATTTCAGTATTTTCCATTAATGAAATGAATCATTATTTCCGCTGCATCTATGTGTTTATGGTTATTGCATCTCTGTATTTATGGTTATCTCTGTAATCTATTGCGTTCCTATCAAAATCTGGATCAGTGGTATCAGAGCGGTCTGTTTTTTTCTCTGTTTTTCTTTGCATGTCCCCAACGAGGTCGGGATATAAGGAGTTAGGGCTTGAACTGGTCGAACCTTTGTAAGACCAGCCTCGCAAATCCCGACGGCCTCCCATGGCGGATGAGAAGAAAGACGAGGGGGCAGGAGATCCTATCAAAATCTTGCTCGAAGAAGCACTCGAGCGGCAAAGGAACGTGATGATGGATAGCTTTGCGCAGATCCTTCAGCGACTACCCAGAGGCGACGCATCGGCTTCCAACAGCGACTCTGGAAACGCCACACCGTTTAAGGTACAAGTTAATTTTGAAATCCCCATATTCGAGGGTCAAATAGACGCAGATGCCGTAGATAAATGGTTAAATCTGCTAGATGGGTATTTTTCTGTTCATGAATTTTCAAGTCGGGAAAAGATTGTTTTCGCTCTTCTCAAAGCAGCCCCCCACGTCAAGGACTGGTGGGAAACCTACTGCGAGCAGAAGGATGAAAGTACAGGCTCACTATTTTCAGCCGCACCCACTTGGAATGACTTTCGGGATGCCATCAAGGAGCAATACTACCCTGTCGGAAGCTATGAGGACAAATACATCAAATGGACCACACTGCGGCAGGGACGAGACCAAGATGTATCAGAGTTCACAAACATTTTTCATACCCTTCACACACAGTTGGGTATCAAAGATTCTGAGCTACATCTGGTACTCAAATACCGTGGTTGCCTACACAGATACATCCAGGAAGAGATGGGGTTCTTGAACATCCCCTCACTCGGCACAGCATACCAATACGCTGTCAAAATCGAGCAAAAGTTCAAACAGAAGAAGCGAGACTTTGGATCTGCAAATCCGAAGCCCAAAGGACAAAGCCAAGGCGGGGTGACCCAAGACAACCCGTCGAAGCCACAAGAAAAGAACAACACCGCGAAGCTGAAGAAGGACACAGGAAAGTGGTGTGAGTTCCACAAGAGTCCCACTCATAACACAAGTGAGTGTCGGACCAAGCAGTCGCTGGTGGCCGAGTTGAAGGCTTCTGAATCAGATGCATGTTCTGACCCTGAGCCAGAACCCGACAAGGGTAATGGCAAAGGGAAGCAGATCATTGATGCGGATCCGAGCGCCACTGTTGCCACCGCCAAGATCCAGAAAGATGAGCCCGAAAATCCAGAGGAAGGGGAGCGTCTTTTCCACTCACAGATGTGGGTGAAGGGTTCGCCGCTACAATTCATTGTTGACAGTGGCAGCCAAAAGAACCTTATTTCAGCAGAGGTCGTGAAGCGGTTGGGCCTACCGACTACACCGCACCCGCAGCCGTACAGTATCGGGTGGCTTCACGAAGGACGAGATCTGAAAGTTCGCCAGCAGTGTCGCCTTCCCTACAGCATCAAACCCTTCACAGACGAGGTATTGTGTGATGTTACACCTCTGGATGTTTGTGATGTATTATTAGGCCAGCCATACTTGTGGAGGCGACATGCTGTGTATGAGTCCAGGCCTCGTGCTGTCATTATTTCTTTGAATAATTCATTATACAGGATACCGGAGGTAGCCCCACCTACTGCCACATCCTTGATCACTACCAAGAAAGGCAGCAAGCTCATATCACAGACCAGGAAATTGATCTGTCTGGTTCACTCCCAAAATAAGGGGAAGGTCGTTGCTACATCCATGACCCCTGCAAAGGGTTCCTCCATGCAGCAGCAACAACAAAGGGATACGGTCATGACAAAACATAGGAACAACTTCTCCTCACCCACATGGGTACCACACAAGTTTCAGGTGGGCAACAAAGTCTGGTTGCATCGACAGAAAGAACACCTTACCAAAACCCATCAGAAGCTCAGACCACTCCGACATGGTCCTTACAGCAGTACCAAGGCTATGGGGAACAATGCTTTGGAGCACATCATTCCTCCATTCCTTCGCCCGCACCAAATGTTCAATGTGGACCATCGTCAACCATGCTTCCCACCATCACTGGACACATCAGAGATTGCAGGACAAGTTCAGCAGATGGAGGAACTCAACGCAATGGGGACCATTGCTTCCTAAGGGGGGAGGAATGATCCAGGTGGATGTTGGTGGCCACCCAGCTATCCCATTTGGACCCCCACAACTGTCTCTTTCAGTCTTTTTAGTTTCCTAAATTGTAGCACAGTTTACTATTTTTAGCAGTTTTTCGGGTCCTGAACTTCCGGAGCCGTTTTGAGGCCCTAAACGACGTTTTCTTTGGGATTCTGGGGCAACATGGGTCCATGGGTCCATGGACCCATGTTGCCTCCCAAAGTGGTAGTACTCGGATAGATCTTTCTAACGAGCTATCGTATGCGTCAAACGGAGATCGTATGCCAAAGTTACGACCCCGGGAAATTGATGTACCAATTTACCCAAACGGGGCCCACAATTTGGCATTTCATCTTCTAGGGTTAGGTTTCGGGATGTGAAGGGTTTTCCATTGTTTCTCAACAATAAATAGGCCTTCGAGCCTCATTGTAATACAGTTCGGAACAGTTCAGAGGCATGTAGCCGCACATCTCTTCTCAGAGATAGCTACCATCGCCCTAGCTGGTTTATTTCCATTTCTGGTTGTAAGCATATTTCAGTATTTTCCATTAATGAAATGAATCATTATTTCCGCTGCATCTATGTGTTTATGGTTATTGCATCTCTGTATTTATGGTTATCTCTGTAATCTATTGCGTTCCTATCAAAATCTGGATCACCTTAAAACTATCTTAAAGTAAACATAGTGATCAAAAAATGTCATCCTCTCATGAAATCTCCTCATCTGATGGCATATATACCCCCTCATTAATATACCCTATATCCACAAATAAAATAATACCATCATTTTCATAGTCTTCATCACCTTCAACTACAGGTAAATTAAAATCAATGAGTTAATCATCTTCATGGATTTGATCCCCATGTGGTTTCTCATGTCCTTCAGACACCTCAGTAAACTCGTCATGGTCTTCATCTTGGTCATATGCATCATTGACAATAAATTCTTCATCATTTCCATCTTGGCCATATATGTCTCCAGGGGGAACTTCTACATCTTCAAGTAAATCATGGTCCTCTACATCTTGAACAAATGTTACTCTTCATCCTCTTGGATCATAATCTATCACAAATGGCCAACCAGGTTGTTCTAAATTTGGAATGAGAAAATTTTGGTCACATTGACTTGGAAACACATAAGGTTCAGAAGTGGCTTCAAACCTAGATGCATTGATCATATGGAATCCATTATTATGGAGCAAGATAGTTTTTTCTTCTCCCACTTCAATAAGCTTGTACCATTCAACATGAAAAATAACTTTCTTGAAAGACATAAAATCAAGCTCTATAATGTCCTCCAACACTCCATAGTAGTGAAGTGTTCTTGTGATTGGTTGTCTATCATTTGCATGTGAATGACATTCCACCTCAAATGATGCTAACACTCCACAATCATAAGTTTTTCTCTTTTCGTCAAATTCTCTGATGTGAAAATGATGACCAAAATTCCACATTCCTTTGTAATATCTTACCTAAATTCATATAAATATCGACTAATTAGATTCAAGGATATGAAATCTAACAAAAACTTTATTAAATATATGAAATATATTAATATATATCACCTCCCCATTTATAGATCCTTTAATGAAATTCATTTGTTGTTGTGTTACTCTATCATTCCATTTTGTTGCCTCGTGTTCAATACTAGTATTTAGCCAATTTGACGAGCATCTCTCTGGCAACTTTATTTTATGGCTTGCAGGCAATCCTCGAGTAGTGTTTTCATCATGTCTATTATATATGTCGGCCCATGCATTTTCATCTTCTAATTTCTTTTCTTCAGCGTACTTCTCCATCCATTCCAACATAAAGTCAGAATTGTATGCAACATACAAATGTAATGCCTCTCACTCCTTAGCATCTACAATGAAAAATGTATTTGTTCAATGAATTAATAATTATTTAAAGCCATGTAATATAAAACTTATGATAAAAATATCTCCTAACATTTTTTTATACCTTTTATCCTATTTGAAGTCCCTTCACCCTCTATTTTTTCTCCTTCTTATGATTGAGATTGGTTATAATTCCATAATCGCAAATCTTCAAGATGTAATTGAGGTAGGTACTCACTCAAATGAACCATGGCCTGGAAAACCATTTACCCCTAACCTATGGACCCTTCTAGTTGAGCCTTTTGCCTCACAAATTGCTTTAAGACCTTCATATATCTCTCCACAAGCCACATAGTTCGAATATGAATAGGACAACATTGTTAAATCTCTTCTACTAGGTGTACAATGTAGCGCTCTTGAGAGTTAAAGAAGCTTGGAGGGAAGCACATTTGAATATCACACATAAAAAGTGAAACATTCTTCTTCCAATACTTGAAGTCATCTTGATGTATCTCTTTAGATGAGACCCACCTACAAGTATTACAATAACAACTTGTTATTTCTTGTAAACTAAAATTGGAAACTCATATAAAGGCATAACCAATGATGCACTTCAAATGATAAGAGTAATGGAAGAGTATGCATGATGGATTGAAAAATGTCTCAGATATTTACATAATTTGTAAATATTCAAAGTGACATTGTGGTCAAAAGTACTTGGTATTGCTACAGGCAACACATACTGCATGAACCTTAACAAATAACCATGTTCAAATATGTATGAATTGATTTTATCACTATACTAGCATGACTATTAATAAATAACCATGTTCAAATATGCATGAACTGATATTATCACTAGGATATGCAATTTTCTAATTAAGTTTCCAACAAATATAACATGTGACAATGTTACCTTTATCCAATTGTGCCAATCATGCATTTTTAGGCCTAGGAACTCTGATCCATCTCTTGTGAATACTTTTCTTAATGTCGCACTAAAGCCAAAGGGAAATCTTATGTTTTTCATAGTAGAAATGACGTTTTCTTTCTCATTTGATGTAAATGTCCATGGAGCATGAACATATGAGTTGTCTTCGTGCAACCACATGTTGGATATGATAGTGGAAACTCGAAGGTCCTTTCGTAACTTTATTTGTGCTTCAATGTTATTTCCATTTAGAGGTTTCCACAAGCACTCTGCCACATTTTTCCTGATGTGCCTAGTATCAAATGGGTGGGCTATTGGCAAGCTCTCATAATATTCTAATTTTTAGAAAATAGAGAGTCTTTTCATTCCTAGGGGAAAACTTGTCCCTTCTTTTTTGTCATACATCTCTTTCAACCTAGCAGGGTTCATCTTTATTGGCTTCCTCATTTCCACTTCCTTTCCATTGAACTTATGTTCATCTCCCACTCATTAGTGATGATTTTGTGGTAAGAATTGTCAATACTCATCATAGACAGTTTTATTGAGATCCCTTGACTACCTACGCAACAATTTTGGCCCACATGATGGACAACCATGTTTCCCCTTTCTTTGCAGTCCTAAAATAAGATTGGAACCCATATTTATTAAATTCTAAAATGAAAATAATAATTATAAATGTAATTTATCTTACATTACCACAACAAATAGAGAGCCCTGGGGCATCATGAATTGTCCTGATAAGAATCACATGAAATAGGAAGTTTCTATCATTGATAGGTCTTGATACATCAAACATATTTACACCATCCCATATTTCACGAAGCTCATCAATGAGGGGCTCCCTGTTTACATTCATATCCTTTACCTGATATTTCCCTAAGTGAACAAAGAGTTCTTTATTAGGATTAAGTGAATTGAAATATTTTTATATAATCTTCAAGAAATCATTGCATTCACATGTTCTAGTACCCTGTATGATAAGAGTTAACATTGCATGTTCCTTTTTCATTACCAACCAAGGGGAAAAGATTGTTGTTTATAATTAACACTGGCAAAACGAAATATGTTTTTCTAAGATCTCCAAAAGGATTTACGCCATCCATTGCTAGAGAAATTCTTGCATTCCTTTGCTCATTTCTTAAATGTGGCCATTTTACCTCAATATCTTTCCAATATTTACTATCTGCAACCATACGCATGACACCATATTGGCTCTTCCCTTGTGCATGATGATCCATATATTTTTCCAACTCCCTGCATTTGAACATTCTCTCAAACCTTGGCTTTAGTGGAATGTGTCGTAATACTTTATAAGGAACCTTCTTGGATAATTGATCTTGACGATACCTATTTGTGTAACACATTGGGCATTGTTGTAAACTTGCATTATTTACATAGTACGATATATGGTCATTTGGACATGCATCATATTTCTTGTACTCCATTCCAATGTCTTTCATTATTGAAGATACTTCTCTATGAGAATGAGGAAACTTATTGTCCTTTGGAAGTATTTTGTTTGCCAAAAGTCTACATACTGCAACAAATTATTTTTATAAGTATACACAATATTCAAAATTTTTAAGACATCTAGAGCATTAATTTATAGGAATATCAATCCAACCTTAATATTTCAGTAAAGCATGTGTTTGTCAATCCATGTGTAACCTTCAAGTTCAACAAAAACATAAGTGTCACCAATATAGAAGATTCAACATTTGCATAAAGAGGTGTCCTAGCCAGATGAGCTAGGGGTGAATCAACAACTTCTTCAAAAGATGTGTAGAAGTCTTCGATAAATTCATTGACACCAGACTCATTTATTTGTGAAGTGGATTCATCCATGAATGTGTCTTATCCGTCATCTTGAGAGTCACTATTATAAATATCATCCGTTGGTTCTTAAAGAATATTTGGAACCAGAAACGACCTTTCATAAATAAAAAAATAAAATGAAATGATCAATATTAATGTATTAAATAATGTTCATATTTATTTATTATAAGAATAACAATTTGTTAATTATAATGTACCTCTTCTATATAAACTCCATGGTCAAATATATGGATACCAACAAGCCTTCGCTTCTTTAGTTTCCTATTTTGGCACATTTTGTAGCTGCAATATATGATTTCATTGAAGTATTCATCTGTACTTGGAGTAGGTATTGTTTCCCATTCATATGAATATTCAGATTACAATGTGTTATTTCCCCAAATGCACAATGTTTTTTAAACAATAATACTACAATTTTTAACATGGGTATTACTTATTTTTCAAGAGAACATGACCAATTGAAAAGTGATATATGGATAATGATTGCGTCTTGAATTTGGAACTGGAGTAAGCGACGGAAGGCGACTATGGGGGAAGCGAGCCGAACTAGGGTTTGCAACAGGGCATTAGTGTTGGTTACCATGGAGGGGTGAGGATGGGGGAGTTCCACTCCCTCCTACATTCATGTAGTTTTGAACCGCTTCAAGAAACCAATGGAGGCAGAAACGAGGAGTATCAACATAGAAAAACATAAAAACATCAGATCATAGGAACATGAAGAGAATCAAGAGGATGTTAGGAGAGAGAAGAGAACAGGAGGAGGTAGTGAGACAGCTGAGCACAACAATATTACAGGACTCTGTAAACCTAGGTTAGTCATCACACCCCGGGTTCTATTAAGTGATCCAGTGCTACAGGTGCATAGGGATCACATGGCGACGTATGCAGTAATATGAAAATTTATGGGGATAAGGCCAACGGAAGGCTTTGCATGCATGGATAAAAAACCAATGGAAACCTAAGGGAGAAATAAATCTTCACCTTGGATCCAAGGGATTCTTCATAGCGGTGTTCACAAACTTAGAGGACAAAGACAAAGTGTTTGAAGGAGGACCATATTTTTATGTTGTTGCAGGACTCTACATGCGACCATGGGTGATGAATCTTTTCCCTGAATAAGAGACATTCACATCAGTGCTAGTATGGATAAGACTCTACTCCCTACATTTAGAATATTGGCTGCCAAAATCCTTAAAAGCCATAGGAAATAAACTAGGTCATTTTTGAAAAATATCAGATGTGACTCTGCGAGGAAAATACAACTCCTTTGCCCGAATATGCGTAGAAATGGACCTATCTAGAGGTCTTCTAGACGAAATCATTCTAGAAATATATGATGAAGAATGGGTGCAAGTGGTGGACTATGAAGATGTCCCATTCAGATGTCACAAATGTCATGAAAATGAGCACCTCTTCAGAGACTGCCCATTAAATGAAATTGAGAACAGTATTAAGACCAACACAGGAAAAGATACTAAAGGGTTTACTAAGGTGGGAGGCAGAGGGAATGGAGGGAAAAAGAACTAGAAGAAAATCAATGAGGAGAAGCAACCAAGTCATAACAGATTCAAGATATTAGAAGAAGAAGATGGGAACAATGGAATGAACCAAGTACTGGAGTATAGTCCTGCAGAGAAGGAAAAAATGACAACATGGAGGATATACCTGAAAACAACAAACTAAAGAAGGATATGCCAAGCACTATGGAACTTGAAAGGGACCATGAGATGACCCCAAGCGAGGTTGGAATAGAGGACCATGATCTGCAGGAAATTCTTGAAAGGGAGAATCTCGATCTAGAAAATTTCCTAGAGCAGGGAACCACCAAAGGTGTTGATTCTCTACCACAAGAGGAGTTTCACAGAGTAAAAAATCTCTTCCTTTCGATATCTCAAGCAAAGGGTTCTTGAGTCAAAAGAAACCATGATAGCCATGAAAACACAGGGGTAAAAATGATGGAGGCAACATCGGTGGGTCGGTAATGCCTGACTTATCAATTTGTCGGGTAAATTGCTTGGGGCTCACGTGGCTCATGGCAGATTAATTGTATTTTGGGACATGCTCCCAAGAACCCAGGCAGGAAAAGAGGAAGAAAAAGACAAAATGAGCTGCTAATAGAGAATGGGAAAATCATGATCAACTCAGGTAAGATGAGAGACCTTACTAGTTACTCATTTACAAACCTTTCTTAATGAAGCTTACAACCTAGAATATTAGGGGTCTAGGAAGCAAAAGGAAACAAATAAATCTTAGTAATGGAATAAAGTAAGAAAAACCAAATATGGCGTTTATCCAGGAAACAAAATGTTCAATAGATAAAATAAGAGAGATACAAAGCAAATGGCTCATCATGTATGAATATCTAGAAAATGAAGCAAACAACATAGCAGGAGGGATTCTCACGCTTTGGAACCCCCTAAAACTTGGAATCCTAGATGCTAAAGAATCCAGGAACTACCTATCGATGGCGATCCAACCTTTGGGTGATAAGTAAGTCTATTTGATCAGAAATGTCTATGGTCCTCAAAAACTTGAAGACAAACTCAGGCTTCTTAGATTACTAGAGGAGCTAAGAGAAAGATATCACGTTATGTCCTCGATTCTGGGAGGGGACTTTAATATGATCAGATCTCTTTCAGAAAAAAAGGTGGGACCAGAAAACTAGGCAGAGACTCCATAGCCTTTCAGAACTTCCTAAATGACATGAGGCTAGTGGATACAGAGACAAAAAATGGTACCTTCACCTGGAATAATAAGCGGGGAGGGACATCTCAAGTTGCCTCTAAACTAGATAGATTCATAATCTTTGAGGACCTCATTCTCATAGGCCTTGACTTGTCTGCTTTGATCCTCCCTTTTGGAGGCTCGGATCACTAACCTATCCAACTTGAAGCTTCTTTTATAGGCACTCCAAAAAACAGACCTTTTATGTTTGAAAATTTTTGGCTCACCCAGCCTAACTTCATCAGCAATATTGGAAAATGGTGCGCAGAAGATATGCCCGTTCAGGGAAATAATATGTTCCTTCTGCATCAAAGACTGAAACATATCCAACTCAGGCTTAAAGAGTGGACCAAAAATGAGTTTGGTAATATCTTCAAAGCCAAAAAATAAGTTGAATAGAAGCTACAGGGAATTAACCAGGTCCTCATCACAGATGGATTTACCGAGAAAATGAAAATACAAGTGGACTCTCTTCAACAGGAATGGGAAGACAAATGCAAGCAAGATGAGGTCTTCTGGAGACAAAAATCGAGAGTGTAATGGATAAAGGAAGGAGAAAGAAACAAAAAGTTTTTTCACAAGTCAACCATGGATCACAGGTCTCATAACAGGATTTTAAAACTTAGGGATACTCAAGAAAAACAACTCAACATGTACAAAGAAATAGAATCTACTCTGGTACAACATTTCCAAAGCATAGCAGAGGAAACTGTCATAGATAGATCACAATATATCAACAACTTCACAAAGCACATTCCTAAGCTTGTAACAAGAGAGGCAATTACAATCTTAACAGGCCAGTGACTGAAGAGGAGGTCAATGAAGTAGTCAAAGAGATGAAAAATTGGAAAGCTCCAGGCCTAGATGGGTTCAATGTAGACTTCTTCAAAGTGTGTTGGGAAATAGTCAAACAAGATATCCTTGATGTGGTGGAGGACTCGAGGAAAAACAAAACTATTTTGAGGGCACTTAATTCCTCTTTCAAAACTTTGATTCCAAAGCAAGAAAAAGCGATGACACTATATAGATTTAGACCCATAGATTTATGCAACGTCGTGTACAAAATTATATCCAAAGTAATTGAAAACAGGTTCAAGCCCCTTCTTCCAACTCTTGTGTCTGAGGAGCAAGCTGGATATGTGGAAGGAAAGAAAATTCTAAATAACATCATTCAAGCTCACGAGGTGGTTCATTCTCTCAAGAGCAATAAGAAAGTAGGTATGATCATACAACTTGACCTAGTGAAAGCTTATGATAAGCTAAGCTGGGAATACATCAGGGAAGTACTAAAAGCGTATGGCTTTGACCATAATTGGATAAGATGGGTAATGGCCCTTGTCACCACAGCTAGTTTTTCAATCCTGCTTAATGTCTCACCATCCAAAACCTTTAGGCCTTCAAGAGGCATTAGACAAGGAGATTTTCTCTCCCCCTTCCTCTTTATTCTCATGATGGAAGGTTTAGGCAATGCAGTCAAACCATCCATAGAAGAAGGAAAAATACAGGGTCTCAAACTCACGTTGAATGGGGATGCCTTGACTCATCAACAATTTGTGGATGAAACTATGCTACAGGGCACACCCATGGTCAAGGTAGCTAAAGCTTTCAAGGAAATCTTGAGTGACTTTGCTATGGCTACTCGTATAGAGGTAAGCCTTACCAAATCAAATATTTTCTTTTTTAATATTAACATTGCTATTCAGAGGAACCTCACAAGAATTCTTGACTTTCAAAGAGAATAGCTACCCGCCAAATATCTGGGAATACTTCCAATAGACAAACCTCTGAACAAGGTAGTCTAGGAGCCAGTCACTAATAAACTCTAGGATGAAGTCTAGAAAGGACAAGAAGGTCTTTGAATTTCACAGGATGGCTAGTGCTAACAAAAGTTGTCCTACAAACTGTTCCCATGTTTATGTTTTCAGCCCTTCCTGATCCTAAACAGGTTGTGCAACACATCAAAAATATCCAAAGAGACTTTCTTTGGGGAAAAGGGGAAGAGAAAAATAAATGGGATTTGGTAGCATGGGATAAGATCTGTAAACCTAAGACACATAGAGGTTTCGGACTTCACGACCCTGAAACCCTAAGAAACGTTTTGGAGGCAGAACTATGGTGGAGATGGCTAAAGGAATTGGTAACCGCTTGGGCCAAGGTCTGGAAATAGAAGTATGCAAATAATTAGCAAGAAAGGGATCACATTCGAATGTATGGGCTCATCAAAGGCTCCCACATTTCGATCAAAGGATGGGAGAATAGAGCCATAGTTCAGAAACATAGTTTCTAGGAGATCAGAGATGGAAAACTAGGTTGGTTTTGGGAGGACAACTGGCAACAGGAACCTAACCTATTAAGAGAAGAACTTGCCAATCTCAAGAATGACACTAAAAACAAAGGTTTACTAAGGGTAAATGAATTCCTGGATTAGGTTAGGAACAATGGAAAATGGAAAATATGGAAGGACGTGGTATATACTGAAGAAACCCCTTTGAAGGCCCAGGCAGAAGCTCTTGCAGTGATCTTGGAATAGAGAAATATTTTGATATCAACTTCATCAGACCAACTCAGAGGGGGAAGAAATAAGGGAGGCAACTTCAACATCAAAGAAGACAAGAGAATGGCCCTAGGGCTTGACTTTCCAAACCATGATAAAGTATGGAAGGACCTATGGCAGAACCAACACTGCATGAAAATCAAACTATTCATGTGGTTGGTGCAACATAAAAAAATTCTGACTTGGGAAAACCTTCGAAAAAGAGGTGTAGCCGGTCCATCTAGATGCCACTTATGTGAATTACAAGAAGAAACAATGAAACATCTACTCAACCTCTGCCCATTCACCTCCACCTTATGGAATTGGGTAGCTTCAATATTCAGACAAACGGATAGGGAAAATTTCAGCATTACTGGCACTTTGAAGAATTGGAGGACAAACTTATCTAAAAATGAAATAATCAACAAAACTTGGACTCTGGTTCCACACTTTCTAATCTGGGATGTCTAGAAAGAACACAATAATAGGATTTTCAAGAACAAAATTGGCTCATCCTAGAGCATCATAGCTCAGATCATTACATAGCTCAAAGAGACTGTAGGAAACCCTCTAAAGAAACCCCCCAAGAACCCACCTCAAGACCACGATGCACAAATACTATTAAATTTTGGTCTACAGGTGCCTTCCCCTAGGGCATAAGAAACACTGTAAGTCATGTAACAACAGATAAGGACTTCTGGCAACCTCCTCCTCATGGTTTTTTGAAATTCAATATAGATGGAGCCTCTAAAGGAGACCCTGGGGTGGCTCATTATGGTGGAGTCATAAGAGATGATAAGGGATACATAAAATTCATCTTTCATAGTCATTTGGGGAAGGCCACTAATAATATGGTAGAACTCATGGCCCTAGAGCAATGCCTAGAAATCTTGATTGAATCAAATTTACATAATACTATCATTGAAGCTGACTCTGAATTGATAATTAATTCGGTCAAGAAAATATGCAATGGCACAGCACCAGAAAGAGTGTCGAAACACTAGAGGTTATTGCAGGTCTATCAATGTATACAATCCCACCTGAGAGCCCTGAGAACCCTCAATTTTGTTCATGTGCGCAGAACAACCAACAGGTTAGCAGATCGTTTGGTGAATGAAGGAGTACTCTATTCAAAAAGTAATAGAAGATATGATTGGATGTCGACTCCCCCAGGGAGATTGCACGAAGACTGTCACAGACAGGCTACCAAAGATAGGGAGTACTTTCAAAGCATGAGAAATAAGCAGAGAGATGACTAGTGTTCTGTGTAAAGATAGAGTATGGCAGAGAAACTGGGGTTTAAGCGTAAATCCATCGATAAGCAGAAGATCAATAGCGTAGATAGAAAGGAATGGGAGCCATCACATATTTCAGATCGACGGACAGTAATGGTGAAAACATGGAACATTTTACGGGTGAATGTTCGCCCTTAGGCGAAATTAAGGGGTTTTAAATTTTTAGTGGGTGAATATTTGTATCACAGTATATTTTTACAAATCGCCTCAAATAGCCCACTTTATTTTAAGGGAGAGGGTAAAAAAGGTAAATTTAGCCCTTGAAATTAGGAGTTACAACCTTCCATTCACCCTAATTTTCAAGAATAGGTTTTATTTAAGTGAATCCTATGGACCAAATACCATATTTATAAAAGAGGTATGGTAAATTAATAAAAATATAAATAAATAAGAGGTATGGTAAATAAATAGAATATTTTTTATATTTATCCATAAGTCACCTTATATACATGCAAGGGTCTAAACAAATAAAAATATAAATAAAGTGGAGGTATGGTAAATAAATAAAACCTTTTTTATACTTAGTCAAAAGGAATGGTAAATAAATAAATATATAAATAAGCTAGACGTATGGTAAATAAATCATTTTTTTTTTATATTTAGTCCATAACCCTCTTTCTATTTATGAAGGCTCAAAAAAGAGTTTTTATTTAAGTGAATCCTATGGGCCAAATACCATATTTGTAAAAGAGGTATGGTAAATTAATAAAAATATAAATAAACGAGAGGTATGGTAAAAAAATAAAACATTTTTTTATATTTACTCCATAAGTCACCTTATATTTATGAACACTCAAAAAATGTGTTATATTTAGGTGAAACCTATGGGAAAAATGCTATGGGCCAAATACCATGGGCTAGATTATTATTAATACCATGAAAAAAAGAATTATTAACCCTAATATTGGTATTAATAAAAATAAAAATGGCACATGGTATTGACCCATGGTATTCACTTGGAATGTAGCCTATTTAAATGGGGGAATTAAACTAGCATAGATCCATCTTTACTCTAGATCTACTAAGCCCCTAGAGGGATCAAATATCATGATATGTAAACTAGCATAGAGTGAAAAAATATTTGATCCCTCTAGGGGCTTGGTGGATCAAGAGTAAAAATGGATGTTGTAATTTAATGTATGTTGAACATTTTAACTTGGTTAGAATAAAAAATAAAAGAAAAATCAATTATTAGTTTTATTAGTTTTTATAAATTACTAATAGTAATTTATAAGCTCCAGGTTTATGATATCCCATGGTATTGACCCAGAGTAATACCATGGCATTCATGTGAGCATAGACTATTTAAAGGGGAAATTCTATTCCATCTTAATTTTGGGTCTACAAGGTGCTCAGAGGGATAAACAGATTTCATCCCCCTAAGAGTGGTAGATGTGGAGTTAATATGGATATAGGCTGGTTTTTATGATAATGAAGATATTAAATAGACTTAGGAAATTATATTGTGAAAACATCTTAAGGTGAATGGTTGAAGCTACGTTTAGTCACTTCACAAAATTTAGTAAAAAATACCAATATCTCCATTAATATTGGTTTTTAACTTTTTCAGATTTAACAAAAAAAAGTCAAAACAATGAAACCTTATCACTCTTTCCGCATCACCCTCGCAGATGATTTCTCACCTTTTTTCAAACATTCTCAATATGATATCTTCATGAAAAAGTTTACAAACATTCTCAATATGATATCTTCATGAAAAAGTTTAGGCACTGATGTTGGATTAGTTGTTTGAAAAATAAGCTGGTGTGTACAACCTTTCATCTTCTGTGCTATTCTTAGTTTGTCCTAATGATCTGTAGGGGTTGGAGCCACTGCACCATATTTTCTTAAAAGGTGGAGATTGT
Source organism: Pinus tabuliformis (assembly GCA_031772625.1). Lineage (NCBI taxonomy): Eukaryota > Viridiplantae > Streptophyta > Pinopsida > Pinales > Pinaceae > Pinus > Pinus tabuliformis. Next base: position 489,230,319 of record CM062812.1, on the reverse strand, counting down.
TTACCAAAAAGGAAATTAATCTACATGTTACAACGCTGTTAAAAAATGCTAGACCTATGAGGGTAGTGAATTATGCTAATAAGCAATTTAGATTGGGAGAGACGTAATTAGATTTTATTATTTAATTGAAGATTTCCAATTAAAATAATAATAAATCCACACTTATATATTCATATATTGATTGGAAGGATTCTCACAATGGTCACTTCTTTCAATTAGATCCCCTTCAAGCCTTTGGGATACCTAATACTTTCTTATATAACATAGTTGGGGCTTGCTACTTGTTGGCATGTTGGGGTAAACAAACTTGACGTGTTTTTTTTTATCTCGCAGTTGGAGTCTCTGGAATAAGAAAGAAATTTGATAACTTGAAAAAAGTGGTAGCTTAACAAAAGTTGTAGAGAAAAGATTAATCTCTCCTACCTTGACAGAACTCTTTGTCAATATCAACACCTACAAGAACTTTGTTGTGGAATATTATTAAAACCGATAGCAAGATATGAAAGAGTGTATTGTAAGAACCTTGACAAACACGGCCACTGAAACTTGGAAAATTGTTTGTAGGAAGAGAAAATTATGTTTCTTTTTTCCAAACATGTAAGTTAGTATATTACAGTTTAATGAATATGTTTTCTTATCATCATATATGGTTTCATACTTTAACGAAACATTCACCAAGACTTCACAATGTTTTATTATTCAGTAAACGATTTGCCAAGATCTTACAATATTTTATAATTCAGTGAAAGATTCTCCATCGCTGTACTAGATAATATAATCTGGTGAGAGATTTGCCAAAAATATTATATATACATATTATATTATTGATAAAATCGCCTCCCATTTTTCTTATGTATCATGGGGATTAGCCCATTTATTATACATATAAATTTAGGGTGGTTCTTAAAATTTTCCCCGGGTAAAAGAGCGCGGAGTTAATTCGTGGGGAAATGTTTTTGAAACCGTAAAAGTGTTATTTCGGGTGACCTCAAATTCTTAAGTGGTATTGAAGGGTCAACACCCAATGCCACCCATCAAGCAACATGTAGTATCAAGGAAGAGAGAGGAAACTTCTTTTCGAGCAGTTAATCCTCGTGCTACTTGTCCACCCGAAATCCCTAACAATTGCCGAATCTAGTACGAGTAGATCAATGGTTGAGGTTTGTCATGCAAGTTGCGTGATCAGGATAGCAACAATTTTCGGATCGAGCACCAGATCAATGGTCATGATCTAATAGCTAATCGAATTAGAGAGAGGTGAAGGGATGACAAAGACATAATAACGATACACCGATGAGCGATTAAGCGATGCACAGATAGCCATTGGATCGGAAATTGGAATCGACGGTGGAGATTGGGCTGATCAGAGATCGGTGAATGGAGAGCGCAGTGGAACGCCGATGGACCGGGAGTGCGAACCTACCGATATTTATAATCACAGGTGTAAAATATTTGAAGCCCAGCCTTATGGACGTTGAGCTGAATTTCCCGTGTTTTCCTTTGTTTTCCGATATAATGAATGGTCCCAGGTTTTAAAAGGAAAACCCGATAAAGTGTTGTGTTTGAGTTTTAAGGCTTAAAGCCTCAAATGAACGCTTCTGATAGATTTTGTGGCCCATAATCCATAGGCGAACTGTTCATGGGTATTTCTTGGTTTCTCTACACACTAGGTGGGTGGATATTTTGTTTACAGCTCCTTCGTAGTCCTGTTCAGGCTTTTTACAGTTCTTGGAGTTAGGTTCGGGTTTTGCCAGCACAGCTGCCTGTTGAATTTTCACAAATATGGTGCTACTCTTGGTAAATTATGTATTTTTCTATATTAATGGAAGGTCCCACTCTTACTTGATAAGAAAAAGAAAAGAGAACATGACCAATGAATAAAACTAGGGAGTGAATCTATGAATATCTAGTTTTTAAATGTATTTTTTGTCTCTTTGATCACTTGATTGTTTGTACTTTTGTTTTTTTGTTGTTTCAAGGTAGTGTTTAGTGCTTCTGTAGGAATTAGATATGAAAAAAATTGAGATCTAGGTTCAAAACCTTGAGAAAATCTCTACCAATGTGTTGAGTCAGCATTGAATATCTATCGAACACTTTGAGGAAAGCTTATCAGAGTGTTCCAACAAGCATCTAACTAGTCACAAACAAACTTTTGAAGTATCATTTTAAATTTATTTCTAAAAATAAATCTAACCTCTAACTAAATCAACAACATAAATACTACAAATACCAAAATCAACATAAATACCTGGCCTCCCATTTTGTATAGAATAATGTAATAGAAATCTGTGAAGAAAAGTTTATGGATGCTAGTTAGGATCATTACATAAATAAATGTTGAAATATATGACAACCTATAAAACCATAAAATTATTCTAAAATATGTTGGTTTAAAATTTTATGCATGTAATACTAATTTCATTGAGGCAGTTCTGTGATTAAAATGCATGTAGTGAATGTAGACTAATTCAAACTTTACAAGCTCCTAAATTCACATGATGTAGTCTTACTAACATCTCTATAATGTTTCTTAATATATATATATATATATATATATATATATATATATATATGTATACATTCTTTATTTTATATATAAGAGCATCATTTGGAGTTGAGTGGTGGAGACCTAGCAAATCCACCATTGCAATCTGAACAAAACATAAGTGTATTTGAAGACTCATTAATTACTATACAAAATGTACAAAAAATGTTATAAGATGAAGAATTACAGGGGTAATGACTTTCCTCCAATATACCACTGAATAATGCTTCTTTGATATAAGTTTGAGAGTTTTGATCTCTGCCATATTAAAATGGATACCAATCGATTAGAAGATGAAAAAGCCAATATTGGAGTTAACTTGGCACAAGGAATGATTTTGGAAGAACAAAATAATCTATTTGCATGCCATATCCCATGATTTCACCCCTTCAAGGGAGGATAGTCCCGATGAACCTTATTAAGAAGAAATCAAGTCGTGGATGAAGGAGCCCACTAATCCGGAAACTAGATGGAAACACACGAGGAATATGGAGAGGTATCTGGACAAGTGGAGAAGCAATGACAAATTATTAACTTCCTATATCAGGGTCGGACCTGATAGTACTGTTTCAGAGTTGGATTAGTCACCTTTGTTAATGTGTGCTCTCAAATTGTTTGTTTTAGCAATGGATCTTCAAATTCATTCTAAGCGAGGACATGATGTAAGAATTGAATGTGAGCAGAGCTCCTCTGTAGTTTTCCCGAGCCCAGACAAAGATATAAAGGGTTGGATACAAAATTTGAAAGTGCAGTTGATTATTATTAGAATGTGAAGAGCAGATAGTATGGCCTCAACTTCTGGGAATTGTATTGATAAATCCCTATCCCTCAACATTTATCATATATCCTTTAAGACATGGTGTGATCAACACTATTGAAAATTGAGGGTTGAGACATGGTGCGACAATGATTGACACCATTCTCTTCCCATGACTCTAAATCATATGATGGAGAATTCTGCATGAGCAACAGTATCAGGGAAAACTCTCCTAGTGCTTTTGTTTAGGATTTATATAAAAAAATTTAGAAGTTCAATTAAAGTGAGAGATTGCAGAAAATTAAATGAAAGTCTGGTTGGTTGACTCTCTGCAATTATGGATTGAAAATATTACACAACTGAGATCCATATTTAAAAGAGTCATCCTTGTGAGCTTTTTGGTGGCACTCGCTGTCTTCTTGAGTAGTGTAGGTACATGATTGACTCTGACTTCTAATCATGCTCTTGAATATGCCTTTGATGGCAAGGGCTAGATGCTCCCTAGATTTACAAAAGAAGAGGGCATACTAAAGGCCCTGAAGACAGAGTAACACCTATCCCTCAGCATTTATGATATATCCTTTGAGACGTGGTGTGATCGACACTGTTGCCAATTGAGGTTTGAGACGTGGTGTGACAATGATTGACACCATTCTCTTCCAAGGACTCTAAATCATATGATGGAGAATTTTGCATGAGCAACAGTATCAGGGAAAACTCTCCATGTGCTTTTGTTTAGGATTTATATAACAACATTTAGAAGTTGGATTAAAGTGAGAGGTTGCAGAAAATTAAATGAAAGTCTGGTTGGTTGACTCTCTGCAATTATGGATTGAAAATATTACACAAATGAGATCCATATTTAAAAGAAAATTAAGCATGCCCAGCTCTGTGAGCGAAATTAAAATTGGGATTACTAGAGTTGCTTTAGCTGGAGTCATCCTTGTGGGATTTTTGGTGTGGCTAGCTATGTTCTTGAGTAGCCTAGGTACATGATTGACTTTGCCTTTTAATCATGCTCTTGAATATGCCTTTGATGGCAAGCTCTAGATTCTCCCTAGATTTAGAAAATAAGAGGCCATACTAAAGGCCTGGAAGACAGAGTAACACCTATCCCTCAACGTTTATGATAGCTATAACTAAGCAACCATGGACGTAGCATCCACTGAGAAGGGTAGCTGTCACTATGAAAACATATGGATCACTACATCTTCTTACTATTGTAAATTATGAGATGCTTTAGAAGAAGGGTTTACGTTTATTGTTAGAATCACAACACCCCATGCAACCCAACCCAACCCAACCCAACCCAACCCACTATATATTCACACTAGTGAAACCAACAAGGTTGCATATATGGTGCTCAACAAACAAGCAGTGTTGCTAACAAACAAGAATCATTTCGTATATAAATTATTTAAATAAATTATCATCAATTTATATTAAACTGTGAAATCAACATTTGAAAAGCAATGCATATTAAGCATATTAAGCATGCATGGAAACTATTAATCGAAGTCCAAGGAATTATTATGGTAGATGAAATTATATGGTGTGCTGCCTTAGAAGATCACCAATATGCAATAAACAACCCTCAAATTTTCTTGGAAAATGAAAAGACATAAAATAATGGAGACTACTGGTGGCAGAGAGGGTAGAAAAACCTAGAATTATGTTTGTGCTCCCCAGAAAATGGTTGAAAACCCTATTTTTCAAACCTAAGACAACCCTCTAAATACTACTCGCCAGGGTAGGAAGAGTCACACTGATATCATGTTGAGAACATAGATAGAAGATCTATTGTGATATCTTCATCAAACTCTAATACAATCATGTAGAAACCCTTCAGATTTACTACGACATTTAACAAAACAACAATATTAATTGTACAAAAATAGAATGAGAGAGAAAAATAGAGAATTGTACTTGGGTAAATATGGCACTGGATCGAAATAATAAATGAATATGTTGTACAAATGAGTGTGCATGAATTTATTCACATCCTTCTAGAGTTGGGCACTAGTGCCAAGAGGGTGACTAGGCCAACCTAGTCATAACTAATAAAGTAGGTAAGTTTTCCATATGTAAGAAAATTAAAGCACTCAATACATCAGGTATTGGGTCACCATGTGGTCTTAAGTGGAGATTACCCATACTCTAACAATAAATCAATGCTCAAGCACAGTTTTTGTATCACTGGAATTATTGAATCATGAAGGCTTTTATGTTACAGAAATAATGTTACACACATCAACACTCGCTATAGTGACAATCCATAAAGATGAATAATGCATAGATATGGCTAGAAGGTCTTTTCTCTCTAACCTCTTTGTTAGAAAAAAAATCTGACTCAGATCCTCTTTTGGGTAAGAGATGAATTTTCTCTGGATTATATTACAAAGGGTAATGCACTATCTGAAATTGTTGTCGCATCATGTAAAGTAATCTCTCTGTAGAATATTGGGTTTATGTGTTGTCGAACATAGGGTTCTAACATTTAAACTACTTTATATTATTGTGAAAGGTAATTTCCCTTGGTATGTTTTAATAGGTACTTGTTAGATTTGTTTATTATCTAGTCCCCTTATTTAACTAATGTGATAAAATTCTGCCATACACTTAATGTGATTTAGTTTTCTAATACTAATCACTTTAACTTTAGAAGATGGACATGCAAATATTGGAGTTAAATTGGCACAAGGAATGATTATGGAAGACCAAAGTAATATATCTGTATGCCATATCACAAGATTGCACCCCTTCAAGGGAGGATAGTGGGAATGAATCTCATTAAGAAGAAATTAAGTTATGACAATCTGCATAAAAATGTTTTTAATTCCAAGAAATAGAGTCTAGAGGATCATCAATTTTGGATGAAGGAGCCCACTAATTAAGATACTAGATGGAAACACACAAGGAATATGGAGAGGTATCAGGAAAAGGTGAAGAAACAATGATAAAATATTAACTTCCTATATTAGGGTGGGACCTAATAGTATTGTTTCAGAGTTGGATTGGTCACCCTTGTTCATGTGTGCTCTGAAATTGTTTGTTTTAGCAATGGATCTTCAAATTCATTCTGAGCAAGGACATGATGTAAGAATTTAATGTGAGTAGAGCTCCTCTATAGTTTTCTCAGGCCAAGATAAATATATAAAGGGTTGGATACAAAATTTAAAAGTGCAGTTGATTATTATTAGCAAGTGAAGAGTAGACAATATGGTCTCAGCTTCTGGGAACTGTATTGATAAATCCCTAGACGAGCAACTCGACATGATGAAAAAGGAAGTCTCAGAGTTCATATCTAATATAGGAGAGAAGCTAATCAGTGAGATTCATTCCCACTTTCTTTTGATTTCAAATCAACTTGGTGATCTGAAAAAATATGTGGAATGGCTGCATGTAACTGTGGATTTGATAATCGCAAAAATGGAGAAGTTGGAAGACAAGGTAGAAAATTTTGAAGCGAAAGTGGAAACAACCATCGTTAAAGTTCTGAAGGAAGATTTTGGTCTCTGTGAACAACAAAATGTTTCGAACAAAGAACATCATTTGGACCTTCGTGGTGGAGACCTAGCAATTCCACCCTTGCACTCTGAACAAAAAATGCACCTGTATTAAGATGACTGCCAAAATAATACAAACTAATATATCTGGTTGGTTGACTCTCTGCAATTATGGGTTAAAAATATTACACAACTGAGATCCATTTTTAAAAGAGAATTAATCATGCCCAGCTCACTGAGAAAAATGAAGATTGGGAGGACTAGAGTTGCTTTAGCTAGAGTAATCATTGTGGGCTTTTTGGTGGTGCTAGATGTCTTCTTGAGTAGCCTAGGTACATGATTGACTCTACCTTTTAATCATGCTCTTCAATATGGCTTTGATGTAAATGGATAGATGCTCCTTAGCTTTACAAAAGAACAGGGCATATTAAAGGCCCTGAAGATAGAGTAAGGTGCTCAACAAACAAGAAGTGTTCCTAACAAACAAGCATCATATTGTCTATAAACTATTTAAATAAGTTATCATCAGTTTATATTAAACTGTCCACTCAACATTTGGAAAGCAATGCAATGTTTCCATTTTAACAAATCCTCCTAAGCTATCCAGTAATGATGTATATAAGAAAAATATTATTCATACCTTAAGGAATAAACTTCTGTTAAAACAATTCGAAGTAAAAATCAATGTGTTTGGACCTGCTACTCAAATAGTTGCGCTTAATATTTTTCATTGATGAAGATATAATCCTATCTCCATTTTGGAGGTATAAGAATAGGGTTGGAACCCCTTTTCCGAAGAGGAATTAATACTCCTTGAAGGGTTGAAATGTTTGATATCCATCATAAGGAATATGAACATGCAAGAATAGGTAAAATAATGGGAAATTTAGCTACTAGTTGTCCATATAGTACTATATTTCCAGACTATGTTGTTAGCTTAAAAAATAAGCATATTAAGCATGCAGGGAAACCACTAATCGAAATCCGAGGAATTATTATGGTAGATGAAGCGATATGGTGTGTTGCCTTAGAAGATGTTAAAATTGGCAACCAGGGAAAAACTTTATGTGGGTCATTTTATTCATGGCTGATAATATTTTTATTAGATTCCTCTCATCGAGAGGTGTAGGATTGATATAAAGATCATCCGATTCCGATAAGTATTCATGGAGATATGAATTTATTTTGATTATGGAATTATTATCAAGCCGACCTACAACTCATGTAGGCTCAGAAGCCCAACAGTCACATCTATTCACCCACCAATGTTGTGTATAAATATAAGAGGACTTTTCCTCATTTAGACTCACTCATCTCATCACATCTCTCTCTCTCTACTGCGTAGATATGAGTCTCTTCTCTACTGCGCTGAAATGGGTCTCTCTCTCTCTCACATGTGAAACCGGAAGCTGTTGAATTTGAAGCTTCAACTGCAGAAGAAAAGATTGACTTGCATGGCCTAGAAGATCTCCTCATCTGAACTGCACTGTAGGTTCATTTGAACCTCCTCTGAAAGCCGCAACTTTTGGTGGTGGAATGAAGTCAATCCGACGAACGGTTTGCAAGATATCGACTGCCCTAGTTTGAAGCCGGAAACTACTGAAACTGAAGCTGCAACTGTAGAAGCAAAGATTGACTTGCGTGGCCTAGAAGATCTCCTCATCTGAACTACAATGTAGGTTCATCTCAACCTTCTCTGGAAGCCGAAACTTTTGGTGGTGGAATGAAGTCAATCTAACGAACGATTTGTGAGATATGGTCTGCCCTAGTTTGATAATGAAGCCGCTAATGTTGATGTTATTGATCTAGGGTTTGCTACTGATGATATGAATCAGATTTATTGTACTATTTCTCTCTGCTGAATCATTGAAGATAAAAGAAGATTTGATCAAAGGGTTTCCCCACACATTGTGGGGTTTGTCCCTGGCTAGCCGCCACATCTTGTGTCTCTTGTCTTGGCTTGTTTTCTGTCGATCGTTTAATGTTCTATCTGCACTTTACTTTATGTACATGTGATTGCTAATCAGTGGAATATAATAAGAAAAAGAAGTAAACTGTTATAAGCATAGAACATACCATAACTTAACATGGTATCAGAGCTAAGGTGAAGACAAAGCCCAAGCAAGAGCAAGAGCAATCATTGAAGAGAAGATTGGCAAGGCCATCCTAAAAGAACTATGGGGTCCTCAACACTCTTTCCTGCCGAAGACAAGCTCCGTGAGAAAGCTGACTATCACGGATGGAAGATGTCTATCGATCTAACCCTTGAAGATCAAGGAGTGCTGGACCATGTAAGAGGCAATATTGTTGAGCCTTCATCAAATGCATCTGCTGCTGCCTGGAACAAATGGAAAAATGGAGAAGTCAAATCAAAGAAGATCATCTGGGACTCTATCGACAAGCGCTTGGTGGCCTACATCTTTGATCTAGACACCTCCAAGGAAATCTACGACAGACTGGTGAGTTTATTTAAAGTTAATGATGCAAATCAAGTTTTGTTTCTTAGAATGAAGCTGAGGGAAATCAAGAAGGGTAAAGATGAAAGTATGCAAGCATACTTCTTAAGAATCACCGAGATCAAGAACGATCTCCTATCTATTGGGGAAACCATTACTAACAGAGAAATGGCACTCACAGCTCTCGGAGGATTACCATCTGAATGGTATGTGTTCAGGACTACTTTTCTGAACAATAATGTAATTCCTATTTTCGAGGAATTAATGGCTAGATGCATTCAAGAACAAACAAGGGTAGAAGAGCCGGAAATGCCCTTGCCTAAAGGTCCTCCTGCTGCTTTTTCTTCTCATGCTAAGAAAAGAAATAATTCTGGGTCTAAATCGAAAAGAAAGGCTGGATTTGAGGGTGGAAGAAAAGGACGATGTTTCATTTGCAATAAAGCAGGTCACTATGCAAGGGAATGCCCTGATAGAAAGGACTCTCACTGTGACGATGATCAAAATCCCTCTCATGGTAATCGAAGGAATGGAAAATTCAACAACAAAGGAAAAAGGAATGCGGGAAATCAAGGAAGAGGGCAACCATTCAAGAAGGCTAGAAATTCCAGGTATGAATCTAACACTGTTGATGATAAGCAGGCTGAATATTATCTACCAGCTGCTCTATCTACCTCCGCTCCTTCGGACTCAATGGGAATTTGGCTCATTGATAGTGGTGCCTCAAGACACTTCACTGGTTACAAAGAAGTACTCTATAATCTGGTAGAGAAAGAAACTAACCTGGAAATTGTCCTTGGAGATGACATGAAATACCCAGTGAAAGGTGTAGGCAATGTTTCTCTTAAACTGAATCAAGGTAATACGATTCACTTACAAGATGTATTATATGTACCTGATCTCAAAAAGAACCTGGTGTCCATCTCGGCAATGGAAGACAAAGGCTACAAGGTAACCTTAAGCAATGGCAAGGTATGTATATGGAAATGCCTTTACTCTTGGGTTTAGTGTTGATTCATCATATCAGGTCGATGGAAGTCCACTAGGTGTCATGTCTTGTGACACAACTCTTCAGTCTGAACTTTGGCATCATAGGTTTGCCCACCTTCATTACAAAGCTATACTTGGTGTAAAACAAATGGTGACAAGGATGCCCGAATTCCAAGTAGAGAAAGAAGGTGTATGTCTGGGTTGTGCCGAAGGAAAGCTCAAAAGGGGACCGTTCCCCTCAAGCCAAAGCAAGACCTTCGATGTATTACAGTTGGTTCACTCAGGCATATCTGAGGCTGGCATTAAGAGGGAGACTACTACACCACATACTCTTGAGCAGAATGGTGTGGCAGGAAGGAAGAACCACATGATGATGGAAGTTGTCTGGGCCATGCTACATGATCAAAGACTTCCAAAGTTTCTATGGGCTGAAACTACAATCACCGTCGTATATGTACAAAATTGATGCCCTCATCAAGCATTGGGTTCCTAGACTCCTGAAGAAAAATTCACCGGTAAGAAACCTGATGTTTCTCATTTTAAAAATTTTGGAAGCCCTATATACTTTCATGTGCCGAAAGAGAAAATAAATAAATTGGGAGCATCTGGAAAGAAGGGAATTTTCGTGGGCTATGGTGAAAATACTAAAGGCTATAGAATCTATGTAGCCAGTCAAAGGGAAGTCATAATTAGTCATGATGTCACCTTTGATGAAGATATGGCTCTTAGCAAGGTGATCAATCTTCCGAATTTGAGGAGCTCTCAAGAAGCCGACACCAGGGAACCGAAAGAAAAGGATGATGAATCAATGCCTGATGTAGAAGAACCCATGGATCCGATTGATCCTCCTCCATATGAGCCTTCCTCTTCTAGGAAGAGGCCTTCATGGCTTAAGGGGTTACTTGATGATGCTGAAGGACATGCTGCACCCCGAGGAACCTTTCGTGAAAGTAAGAAACCTAATAGGTATCAAGGATACCTGACCATCATGAGCACGATCATACAAAATGAGCCTTCGTCATTCTCAGATGCCGTCAAGCATCAAGTATGGAAGGATGCTATGACCGAAGAATATAAGTCTATCATAAAGAATGATGTTTGGGAAGTAGTTCCCAGACCCCAAGACAAGACTGTTGTTACTTCCAAATGGCTTTACAAGATAAAGCATGCAGCAGATGGAAGCATAGAAAAGTATAAGGCTCGTTTTGTTGCTCGAGGTTTCTCCCAAAAGGGAGGTATAGACTATGATGAGATATTTGCACCTGTTGCCAGATATACGACCATCCACTCGATCATAGCCCTTGCCACTTCACAAGGATGGAACCTACATCAGATGGATGTCAACACTGCATTCTTGCATGGCTCGATCAAAGAAGAGGTCTACGTGGAGCAACCCGAAGGATTTGAGATTTATGATCGAAAATCTCATGTATGTAGGTTGAAGAAAGCTCTCTATGGGCTGAAGCAAGCACCCCGAGCATGGTATGAGAGGATCAATATCTACTTGATGAAGCTGGGATTCACTAGGAGTGAAGCCGATCCTAACCTTTACTTTAAGGTTGAAGATGACAAGCCTCTCATACTGGTATTGTATGTGGATGACCTCTTTCTAATAGGTGCAAACCCTCTCATTCACAAATGTTAGAGGGAGATGGCTTTTGAATTTGAAATGAAGGACCAAGGACTTGAAGTGTGGAAGAAGCCAAGGGAAATTTTCCTATCTCAAGGAAAATATGTGGTAAATATATTGGAAAGATTCGGTATGATGGACTGCAAGCCTGTGACTACCTCGAGGATCTTAACTTTTAGAAGTTATATGGTAGTGATGTCGGACCAGACTTGGGAAATGCCTCTGAGTTTCAAAAACTCATTCACATTGATGTTCTTGGTGAACCTCCGTCCGAACATATGTTTTGTAGTTAGCATTGTGAGCTCATATTTGGTTGAGCCTCACTGGATTGATGCCAAGAATCTTCTGAGATGTCTTCAGGACACAATCTCTCATGGATTAAGATACACTGCTGGAGATGTGAGACTACTTGAATATACTTATGTTGATTGGGCAGGCAGTGTGGTGGACCGTAAGAGCACTTCCGGGTACTGTTTCACCTTGGGATCTTCTTCTATATCCTGGATGAGCAGGAAGAGGAAGTCGGTAGCTTTGAGCACCGCCGAAGCAGGATATATTGTTGCTAGCATAACCTCATGTGAGGCAGTCTGGTTGCGAAAGCTCTTCAGTGAGCTGTTTGGATTTACATTGGATACCACTGTGATTCTCTGTAACAACTAGAGCTGGGATTCGATTATTGAGGAATCCCGTATTCGTCAATTGCTCTAGTAGATAGACATCATCTGGGATATGGTAAGTTGATGAGCAAGGAAGCTCCATCACATTAAGATGATGTACAGGTTGATACACCTTATCAAAGCCCCGAGGAAAGATCTAATCTGTGATTTTCCAAAACGACTTGGAGTCGGCAAGAAACCTTTGTACAAGGTTCCTACATGTTGCATACATTGAGCTCTGGGAGCTCTAAGGGCTTGCGGTTCCTACTGAAGCAACATATGACCACAGGGTGACTCACCCTCCCCTGGTGGTGCACACTGGAACAAGATGATTCGCTCTCTTGTGGGACAAGATGATTCGCTCTCTTGTGGAACAGGATGATTCGCTCTCCTGTGTAGCAGGATGATTAGTTCTCTTGTGAGGCCTGGATTGATGTGTTCTCCATGGCAGCCTGGATTGATGTGTTCTCCATGGAGATTGTAGCAGGATTGATGTGTTCTCCTGTGAGGCCTGGATTGATGTGTTCTCCGTGGCAATTGTAGCAGGATTGATGTGTTTTCCTATGAGGCCTGGATTGATGTGTTCTCCATGGCAATTGTAGTTGGATTGATGTGTTCTCCTGTGAGGACAGGATTGACTAGTTCTCCTGTCGAGGCATCCTACCCATGAAGTCTCGGACTCATGGGAAGTACCTCTTATCTGATCAATGAGCAAGGAAATGAAGTTAGGGACCATAGTAGTACCGATGGATGCATCATTGTAACTACCGTACTCCCTACGCTAGGATGATCTCCATTGATCTGGGATCAATGATACTAGTCTGGGACCAGTGGTAGGAGTTGTACCATACTATGACGCTGACTTCGGGTTGGTTGAGACAAGTCTGGGATCAGTGGTACATACTCTGAGACTGACTTTGAGTCAGTGGAGGATGATATTGGTCTGGGACCATTGGAGTTGTACTCACTATGACGCTGACTTCGGGTTGGTTGAGACTGGTCTGGGACCAGTGGTACATACTCTGAGACTGACTTTGAGTCAGTATGATACATCCTCGATCATTTCTTCTTCTTCATAATTCGGACAAAAGTAGAGTAGAACAGAACAATGCAAGAGCAGAGCAGAATAGAACAAAACAGTACAGATCAGTGCAGGGCAGAAGAAGACAAAGCAGAAAAGGAAAAATAGAGTAGAGCAGGGAAAGGGTCAGGCTGTACAAGGCAGTGCATTTGATGGATAAATAGTAACGACTGATAGACAGATTGCGGATGAAGTTCTCCATGGTTGAGAGGGAGTGTTAAGATTGGAAACCAGGGAAAAACTTCACGTGGGTCATCTTATTCATGGCTGATAATATTTTTATTAGATTCCTCTCGTTGAGAGGTGTAGGATTGATATAAAGATCATTCGATTCCGATAAGTATTCATGGAGATATGAATTTATTTTGATTATGGAATTATTATCAAGCCGACCTACAACTCATGTAGGCTCAGAAGCCCAACAATTGCATCTATTCACCCACCAATGTTGTGTATAAATATAAGAGGACTTTTCCTCATTTAGACTCACTCATCTCATCACATCTCTCTCTCTCTACTGCGCAGATATGAGTCTCTTCTCTACTGCGCTGAAATGGGTCTCTCTCTCTCACACATGTGAAACCGGAAGCTGTTGAATTTGAAGCTGCAACTGCAGAAGCAAAGATTGACTTGTGTGGCCTAGAAGATCTCCTCATCTGAACTGCGTTGTAGGTTCATCTGAACCTCCTCTGAAATCCACAACTTTTGGTGGTGGAGTAAAGTCAATCCGACGAACGGTTTCCAAGATATCGACTGCCCTAGTTTGAAGCCGGAAACTGCTGAAACTGAAGCTGCAACTACAAAAGCAAAGATTGACTTGCGTGGCCTAGAAGATCTCCTCATCTGAACTGTGTTGTAGGTTCATCTCAACCTCCTCTAGAAGCTGAAACTTTTGATGGTGGAATGGAGTCAATCTGACGAACGGTTTGTGAGATATGGTCTGCCCTAGTTTGATAATGAAGCCGCTAATGCTGATGGTACTGATCTAGGGTTTGCTACTGCTGATATGAATCAGATTTATTGTACTATTTCTCTCTGTTGAATTATTGAAGATAAAAGAATATTTGATCAAAGGGTTTCCCCACACATTGTGGGGTTTGTCCCTGGCTATCTGCCACATCTTGTGTCTCTTGTCTTGGCTTGTTTTCTATTGATCGTTTAATGTTCTATCTGCACTTTACTTTATGTACATGTGATTGCTAATCGGTGGAATATAATACGAAAAATAAGTAAACTGTTATAAGCATAGAACATATGATAACTTAACAGAAGAGCACCAATATGCAATAGAGAACCCTCAAATTTGCTGGGAAAAAGAAAAGACATAAAACAATGGAGAGTACTGGTGGCAGAGAGGGTAGAAAAACTGAGGATTCTGTTTGTGCTCCCTAGAAAACGGTTCAAAACCCTATTTTTCGGACCTCAGACAACCTTGTAAATACTACTGGCCAGGGCAGGAAGAGTGTGAACACAGATAGAAGATATATAGTGATCTCTTCATCAAACTCTATTAAAATTACGTAGAAACCCTTCGAATTTACTATGCAATTTAACAAAAGAGAAATATTAATTGTAGAAAAATAGCATGAGAGGGCAAACTAGAGAATTGTCCTTTGGAAAATATGGCACTCAATCGTAATAATCAATGAACACTTTGTACATATGAGTGTGCATAAATTTACTCACATCCTTCTAAGGAATGCTAGAACATTGGGTTCATGTGTTGTCAACCATAGGGTTCTAACATTTAAACTGCTTTATATTATTGTGAAAGGTAATTTCCCTTGGTATGTTTTAACAGATACTTGTTAGATTTGTTGATTATCTAGTCATCTTATTTATCTAATGTGATAGAATTCTGCCATACACTTACTGTGATTTAGTTTTCTGAATTTAAGAAACTTTAACTGACAAAAACCCAGAAGCTAATCATTGCACTTTACACACACTTTCCTGGTAGTCCCCTTCCATAACTGCTCTTATACCAGGATATGTGTTTGTTCTCATCTTGCCCAAGCAGTTTCCAGCAAGGAAAATGCTCCTAAGGGTTCTTATCCTGCATCGGTAGGCTGAAAGAATATCTTTTACTTGCAGAGTCATCATGCAATCTTAGTAGTTGGTAGAGGAAAAATATTTATGCGTGCTTATGCACCTACAAATTCCAATTACGAAGTGATCATAATTGACACTGTCAGCAGATGTAATGGTACAAACTTCATTCCTACTTAATGATACTCCTCATCCAAAACTAAAACAACATGTGTTAAAAGATTGCATAACAACTGGTACTTCGAATACTGAGGGAAAAGGAGTTGGTTATGAAGAAGGTTGTCTTCCTTCCGATTGGTATTTTCAATACCAATCTTTAGAGGGACAGAAAAAATGAGAAAAATATCCAAGAAAAATTGTGGCTAGGAATGGTCAAATACAGTTTCTATAAGATATGCAAGAAATTTCAAAAACAATCATTAAGCCAGCAATATATAGTTTTTCTAATCACATTAATAAAGCCTACAACTATACCACTGAATAAAGCTCCTTTTAGATAAGTTTGAGAGTTTTGTTCTCTGTTATATTAAAATGGATACCAATCAATTAGAAGATGAACAGGCCAATATTGGAGTTAACTTGGCACAAGGAATGATTGTGGAAGACCAAAATAATATATCTATATGCCATATCCCATGTTTGCACTCCTTCAAGGGAGGATAGTCCCAATGAACCTCATTAAGAGGAAATCAAGTTATGACAATCCGCATAAAAATGTTTTAAATTCCAAGAAACAGGGTCTCAAGGATAGTCAATTTTGGATGAAGGAGCCCACTAATCAAGAAACTAGATGGGAAAACACAAGGAGTATGGAGAGGTATCAGGAAAAGTGGAGAAACAATGATAAAAAATTAACTTCCTATATCATGGTGGGACCTGATAGTACTATTTCAGAGATGGATTGGTCACCTTTGTTCATGTGTGCTCTCAAAATGTTTTTTTTAGCAATGGATCTTCAAATTCATTATGAGCGAGGACATGATGTAAGCATTGAATGTGAGTAGAGCTCCTTTATAGTTATCTCAGCCCCAGACAAAGATATAAAGGGTTGAATACAAAATTTAAAAGTGCAGTTGATTATTATTAGAATGTGAAGAGCATACAGTATTGTCCCAGCTTCTAGGAATTCTATTGATAAATCCCTAGATGAGAAACTTGACATGATGAAAAAGTAAGTCTCAGAGTTGATATCTAATACAGGAGAGAAGCTAATCAGCGAGAGTTATTCCCACTTTATTTGGATTTCAAATCAACTTGGTGATCTGAAAAAATATGTTGAATGGTTGCATGCAACAGTGGATTTGATAATCACCAAAATGGAGAAGTTGGAATACAAGGTAGAAAATTTTGAAGCGAAAGTGGAAAAAACGATCATTAAAGTTCTGAAGGAGTTTTTTGGTCTCAGCGAACTACAAAATGTCTCGAACAACGAGCCTCATCTAGAGCTTAGTGGTGGAGACCTAGCAAATCCACCATTGCACGTTCAGCAAAACATGCACCTGTATTAAAATTTCTCCCAGAATAATACAAACTAATATATCTGGTTGGTTGACTCTGTGTAATTATGGATTGAAAATATTACACAATTAAGATGCATATTTGAAAGAGAATTATTCATGCCCAGCTCACTGAGTGAAATGAATATTGGGAGGACTAGAGTTGCTTTAGATGGAGTCATCCTTGTGGGCTTTTTGGTGGTGATAGATGTCTTCTTGAGTAGCCCAGGTACATGATTGACACTTCCTTTTAGTCATTCTCTTGAATATGCCTTTGATGGTAAGGGCTAGATGCTCCCTAGATTTATGAAAGAAGAGGGCATACTAAAGGCCCTGAAGACAGAGTATGGTGCTCAACAAACAAGCAATGTTCCTAACAAGAAAGCATCATTTTGTATATAAATTATTTAAATAAATTATCATCAGTTTATATTAAACTGTGAAATCAACATTTGAAAAGCAATGCAATGTTTACATTTTAAGAAATCCTCCTTAACTGTCCAGTAATGATATATATAAGAATAACTCTTAAGGAATAAACTTCTGCTAAAACAATTCGAAGTAAAAATCAATGTGTTTGGACGTGTTACTCAAATAATTGCACTTAATATTTTTCATTGATGAAGATATAATCCTATAACAGATATTTCATTAAATTTGGAAGTATTGAGTGGATCTAGAATTTAGAAATTTAACTAGATTAAGTTTTTTAAAAATGAGAAATTAAAAAGTCACTTAGTTAACTAATTTTAATGTAGATATTCACCATTTTTGTGTAAAAATTATCATGATAAAACTTATAAAAGAAATTTAAATAAACTTGCTAAAGAAAATATTTCACATTTTAATCTCGGATTCCTTAGATTATCTATTTTAATAATTTTTATGGTTTATAGTAAAAGATAAGTTTGTTAAGGTTATTTTATGAAAATAATGATGTGTATGTTAGGATTATTAACCCATTTAATTATAATCTGATATGGTAAATATCATGTGTTAAGTTACAATTATTACTAAGACAGTGTTGGCACAATTTAAAAGACTATCACCTTTGCAACAGTAGAAATATGGTTGAAGATTAAAAAACTCTCATAGATCATCTAGTTTATACTCATATTGGAATTAAATTTCAAAATATTTGTGACGCTACAAACCTTCTTGATTGTTTAACTAAAAAAATTATGATGATCTTGAAAAACTTCTTTTAATGTTTTTTGAGCATAACAATAAAATTTGAAATAACTTTTAGTAATATCTTTTTACCTTCTTATTTACCATATTTGGTCTTAGTGGATGATAATCATCATTATCACCATCATAATTACATACTATTGTAGGAAGTTTGCACCATTTTAGAGCTAAGGAGAAAAATAAATTTAGGATCAAATTAAATGTTGAATGTGAGTAGTAGCACAATTTATTTTTATTATTATTTGTACGTTTATGTTAATAAAGAAGTTGATTGAGGCTCGCTTTATGAATAATAGATTAATATGCAAGATATATATTAAGTATAAAGTTATTTAATGACAAATGATCTTAGTAATGTGTCCAATATATACCATTATTTAGAACTTTAACTAGATTAACTTTTTTCAAAATGAGGAATTAGAAAGTCATTTAGTTCACTAATTTTAATGTAGATATTCACCATTTTTTGTGTAAAAATTATCATGATAAACTTTATAAAACAAATTTATATAAACTTGGAAAAGAAAATCTTTCACATCTTAATCTTGGATTCCTCACATTATCTATTTTAGTATTTTTTATGTTTTATATTAAAAGAGAAGTTGGTTAAGGTTATTTTATGAAAATAATGATGTGTATGTAACTATTATAAACCCATTTAATTAAAATACGATATAGTAAATATCATGTATATGTTAAGTTACGATTATTGCTAAGACAATGTTGGCACAATTTAAAATATTGGAATTAAATTTCAAAATATTTGTGAGGCAACCAACCTTCTTGATTGTTTAACTAAACAAAATTATGATGACCTTGAAACACTTCTTTTAGTGCTTTTTTAGCATAACAATAAAATTCGAAATAACTTTTAGTAATATCTTTTTACCTTTTTATATACCATATTTGGTCTTAGGGGATGATAATCATCATTATCACCATCATCATTACATACTATTGTAGGAAGTTTGCACCATTTTAGAGTTAAGGAGAAAATATTTTTTTAGGATCAAATTAAATGTTGAATGCGAGTATTAGCATAATTTATTTATTATTTATTATTTGTACTTTTATGTTAAAAATGAAGTTGGTTGAGGCTTAATGAATAATAGATTAATATGCAAGATATATATTAAGTATAAAGTTATTTAATGACAAATGATCATAGTAATGTGTCCAATATATACCATCATAGATCCATTTGAAATGCAGATGTAGGGATCAAATTTCTTAACGTGCAAACATTTTTAGAGTGAAAGATACAATGCGTTATTTTTAATTGTTGAAATTGTATTTTTGAATGCTAAATAGAGTATATATACGACCAAATAAAAAATTTAACCATAAAAGACTATATATAGATATATATATATATATATATATATATATATATATATATATATATATATATATATATATATATATATATATATATATATATATATATATATATATATATATATATATATATGAAGTTGATATTGACATAAATTAGTTAACGTAAATCTTCAAATAGTTTCTTTGTATCTCTAGCTGAAATATTTTTGAAAAGTATAAGATTTAAACATATAATTTACACATTTTTTTTTACTTCTAATTACTTTACAAAATATTCATTTTTATATTTTTCTATTTAGAGCGTGATTTTTATTTTAAAGGGGCATAAACGGCTAACAAACTTACACATCCCCCCATATTGGGCTATAAAATGAGCCTCTCCTCTCAATTACTAATCATTTTAATGATCATAATCAATCATGAATTAGAATAGTAACAAAGTAGTACAATTTGATTATTTTCAAATATAGCAAGAAAGAGAGAAATTGACTAAGATATTTATTACAAATGTTTAGTTTTTATTCCTGTAATGTTTAAGGATATTATATTGAAAAGAACATATTAAAATTCATCTAAAACTTAGATTCCTTACATTATTTCTATTATCATTAACATTTATATTCATGTATTAAATTTGACTCGTGAATACTAGATTTTGTAAAAAAATTCTTACCTATAAAGTTATTCAACAATATATTACTATTGTTTTTCTTATTATCACTGACCATTTTAAATTGCCACTAACTACGCTTCCTAAGTTGAGTACAAATTAATTATACTAGTACAATGTTGGAACCACTTCAAAATCTATAAGAGGAAATATTTTATAATTCTAGTTGTGTTGTTCAATGATCAAAATATTTTTCTTTATAAATTAGAGTGCAACAAAATAGAAAATTTGATTTATATCAATTATAATAAGGCAAATTAAGGAAAAACTCACCTCAAACATTATATCAATTGTCTAGCATTTATTCATTAAGCGTTTAAATGGTTTATATTAAATAGAATACTAATTAGGTACTCCACTGTTGTTTTAATAGACCAAGTTTAGAAGATGTTTTTAGGTGCATTATTGAATTTGATTATGCATATTTGATATGGTGAGAAGTCATGTTGGTCAAATAAAGCTTTGAAAACTTAAATATTTTATGGCGTTGTCATGTAATTTGTATAGCACATGATTACATTGAAATATTAAATAATATAAAACTCCTTCAAAAAGAATATGAAGAGAATATTTGATATACAACAAATATGGAAAAGTGTGTCTGAATGTATATTAATAGATTCTTCAAAAAAAATTACATTTATGAATAATATAATCCTACTCTTAAGATATTTGCTCAAGTAGATCAAGAATGCTTCTACACCATATTTATTTATCTTGTCTTCTTGCAATGTTCTTTCTTTGGCATCCATGCCCACACTATGGTATTATTTGGAATAAAGCCAAGTTCTGTATCATTAGGATTTGGTACCCAATATTTCTCTAAAAAATTTCCATTGTATTTCCCTGACATAGGTTTCCGCCAGCCAACATTTACATGAAGATTCTCACTTTCATTATCCCTAAAGATATCTGAGATGGATTTTTCCATCCAAATCATCTCTCCTGCATCCTCATTTGCTGATCTAACTAGCAACATCTTTTCTTTCTCAACATCAATCATTAGATTGAATGTTGGCTTTGGCTTGTTGCATTTGGGTCCAACATATAGTGGTTCATCTATCGCATTATCAAAATCTCAATCCATAATACTTGATTTTATTTGCAGTGCATTACGATCAACATCAACAATGTGCCTTGTCTTGGGCCAGAAATACTTAGAAGATGAATCACTTCCATCTATTATTATATGATCATTATAGATTCCATCTAATTTATCAAGAACTTTTTTCCCAATACACTACTTTATGTTTCCATTCCTATGTAACATTTGGTGAATCCTTATTCCCAATAGTGTCTTTCCACATTTTTATGTATGATGTTATCCCTTCCTTTAGTTCTTTTAAATAGACATCATTCTATTTGGAATCTAAGAAAGATGGCTTCCCTATGGGAATTATAGGTCGACCTTCATCATCTATATTCCATTAGTCAACTGGTTCTAACCACTCAATATCTCTAATTGGTTCTTTGTACCTTAGTATTGGAACATCATTGAGTACAATAAATTGGAAGTATTGTACATTAAGATGTCCAACTAGTGCATTTTTTCCCTCCTTAATGTATCCATTAAGGAAAATTTTGAAGTCATAGACCTTGTCAATAACTGTAGGTGGAAACACTCTATTTTCTTCAATTATTCAATATGTATCCATCATTTCAGGTAAAGAATAAATATATTTACTTTTTAGGTTGGAAGACATTCTTCCATAGGTTCCATCTATGTCTTCATGGGTGTGCCCCACAGGCAAGAACCCAACCTCAGTAGTGATGAAGACACCAAGTGCAGTTAAAAGTGATAGAAACATGAAAAGATAGTGATTCTTATTATCACTTGTTGCATTTTCCAACTGTAACAACAAATATGGAGGAAGAGGTTTAAAATCAACATTTTGACTTTTTGAACTTCCATGAGATAAAAAATCATCCTTGTACCCTTGACATTTTGAGTAAATAGAGGTGTGAAGTAATGCATTTGTAAGTGGGCTTCTTGAAATTCCACTTTCATAATGTAGATCACCATACATATCCATTTGTGGGCCTTCAAGGTCCCTTAAGCACTTTGCAAGGAATGTAATAGTAAATTGTGATCCCATATGGATAAATGGGAGGGAGAAATGACTAAAACCTCCCACCTTATGCCGATGTGTAAGAATACCTGTAAATAACAAACCTAAATTTGTTCCTAAAATAGGTTTTGGTTTCACACGTAGCCATGGTATTGAAGTCTTTTTTTTGTCCATTTTATCATGGATAATGCTCAAACACTCCTTTGGACACTGCTTTGACATAATTCTGTGGGCATAGTAGCAATATATTCCACATATAACAATATTTCTATGTTTCTTCAACCTACCTCATGCCTTTTCTTCCAACTCTTTTGTAGTTGTTGACTTCATTTGTGCTTTCAACACAATATATTCACTGCATTTACTGAATTTGGTATTATTTGAAAATGCCACATATTGAAACTTAGTATTCCAAATCTTTCTCATTGTTCGTTGTGATATTGATAGGTAATTGAGCTTTTGAAGAGCCTCATTGATCTCTTTTAGCAAAGAATTTTGTGTGAAAGTCAAAGGAAGCAATCTTAAAGGAGAAGATGTTCCATCTTCTTCAACTTGACATGTTTGGTTTGGTGAAAAATCTGAATTGTCCATTACAATTTTGTGCAGTATTTCTATGGTTGCCACTGTGTGAGCTCATGCTTTGCATGTGTTGGTGTTACCATGAATAGCTTTCATCTGTCCATGTTGGAAATAATGCTGGTAGTTATAGAATGTGCTTTGAGGAATTTTATGTATCTTATACCATGCTTTCCTATAAATAATATTCCCACTAAATCTCATGTCCTTTACATTTCTAGCAATAGGTGGTAGGCCATGGCCATGACCATGGCCCTTTGACATGACTGTGTTTGACATGAGTGAATTCAAGACAAATTCTCTAATACCATTTGTATTTATTTGTCTCATACCCCTTATAGCACCTGCAATGGCCTTCCTATCCACATGTTGAAGACATTCTTTTCTACAATAGACATCTGCTACTAAAAGTCGAATTTCTTTCTCTTCATCTATTTTTGTTTGAAATTTTTCAATTTTCTTTTGTAGCCATAACTCATTTAATCCTTTTATATGGACTTGTTACATGCATATCAATTGAGTTTCTATCTTTTTCATTACAAAGGTATCCTTCCCATTTGTTTAAGGGATTTGTGTCCTCTATAACATCCCATATCACCATATCTTTTGATGGCTCCTTGAACTTTTACTTGACCCTTAATATCACACCTTTGTTGTCCACCAACTTATTTATTGGCCATCTAACCAAACAATTTATAGACTTATCCCCAATTCTTCATATCTCACAATTTCCATCTATCTCTTCTATAAAAACACCAAAATCCATTTCACGTAGTTTTTCACCCTCAACAATGTCATCCTCATGAACATTAACTAGCATTCCTTTGGCAATGAACATGCTTGTTCCCATGCATTCATGTGTAAGGGAAACATTTGCACATATGAATCTAACCCTATATTGGGGAATATTTATGGCATGATCATGACAGTGAGGCTCCAAATCTGATTCTGGCCAAATTTCATAAGATTCTAATGCACCCCCAAGTGTATGCTCAAATCCTGTTGGATGTGGTAGTAGAGCATTATGTTTTAACACCTTCTCAATTTTAACCATTATGCATCCTTTCTTTACCATCTTTCCATGCACTTTATGACCAAGCTCTGTATTGAATATGGAGCCCTCGCCCACCTTCACTCCATGTTGCAGAAGATTTACCTTGTCTCCAATCGAAAATGTAGAAGAAACATTTGTACCTATAAACGAATGTAAATAAGGTTAGCATTTACTCAAAAAAAAAATTATTCCAGTGTCAATAATATATAACACATGTTTCAATATTTTGATTTACCTATGTTGTGTCTCAAATCCACAATCTTCCATGGATGTATGTCCCCTTCATTAACATCTTCATCAATCAAATGTGGTTGAGTGACATCAATTATCAAAATTGCAACATAACCATCATTAACCCTTTCTCCAACATAATAACTTCCAGACTCTGTAGATTCGACCCTTCCTAGCCCAATGGCTTGATAATTAATAAGGAGATCAACATAGTCCCCTTTTTCCAAAATTATATTTTTCATTGTAGCTTGTATCAATTCTGTAAAAACAATTAAATCATAACATGTAATTAAAAGGATGAACCATGTAAAGTGTGACTTTATATTTTCCCAAAAACAAACAACTTACGAAAAAGTATTGTAGTCATATTGTATGTAATGAAACATTGTTTCGTCAAATGAAATCTAACAATCAATATCATTCCTTCTACTACAAACATAAGCATATTGCTAGAAGCAACATTACATGGTCAAATAAATCTAGCACATGCTAGATTTCCTTCTAGCACAAACACAAACACATTGCCAATAACAATATTCTAAGGTGAAGGAAATACACCACATGCTAAATTTCCTTCTAACATAAATAGAAGC
This sequence comes from Pinus tabuliformis, assembly GCA_031772625.1. Taxonomy (NCBI): domain Eukaryota; kingdom Viridiplantae; phylum Streptophyta; class Pinopsida; order Pinales; family Pinaceae; genus Pinus; species Pinus tabuliformis. Next base: position 489,205,434 of record CM062812.1, on the reverse strand, counting down.
ATATTACTCAAAAAAACATTTCAAAGTAAAACAAATCTTGCACATTCTAGACTTTATCGTAGCACAAACACAATCACATTGCCAAACACAACATTGCAATGTAGAATATATGTAGCATACGCTTCATTTACTTATAGCATAAACAAAAGCACATTGCCAACAATAACATTGTAGGGCAAACAAAATCCAACAACTTCTATCACAAACACAATCCCATTTCCAATAACAACATTGCAAGGTAAAGTAAATTTAACGCATGCTAGCTTTACATGTAGCATAAATAAAAGCATACTACCAAAAACAACATTTCATGCTAGAAGAAATCTAGTGCATGCTATATTTCCTTCTAACACAAACAAAAGCACAATACCAAGGTGAAGGAAATCTAACACGTGTTAGATTTCCTTCTATAATAAAGAACCAAATTGAAAACAACAATATTGAATAGCAAAAGAAATCTAGCACAACTTCTAGCCCAAACATAAGCACAACATTTCCAATAACATTGCCAAGGTGATGGAAATCTAACACTTTCTAGATTTCCTTTTATCATAAACAACCAAGTTGACAACAACAACAATGTAAAGCAAAAGAAATCTAGTGTAGTTTCTAGCCCAATCACAAGCACATTTCCAATAAAAATATTGCAAGGTGAAAGAAATTTAATGCATGTTAGCTTTACATGTGGTACAAATACAATCATACTAACAACAACAACATTGCATGCCAAAAGAAATCTATTGCGTGTTATGTTTATTTTTAAAACAAATCAACAAAGTGTAATGGTGATTCTCTATTGTGAAGACCCATATGGAAAGTGGCGTAATGCTAATAAGACCAATGCAGCTACTGCCAGGATAACCACTCACCTTTCCCTCTATACTACAAAAATCTTCCAGGTGTGAAATCCTTTTTTTGCCAAGTGTTTGCTTGTAAAAGGGGAAAGTAATGAATAATTTTTCCTGCTAGAATAAACTTCTTTGGGGAAAACATGGTGGAAAAAATGAAGCCTCATCTCCTTACCAAGAAAGTAAGGCTAACTAGGCCTAATTGATATCCATGCCCGATGAACTATATTAGTGGTCAAATTTGTTGTTTGCACTATGATTGGTAAGGTACCTTGAAAGACACATGTGCTATCATCTTCATAATGTTAACAGTTACACATCCATGACATCTTTGGTTCTTCCAACTTCTATGACATAATCAATGTAGTTGAAGCCTTCAAGATTTGTGGATCCAATGTTCTTAGAAGAATGTGGCAAGCTTAAAAGTTAGTCTCCAAGCAGTTACTCACCTTTATCACAAGCTGACAAACTAGTTTTCCTATTATAGATTACTCTCAAGATTTCCTTACATGCCACAAACAAAAGAAGGTATTGTAAAGACAATCTCTCTTTGTTTTTAAAGGAAAACAATCTCTGTTTAATGACAAAAGATATTTTTTGTTATTTTTGGAAGACTTGCCTTGAGAACATTGCCATAGAAATCATAACACATGAAGAGTTTATATACTCTCAAAATATTCAATGATAAAGTAATCACAATTGAGCCTCAACAACTATACAGTTATGAGGCAGCTCAACCCATATTCATGTAATCAGTTTTGCTTTAGATGATTAAGTAATAAAAAACTATACAGACAAATATGCATTCTATTGACAAGAATCTATATACCCCTATCAAGGTCTTACAAGGAAAGGAACATTTCTACCATGAAGATCCACCTGAAGAAATCAATTCTTGCTCACTCAACCAACATAGGTTGTTGTGTAATCTGCAGGTACCAAGCAATAATCCCACACACCAGTGTCTAGGTTTTGCTAGCATCTTATTACAAAAAGTTTCGTTTCTCCCCATGTAGGTTGACCATACCAATGTGAAGTTTCATTTTTCAAAATTTTAGGGCCTCCTTGGTAAAACCATGCATGTCATATTCAATGACTATGGCATACTCTGAGGTAGATTCAGTAATAAATTTTGTGCATCAATAGATTTTTGGCATTTTCTCGCTAAGTTAAGGCACCAACACCACAATTGTTATGAATGACCCAGTCAAGTCTCAAGAGAGAGCCTCTTTTATCTCATCTCTATATCAATCCATGAAATGGTGGAGAGCCTAACAACCTTCTCTTTTAGTCACTCAAGCTAGACCAAATTGACAAGTTGTATTCCTACCTAACAAAACATTTCCATGTTTTTTCTTCCTCATAAAAAGGTATTTGTCAAGGGGATATCCTGATGCAAAATGTACGTCTCGATAGACTATGTTAACACCTTGTTTTAGGAGATTAACCCACTGGCCTTTCTTTTGTGGTGACTTTCCAAGCCCAATAGCTCCTCCATAAGATTACTCTCGTATTGAATCTAAAACCATTTAACTATGATTAATTGGTAGCACATGCAATTTGCAAGGAAGGGTCACAGTTTCAGGTTTGGACCATTTAGTCAGGTTTATAGCTTAAATGGCAGTTTCATTCTTCGAGTTAAACTATCTTTGACATATATGATATAACTCACCTAGTCCATTTTTATGTCACTACTACAACAATCCATGAAATGTGCATGCAAGGCCTAAAATCAATAATTAACTTGGCTTCCATAGTAATGTTCCACATTTGAATGGACTTCCCAAAAGATTGCATTGTGTTTATATAATGCTTCATGCATCTGTAGTAAAAACTAAAGGCTAGATGAAAAATGTGTTTGTTAGATGTTGCTTATGAATGCATAGATAATATTGGTGTATTTCATATATTCTCATGCATCTCTAGTAAAAACTAAAGGCTAGTTGCGAAATGTGTTTGTCAGACGTTGCTTATGAATGCATAGATAAGATTGGTGTATTTCATATATTCTCATTACAATACTGAATGTAGGATCCAACTCTTCAATGGTCCATGGATTGAGTTTTAACTCGTTGAGGTATCTCTTACAATGGGCCAGTACCTTGATCAATGAGGAATCAGATGAACTTGTAGATAATTTTATCTCTCTAGAGGTAGCACTAGTGTATTCTAGCTGTGTAAGTGTCATTTAATGAGGTTGCAACTTTTCACATATTACAAAAATACATCAATATATGGCAAGATCTTCTGTGTGCCTCGTGGTAGAGGGAGTAAAAATCCATTAGCATCAGAAGACACAAGGTACAATAGACAATGAAGATGACTAGTTTTTCAATCTTACTCATGTAGAGACCCAATTTTTGCCATAGAAGTTCAACAGCTAAAATTAGACTCGTGATTATAATAAAACTTTCATCATCATATCTATAAGTTGGTACCTAATCATCCTTTCCCTCGTTAAGTGAGGAAGAAAGAGAGCACAAGTCCTGAAGTACCCTGAGAAACGTAGCACTAGAAATTTGACTTGAAATAAGCATGGCTACTACCTCACCAAAAACACTAGAGTTCATTCACTACAACCTTGCTCAACCTTTTTTTTATAGAATTTGGCATTTTGGTTATGAAAATATGTCAACAGGGAGGTGCTAGTTTCACTAACTTAATGAATACATCTACATCATGAGAATATACAAGGTATGACAACCCTTCGCATGCCAGCAAGGATTATAACAATATAAACTCTGTTCAAGGAACACTGAGCAAAATTGTTCATAAAATTCCATTTCTCACCTCAGCACAAGCAGAAAACCGAATCATCTCTGTGGTGTACAATTGCGCTGAAGAAGCTACAAATGAAAATAAATATGCACCCTAAATAGATGTGCTAATACCTTCCATTCATCCAATGAAGCTGGGTTGGCCCTCAGAGTTGTTTTGAGATGCATGAAGAGAAGGATGGTACTTTGCCTCTAAATTTAGGATCATTCAGCCTATTTGGAAAGGAGAAAAATTAACGAGGTATAGGAATGAGTTTGGCTATTGGGTTTTGTTGTTTAGAACGATCAGGTGATACGTGTTCTCCAAAACACAAGTAGAAGAAGGCGTGTCTGGGAGACTGATTTTAATAAATTTACAAGGTATTATTTGTATCTATTAGGAATCACATCCTGAGGTACTTGAGAATAAATAACAGCACAGTCAGATGGATAAGCATGTCTAATTTATAGAACCTCACCTAGAACATCACTCAAATCTCATACAAGGTACATTAGACAATGAAGATGACCAATTTTTCTATCTTACTGATGCAGAGACACATTTGTTGCCATAGAAGTTCAACAGCTAAATTTAGACTCGTGATTATAATAACACTTTCATCACGATATATATAAGTTGGTACCTAATCATCCTTTCCCTCGTTAAGTGAGGAAGAAAGAGAGCACAAGTCCTGAAGTACCCTAAGAAATGTAGCACTAGAAATTTGACTTGAAAGAAGCATGGCTTCTACCTCAGAAAAAACACTGGAGTTCACTCACTGCAACCTTGCTCAACTTTTTTTTTATAGAATTTGGAAATTTGGTAATGAAAATATGTCAATCGGGAGGTGCCAGTTTCACTAACTTAATAAATACATCTATATCATGAGAATATACAAGGTTTGACAAACCTTCACATGGCAACACGGATTATAACAATCTAAAATCTGTTCAAGGAACACGGAGCAACATTGTTCATAAAATTCCATTTCTCACCTCAGCACAAGCAAAAAACCAAATAATCACTATGGTGTACGCTTCTGTTGAAGAAGCCACAAATGCACATAAAGATGCACCCTAAATATATGTACTAATACCTTCTGTTCATCCAATCAAGGTGGGTTGGCCCTCAGAGTTGTTTTGAGATTGCATGAAGAGAAGGATGGTACTTTGCCTCTGAATTTAGCATCATTTAGCCTATTTGGAAAGGATAAATATTAAAGGGGTATAGGAATGAGTTTGGATATTAGGTTTTGATGTTTAGAATGATTAGGTGATATGTGTTCTCCAAAACATAAGTAGAATAAGGCCTGTCTGGGAGACTGATTTTAATAATTTCATAAGGTATTATTTCCATCTATTAGGAATCACATCCTCGGGTGCTTGAGAATAAATAATAGCAAAATCAGCTCAATAAGAAGGTCTAATTTACGGAACCTCACCCAAAATCTCACTCAAATATACTAGTATCGTTTCCATGATTTAAATAATGAATGGAGGAGTCTTAATACTCCCATTCACTTAACATAAAAGAGACTAAGATGGTTAGGGGATAATACCACATGACTCTCATGCCATATGTGTCCTATTGATAGAATCTGTACACCCCTATCAAAGTCTTGTATTGCAAGGGCATCGATTGAGTAGAGTCTATCTACTCCACACAAAATATTCCATGTTCTCAGAGTTGCAGCTGAGCCTCAACAACTGTACATTAGTGAGGAATTTAAACTTGTATTCTTGTAACTTTGTTTTTTGTTCGTATGATTAGATAATAAGCAAATATACAAAGTCAAACAACTTTGGCATTCCAATAAGAAGACTCTATATCTCCTTCTCCAAGTATTAAAAGGAAAGGACATACACTGAGAAGAGTTTATATACTTTCAAAACCTTTCAAGATCACATAATCACAATTGAGACTCAAAAACTATACAATTATGAGCAAGACTAACCCATATTCCTGTACTCTTTTTACCTACGTGACAAAGTGATAAACAAATGAAATGAATATTTTTTGAATATTTCCACCATTGATACAACCCATATGCAGTTCTAGGCTGGTAGAAACCATTTTTCTACCCCAAAAGATCAACCATATGAAAAGTATGATGAAGATCATGCTTTCCTTGTTGATAATTTGAATCCTGAATGCACTTTTAGGTCACAGAAATACAGTTCAATAAACTAATCCTATTTTCATAGACACTAAAAGTAAGAGAGCTATAGACTTTCATAGTAATACACTTGGCACCTGAACATTTCATTGTGAGTTTGAGTGGGAGTACTTTAACCCCCATGTTGCACTTTGATGTTAATAATGATCGTGTAAGAAATAAATGGAAGTAATCATGGTTTCCTAGAGTTTGAGGACAATAAACTTTTTCAAACCCAACAAAGCAATAATGTGACCATTATGATTATATGAGTGAAGAAACAATTAATTTTATAGTTCAATCCTAAAAGATCCTATATCATGGAATCCGATAGTCCTGTTATTTTTTATGCCGACGATCTGAATTTTTTCCTCAAGCCAGACGAGATAGGGAAGTCTCTTCCCTTTACTGTCAATACTCATCTGGAAGACAAAGTTATTGACATATGTGATGGATATTCCTTGGTAGACAAACAAAGGGTATGTTATAAACACACAATTATTGAAGCTTTCAGCCATACAAATCCATTTCCACCTATAGATAGGTCTACTGTTGACAACAACAAAGTTGGACAACACCAAAAGATTGATTAAACCTGTAATGAAACCCTCGATGAGATTTACAAATACAGTGCTAAGAATGAAAATGACTTTTAAGAAGAGTTTTGGTGTAAATCACATGTAAAAATCCTTTGTCGACGTGTTTCGAACCAACCAGTGTGGTTCATTATCAAGAAAAGTTGAAGAGTCTGATCATGCCTGCATATTAAATAGGGGGAGAAGATCATCCAAACGTCTAGGTGTGACCATTAACGGCTATATAAAAATGGCTAGATTATATAATAATATTATAATGTTAATTATGGGTTAATAAGTCAAAGGGTAATAAGTCCTAGTAATATAATATTATAATCATAGTAACTAATTTTCTTCTTAATAAATAATTCAATAATTTATATATTATAATATATTATATCTTTCAATCTTATTCTATTTCTTTTTATTTATAAATTTTATTTGGTTATTAAATTAATTAATTTAATTCATTTTAATTTATTTAATCATTTAAATCCAATAGGGATAATATATAGTCAAACTAGGTCAAGTAAAGGGTTTTTTTTTTTATAATAATATTGATTTAATATAACTAATAATCGAATGGAATTAATAAATTATTATCAAATATTAGTTAATTTTTTTGGATTTATTAAGGTAATAAGTAAAGCCATCCGATGGATCTAGCGATGTTAGTACCAGCCCGGATTGATATATTAAGTTATTGTTGATATGGTATAAGTAATAACAAGATTGCTCGGATTCTTAAGAAGTATAATATTCCCTCAACCTTTAGGCCCATCAACACCATTTGTAAATCCCTCCAATCGGTGAAGGATCCTGTTGACCCTAAGGACATGAAGGGTGTCTACATGATTCCTTATTTTGTGGGACCCCCTATATCGGGGAAATAGAGCGCTCCATCAATCAAAGGATCAACGAACATGCAGATGACCTAAGGCATGGGAGAACCAAGTCTTCAATGTTAGAAGATCATGCGGAAAAAACCAAGCATCATGTTTTTATTGAGGAGGCCAAGGTTATTGCGAAGGTTGCACAGTTCCATCATCGTAAATTCAGGGAAGCTATTGAAATTGAAAGAAGGCCAAACAATCTCAATAGAGATGATGGCTGGAAGATTAGTATTTGTTGGATCCTTTCCCTTTATTCCTATTGATGCCTTCCCCTTTGCCCCCCTCCTCCTTTTTCTGACCTTTTCTAGCTTTCTAGGTTTCCCCATATTTCCCAGTATTATTCCGTATCCTTCTTCTTTGAGCCTTGACTTTTCTATCCTCCTAAGGTTTCTCCTTTGGTTAATTTTTTTTATTAATTGTCCTATTCTTGACCTTCTTGTATTTAGAATTTTGTCTCTCGTTCTAATATTGTTATTACTTATACCATATCAATAATATCTTAATATTATCAATCCGGGCTGGTACTAACATCCCTAGATCCATTGGATGGCTTTACTTATTACCTTAATAAATCCAAAAAATTTTAACTAATATTTAATAATAATTTATTAATTCCATTCGATTATTAGTTATATTAAATCAATATTATTAAAAAAAAAAAAAAAACCCTTTACTTGACCTAGTTTGACTATATCTTATCCCTATTGGATTTAAATGATTAAATAAATTAAAATGAATTAAATAAATTAATTTAATAACCAAATAAAATTTATAAATAAAATGAAATAGAATAAGATTCAAATATATAATATATTATAATATATAAATTATTTATTAAGAAGAAAATTAGTTACTATGATTATAATATTATATTCCTAGGAGTTATTACCCTTTGACTTATTAACCCATAATTAACATTATAATATTATTATATAATCTAGCCATTTTTATATAGCTGTTAATGGTCACACCTAGCCATTTGGATGATCTGCTCTCCCTATTTAATAAGCAGGCATGATGTGACTCTTCAACTTGTCCCGACGATGAACCACACTCGTTGGTTCGAAACACGTCGACAAAGGTTTTTTACATGTGATTTACACCGAAACTCTTCTTAAAAACGTTATGGATCACAGAAGCCTCAATCCAACAATGAAAATGATGTCAAGAAAATCATTGATGAAGAATACAAGATTGACCAAATAAAAAATTTCTCTGTGGACCACATCAAATGCAAATATGTTCTCTTCTCCATGAAAATGTGGAGATTCATTCATGCACTATATTTTTAAAAGGAAATGTAGACAACAAACCTCTAACAAATCCACATGAAGTCAATGCTGAGGGAAAATTTTGGGGTGTGGAAAAGGTGCACTCAAGAATGATCGATGATATAGGTAAAAATGATCTTGAAACTAGTAAGAGGACATTTTCTCAGCATAATCATAAACAAGATCTCGCTTCTTTGACCACTTAGCCTATGGGGTTTAGGGTTTTATGGTGATACAAATACCATTATGAAGTGTTGTGTTGTGTCTTTTTATCAATTTCTGGGCATTATATTTCATAAAAATACTCTAAGGCATTACTTATAGTGGACCACTATAAAACAATCAGGTTCCATCTTTCTAATTACCTTCACAGTGTATTCAATTTTTGAATGAGAAATGCCTTTTTGTAGGTATTATTGGTCTTCTGGATCAACAAAAATCACATTGGATATTCTATTGAATTCGAAGAGATTCGTTGGAATCATTCTCATTGCAGATGATAGACTAAAGCTCTATGGACCAGACTACCATCTACTACTTATTTTTCTTACCCCTAGGATCTATAATTGCAATGTATATCTACCATGAATTTTGGGTATTCTCTACTTTACAATAGTGATTTCCATACTATGATTTGTCATCTCTACATTTGACATTATTAGATGTATGGATTCTCCATATCCACTGTCTAGTTTCTTCTGAATATTTTTGTCATTGTATATGTTGGTCTAACTTTCTATTCAGGATAGTGGCATCATTGTAATCCCAAACTAAAGTATCGATATCCTTCAACACATTGGCATTTCAGTGAATCGGTTATCATGATGGTATGGAAACTTAGAGACCTTGTTGAAGGTGTCATCACTGTTAGGTTTAGTCTTTGATTAGTTAGCATTGCATCTAGTCTCATCGCACTTGTAATTATGTATAGATAAGTTTGGATGCTTGTCAAATATATATAGTTAAAATCTTGAACCAGTGATGATAGCTATGTTACAACTTGTTTGACCGAGACAATGTTATGCAGTAGTCTTGTTCACAAATGAAGTTGTGAACAAGCTTGATTCACATCTATGAATCTTGATTCATAAGATTTTGTACTTTATATATTTTTGATGAACTTTTGATTACAAATAATTGAAGAAGAGCAAGGATCGGGTGCAAGAAGGACCATTTGAAGCGAAGCTCTATTCTTTGCATATCCTTCTCTCAGTACCATTCTACTTAGCATATATATCTTCAGTAGACTGACCAATATTGGAATTAACAGTCAGCACCAAAAGAATAATTCATTGTTCCCTCTGAAATCAAGTATGGCCTTAAGGAACTTTAAAAGATTTGGCAACCAGACAAACTTTGAAAGGGCTTATGGGCTTATAGCTTATTTTGTTCTTTTAATGGTTGAGCTCATTTACATGTGGTTCTCCATATGTCATAAATTCTAGACTCTGAAGTAGTCAAGGGTTATACTCCATCTGTAACATTTCAACCCTCTAAGACAGTTCAAAATTCTAGGTAATGCATCAAGATTAAAAGAGAAGGCCTAACCCTCCACTCATTGTGATTTAAATATGTTTTCGACATTACTCACTAATGTGCCACATTGCTCAACTAACTCATATTTAAGGTAGAAGGGAAAATAGATCTATTTTCAACCTCTGGTGAAATCCAAACTCAAAATACAATGGATTCAACACTTCTTTAATTTGGGGTTTAAAAAGGGAGTCTCCCACTCTGGTTGGTGATCACAAACTCAATATTTGGCACTATTTTAGTTTATGCCCACCCATTCAACATTTGATGCCTCTTATGGGTTTGGCGTTTACAATGGAAGATCCTCAATATGACTGGTGATAGCATCCAAGCCATGAGATAGCATGTGAAGAAGCCTCTCATCGCCCACACTAAGGGCTTGTAAAATTATACAATTTTATCCACCTTATAGCTATTTCAAGATTTGCAAAGACACATAAAGCCATTGTCTCTCTAGGTGTGATAAAGAGGTGTGTCCTTTTTGATGCCTAAGGTCTATTGTTATACATACATTATTGGTTCTTAGTCCAAAAATTGTAAGCCAAGATAAATGGAGAAATAAACAACTTAACGAAAACCTTTAAAGCTGAAAATGAGATGCAATCTTGTTATTGTCTCAATCATGTTGGTATTCAAGACCATAACCTTGATTTTCCTGTGATCCAAATAGGAGCATGCTTAGAGAATGTGCAACCACAACAAGAAATCACAGAGTTTAATTAATTGTGGGCACTTGTAATATTATGGAAAGAAATATAAGGTCAACAAATCAAAAAATCCACACACAAACAAAAATTTGTTTGGGATACAAATCAACTATAAATTTTGTTAACAAAGAAATTCTACACCTACAGGACATGAATAGCATGAAGCAACCAAATAACAACAACACATTTATAGTGGCAAATACCAAATAAATAGCCAATATAAGGGAATACTATTAAAATTGGCAACTAGGGCCAAACTCCATCTGGGTCATCTTATTAATGGAAGCTGATATTTTTCTTGGATCCCTCTCACCGAGAGGTGTAGGATTGATCTAAAGATCATCCAATTCCGATAAGTATTCATGGAGATATGAATTTATTTGTGTTATGGGACAATTCGTCAAGGCCGACCAGCAACCAATTAAACCCCACTTGTGCTCAACGTTTTAGTATAAATAGAGGTGGCCTTCAAGTCATTTCAACACACTTGGGATATCTTCCTCTCTACTTGTCTTTAGGTTTTAGTAGGAGGAGAGATCCTAAGGGATAATGCTACCCTAATGTAGAGGGCATAAGCCAAAACTGTTGGGAACTGTTGGAATAGCCAGGAACACTGACATAGAGGGTAGAACCCAGAACTATCAGGAACAACTAGAACTTTCGGGAACTGCTGGGAAAGCTCACGCGGAGGGAAAAAGTCAGGACATCTGGGAACTGTCGAAACTAGAAGGAAAGCTGATGTAGAGGGTACAAGCTGGAACTATCGGGAATAACCAGAACTGCCAAGAACTACTGGAAGTGCCGGGAAAGCTAACGCAGAGGGAAGAAAAGGTTGATGCAGTCCCTAGAGGCTGACGCTGGGGTTTTTCATGGGGAAAATTGGAGCTAAGGAGCTACCACAATGTTTATCTGGGGTTTCAGTCGGAGCATATGTCTCAGAAGGAGAGCAACATGCAAGGGACAACTAACTAACATTGGGACAATTGTATGGTACTTAGCAGCAAGTACACCAAGCATGCAAGGGACAACAAGCTAATATTGGGACATCAACTTGATACTTGGTGCAGCAAGAATGTATTGGTACAACTAGCATACAACAACATGCATGCTAAGGACAACAAGCATGCTAAGGACAATAACCATGCTAGGGACAACAAGCAAGCAAGGGACAACAAGCAAGCAAGGTGCAGCCAACACATAGGTCAGTATGGCAACATGGTGCAACAATGGCACATAATGCAGTACAGTGATGGGTACAGTCATGATTAATGAATCATGATGAGATGCAGCATAGTGATGATGGGTGCATCATGGTGCAGCACAACGAGGTGCAACATGATGACAAAATACAACATGGTGAGGTGCAGCATGATGATGAAATGCAACACAACGATAGGTGAAAGAGTCACCTTGGAGAATCAGTTGAAGAAACATGTCTTCAACTGATCTCATGTATCGTCTTCTTAGATATGATCTATGCTCTTATCTAGATAAGTCAAAGCATTGACCTCTGTTTTAAATGTACTATCTCGCTCTCTCTTCCTTTCTGTTAAACTATTGAAGAACATATAAGAAGAATTGATCAAGGGTTTCCCCACATTGGGGTTTGTCTCTGGCTTGCACCATATCTTGTCTCCTCTTGTCTTGGATTGTCTTTTGCGATTTATGTTTTCTTCTATCTGCAGTTTACTTTAATGTTGATGTGTTTGCTAATCTGGAAAATATATTAATCTAACTGTGAAAATTGAAATAAATTTCTATAAGCATAGAACATACATAAAATTAACACAATATCATAGCTGAGGTGAAGACAATGCCCAGGCAAGAGTGAAAGAGAAATCACCGAAGACAGTTGGGAAAGGACAAAAGGGTCATTGGATTCCTTATCACTCTTCAAATTCACCGAGGGTGAATTCAAAGTAGAGAATATTATCGAAATGACGTAGCGGAAGTTTCTGATGGCCTACCTAAAGATCACTTCGTTGGGAAGTCCGGATTTAAGGGTGGAAGGAAAGGAAGATGCCTTGGTTGCAATAAGTTTGGCCATTATATGAAGGAGTGTTTGAATGGCAGAGACACATCTCTTGATGAAGATAACAATCATTCCAGGGACATCTTCAATGATCAAAGGAATGACAGGTAATGAAGGTCATCAAGGAAATGGCCGACTCTTCAAAGAAAGCAAGGAACCCCAGGTATGAAGAATCAAATGTTGTTTTTGATAAGATAAAGAAGCGTTATATTTTATTGGGCCTCTCCTTCAGATTCTTTGGGAATCTGGCTTATTTATTGTAGTGCTTCAAGGCACTCCATTAGATAGAAGGATGCACTCTCTAATTTTGTAGAGATGGAAACAATCGTGGGATTATACTTGGAGCTGATGCCACATATCTCGGAAAGGTTGTAGGGAATGTTTTCCCTCAACTGAATGAGGGTAACTCGATTCATTTACATAATCTCTTTTATGTATCTGATCGCAACAAGAACCTGGTGTCCATTTCGACAATGGAAGTCATAGGTTACATGGTGGCACCCATTGATGGAAAGGTGTGTGTTTGAAAATAGAATTTTCAAAGATGTTTTTGAGTTCAGGGTTGTATCAAGTTGCAGGAAGTCCACTGGGGACCATGTTCATTGACACATAACACTGGAGGTCTGTGACAGGGATGCCTAAATTCAAAAATAACATGAAAGTACATGTCTAAGATGTATCGAAGGAAAATATTAGAAGGGGACCATTCCCCTCATGTACGAGGTCCAGATTGTTTGGAACAACAAGGGGTTTGAGATTCATGATTAGGAATCTCACGTATGCAGGTGGAAGAAAGCCCTCTATGGCTTGAAGCAAAACTCCCTGAGCATAGTATGAGAGGATTGATAGATGTTAGATGAAGCTGAGATTCACTAAGAGTGAATCTTATCCAAACCATTGTTTGAAGGTTGTGGATGATAGACCTCTCATACCAACACCTTGTGAGGATGACCTATTTCAAACAGGTGCAGACTCTCTCACTTGTACAAGTACGACTACCTCGAGGATATTAACTTTCAGAAGTTATATGGTGATGATGCCGAACCAGATTTGGGAAATGCCTCTAAGTTTCATAAACTCTTTGCATTGATGTTCATAGTGAACTTCTGTCTGGACACATGTTTTGCAATTAGCATGGTGAGCTCATATTTGGTTGAGCCTCACTGGATTGGTGCCAAGAATCTTCTAAGATACCATTGGGGCACAATATCTCATGGATTGAGATACACTGTCGGAACTATGAAGCTGCATGATTCTTCGAATGCTAACTCAGTAAGCAGTGTGGAGGATCACTAGAGAACTTCTCAGTGTTGGTTCTCTTTGGGTTCTACTTTGATATCATGGATAAGCGGGAAGCAAAAGTTGGTTTCTATAAGCACCACCGAGACCGAATACATAGCTATGAGTATGATATCATATTAAGTTACCTAGTTGTGGGAGCTCCTCATTGAGCTGTTTGTACATATGATGAATACCACCATGATCCTCTGTGACAACCAGTGGGGATTCGATTATTGAGGAATCCCATATTCAATGATTTCTCTAGCAGATAGACATCAGATACTACCTTATGATAAATTGATGAGTGAGGAGGCTCCATCACATTGAGATTGATGTATAGGTCATAGACATTTCGTGAAAGCCTTGGGGAAAGGTAAAATTCTTGACTTTCTAAGAACAAATTGGTGTCGTTCAAAGACCCTCTTATCAGGGTCATGTACGATGCACACATTAAGGTTTGGGAGCTCTAGGCGGGTGCAGGGTACTTCTTGGAGTGACATAAAACCATAGGGTGATTCACCCTCCCCTGGTGGTTCGCAATGTACAGGGTGACAGGTTCAACCTTCCCCTGTGATACCCCACGGCGACTGTAGAACAGGATGATTAGTTCTCCCATGGCAACTGTGGAACAACATGATTATTTCTCATGTGGGTCGGGATGATTAGTTCTCCCATGGAAACTGTGAAGAAGGAGGATTAGTTCTCCTCTAGGATGGGATGATTAGTTCTCCCATGGAAAATGTGGGACACGATGATTCGTTCTCCTGCAGACAGGATGATTAGTTCTCCTATCAAGGCATCCTACCCATGCAGTCTAGGACTCATGGGAAGTACCTCTCATGTGATAAATGTACAAGGAAATGGGGTTAGGGACCATGGTACTACTATGGATGGACGCTTCATCATATCTACCGTACTCCCTATGCTAGGATGACCTCCATTGATCTGAGATCAACGAAACTGATCTGAGATCAGTATGAGTGGTTTGAGACAATCTCTTGTGATATTGATCTGGGATAAATAAAATTGACTTCAGGTTAGTGATAGTGATATGACACAATGTCTTTAGATGAAACTGACTTCGGGTCAGTAGAGAATGGTATGAGACATACTCGATCAATTCTTCTTCTTCATGGTTCAGAAAAGCAGAGAAGAACTTAGTAGAGCTCTGTAGAGCAAAGAAAAGTAGAGATCAACAGAGTAGAGTAGAGCCCAGCAAAGCAGACTAGAGCAGTACAAGGCACTGATGGAAGAGATAGTATAATCAGACATATGGATCAGCGGATGGAGTTCTCCCTAATTGAGAGGGAGTGTTAAAATTGTAAAGTAGGTCCAAACTCAATGTGGTTCATACTATTAATGGAAGCTGATATTTTTCTTGGATCCCTCTCATCGAGAGGTGTAGGATTGATCTAAAGATCATCCGATTCCGATAAGTATTAATGGAGATATGTATTTACTTGTCTTATGGAACAATTTGTCAAGGTCGGCCAACAACCAATTAAAACCCACTTGTGCTCAACGTTTTAGTATAAATAGAGGTGGCCTTCAAGTCATTTCAACACACTTGGGATATCTTCCTCTCTATATGTCTTTGGGTTTTAGTAGGAGGAGAGATCCTAAGGGCTAACACTACCCTAGTCTAGGGGGCAGAATTAGAACTATCAGGAACTGCGGGAACAACCAGGAATGCTGATGCAGAGGGTAGAAGCCAAAACTGCCAAGAACAGCTAGAACTATTGGGAGCTTCAGGGAAATTTGATTCAGAGGGAAGAAGCTAGAACTGCCGGGAACAATGAGAACTACCGAGAATTGTCGGAACTTCCTAGAAAGATGATGCAGAGGGAAGAAGCGAGAACTGTTGGGAATAGCTGGAACTACCAGGAACTGTCAGAACTGCCAGGAAAGCTTATGCAAAGGGCAGAAAAGATTGACGCAGTCCCTAGAGGCTAACGTTGGGGTTTTTCATGGGGCAGATTGGAGCTGAGGAGATGTCGAAGTGTTTATCCGGTGTTTCAGCCAGAGCATCTATCTCGGAAGGAGAGTAGCATGCAAGGGACAACTAAGTAACATTGGGACAACTGTATGGTACTTAGCATCAAGTACACCAAGCATGCAAAGGACAACAAACTAATATTGGGACAACAACGTGATACTTAGTGCAGTAAGCATGTATTGGTATAGCTAGCATGCAACAAAAAGCATGCTAAGGACAACAAGCATGGTAGGGACAACAAGCAAGCAAGGTGCAGCCAGCACATAGGTCAGTATGGTAACATGGTGCAGTAATGGCACATAATGCAGTACAGTGATCGGTACAGTCATCATTAATGAAGCATGATGAGATGCAACATAGTGATGATGGGTGCAGCATGGTGCAACATGGTGAGGTGCAGCATGATGATGAAATGTAGCACAACAATAGGTGAAGGAGTCACCTTGGAGAATTAGTTGAAGCAACATGTCTTCAACTAATCTCATGTATCATCTTTTTAGAGATGATCTATGCTCTTTTCTGGATAATTCAAAGTGTTGACATCTGTTGTAAATGTACTATCTCTCTCTCTCTATGTTGAACTATTGAAGAACAAAGAAGAAGAATTGATCAAGGGTTTCCCCACATTAGGGTTTGTCCCTAGCTAGTGCCACATCTTGTGTCCTCTTGTCTTGGATTGTCTTCTGCGATTTATGTTTATGTTCTATGTGCAATTTACTTTAATGTTGAGGTGATTGCTAATCTGGAAAAGATACTGAGCTAACTATGAAAATTGAAATAAATTGCTCTAAGCATAGAACATACCTAAAATTAACAAATACTAAGTGTTTCATCTCTCATATGTGAGACAAGGCACATCGACTCTAAAAACATGACAATAAGGATTTCAATTATTTTAGAATTTAGAAACTAGAACATTTACATGATACAAATTCAATCATACAACTAGTACTTAATAGTACTTAATAGTACTACATCAATGATGATCAAATGACAAACACAAGAAGTTAGAACGATAAACTGCGGTCTTCTCATTAAGTCATAAAAATCAAAATTTGGAAAACATACTACATAGATATTGATTCAATGCTACTATATATTGGAATGCCAATGGAAAATATAAAATAGCATAGATACTAGAACCATATATGGAAGAATATCATAGCCAATGACTATCAGTAGTCCTCCTCGATGCCATAATCATCAGAATTTGTGCATTACCATTGTTTTCTTATCCATCCTCCTCCTCATCTATACCTAATCCAATCTATGCATCTGCTAGTGTGGAGGACGAATGCTCAAGAGGATCACCATCATCAAAAGTGACCAGCTATAGCACTAGTCTAGAGGGAGTGCCCTAGGCTCTACACTGCCCTAATGAAGAAGCCCTAGATGCAGGAGGAAAGGGAGATCTAGCATGGTGAAGGAAGCCCTAATGCTACCCTATGGAGAAGCCCTAAATGCTGCCCTATGGAGAAGCCCTAAATGTTGCCCTATGGAGGAGCGCTAAATGCTACCCTATGAAGAAGCAGTAATACACAGCCATGAAAATGAAGGCAGAAACCCTATCCGCAGGTCTAAGGAGAAGACATGACCTAAACCTAGTTGCTACACTACCTAATGGATATGGCACCTAAATGTTGTCCTAGAAGAAGTGCTCTACACGTGGAATGCCCTTGCTGTCATGAAAGGAAAAGCCCTTATCCTATACACAGTCATGAAAGGAATACCATTGTTGTCATGGAAGGAATGCTCTCACATTTAAATGCAGAGATAAGGAAGCCACACCTTTAGCTATCTTGAATGTTGTTCTAAATAAGGATGATCTATCTGTTGTTTGGATTGAATCACAATCATGAATGATAGATCCAAGTCTTATAATGAATGTTGTAACATTATAGAAAAAATAGTATATGACAGCAAGATATATGGTGCAACAATGGTGCAGCAATATGGGCAGCAAGATGTATGGACAACAAGATGTATGGTGCAACAGTATGGACATCAAGATGTATGTTGTAGTAGTGGGACAACAATGCTACATGTTGCTGCAATGATACAACAATGGGATAGCAAAGGCAACTTGGTGCATTATGGTGCATCATATGGTACAAAAATGGGATAGCAATGGTCAATGGCATATAGTGCACAATGGGATAGGAATGGTACAATGGTACAACATGGGACAACTAGTATTTAGTGTAGAAAATTCATGGTGCTATTATGGTATGGCAAAGCACAGTGGGACAACCGTGACATTGTGTAGCAGTGGCACAATTGGACAACCATGAAGTGGTGCAACAGTGGCACAATGAGACAGTAATGGCATAAGTGCAACAGTGGCACAACGAGACAACCATGACATTTTGCAACAGTGGCACAATGGGACAACAAGAATGTGTAGCATGGTGCAACACGATGAGGTGCAACATGATGACGAGATGCAACACAATGATAATTGAAGGAGTCACCTTGGATAATTAGTTGAAGCAACATGTCTTCTGATCTCATGTATCATCTTGTTATAGATGATCTATGCTCTTACCTAGATAAGTCAAAGTGTTGACCTTTGTTGTAAATGTACTATCTCTCTCTCTCTGTCTCTCTGTTGAACTATTGAAGAACATATAAGAAGAATTAATCAAGGGTTTACCCACATTGGGGTTTGTCTTTGGCTTATGCCATATCTTGTGTCCTCTTGTCTTGGCTTGTCTTCTGTGATTTATGTTTATGTTCTATCTGCAGTTTACTTTAATGCTGATGTGATTGATAATCTGGAAAAGATATTGAGCTAACTATGAAAATTGAAACAAATTGCTTTAAGCATAGAACATACCTAAACTTAACATGGTATCAGAGCTGGGGTGAAGAAAATGCCCAAGAAAGAGTTAAAGAGCAGTCACTGAAGATAGTTGGGAAAGGACAAAAGAATCAATGGATTCCTCATCCTTCTCCAAATTCGCCAAGGGTAAAGTCGAAGCAGAGTATATCATCAAAATGACGTAGCAGAATCTTGTGATGGCTTACCTACAGATCACTTCAATGGGAAGTCTGAATCTCAAGGTGAGAGGAAAGGAAAATTCCTTGCTTACAATAAGTTCAGACATTATGTGAAGCAGGGTCCAAATGGCAGGGACACATCTATTGATGAAGATAACAATCATTCCAATGAAATCTTTAATGATAGAAGGAATGACAGATAATGCAGGTCATGAAGGAAATGACCAACTCTTCAAGGAAAGGAAGGAACCCCAGGTATGAAGAATCAAATGTTGTTTCTGATAAGATAAAGAAGCGTTATCTTGTATTGGCCCTCTCCTTCAGATTCCGTGGGAATCTCGCTTATTGATTATAGTGCTTCAAGGGACTTCATCAGATAGAAGTGTGCTCTCTTGAATTTGGTAAGAAACAATCATGGGATTATACTTGGAGTCGACGCCACCTATCCTAGAAAGGGTGTAGTAAATTTTACCCCTCAATTGAATGAGGGTAACTCGATTCATTTACGAAATCTCTTTTATGTACCCGATCACAAGAAGAATCTGTGTCCATTTTGGAAATGGATGTGAAAGGTTTTAGGGTGGCATTCATCGATGGAAAGGTACATGTTTGAAAATGGAATTTTCAAAGATGATTTTACTCATGGGTTTAGGGTTGGAAATTTGTACCAAGTTGCAGGATGGTCCATTCAAGACCATGTTAGTTGACACATCTCATCTATAGCACCGAAGGTCTACTTATTGTGGGGATCTACCTAATGTGAGTCAAATGGTGACTGGGATGCCTGAATTCAAAAGGAGCATGGAGGTACATGTCTGAGATGTACCGAAGGAAAATCTTACAAAGGGACCATTCCCCTAATGTAGCAGGCTCATAGGCTTGGAACAACCAGAGGGGTTTGAGATTCATCGGGAATCTAATGTATGCAGGTGGAACAAAGCCATCTATGGCTTGAAGCAAATCACATCAGGTTTGATATGAGAGAATTGATAGTTTCTGTATTCAAGCTTCTATGATCCATAATGAATTAAACAAAGTCTTTTGGTAGACTAAACCATTGTTTGAATATTGTGGATGATAGACCTCTCATACCGACACCTTCTAAGAACGACCTATTTTTGCTAGGTGCAAACCCTCTCACTTGTAGAAGTAAGAGGGAGTTGGATTCTGAATGTGGAATGGTAAACTGCAAGCCCATGACTACCTCGAGGAAATTAACTTTCAAAAGTTATATGGTGATGATGCTAGACCAAATTTGGGAAATGCCTCTGATTTTCATAAACTCATTTGCATTGATGTTCTTGGTGAAATTTTGTCCATATATATGTTTTGCAGTTAGCATGGTGAACTAATATTTGGTTGAGCCTCACTAGATTGGTGCGAAGAATCTTCTGAGATATCTTCAGGGAACAATCTCTCATGGATTGAGATACACTGCTAGAAATATGAAGCTGCATGATTATTCAAATGTTGACTTGGCAGGTAGTGTGGAGGATCACTAGAGAACTTCTCAGTGCTGGTTCTCTTTGGATTATACTTCGATATCATGGATGAGCAAGAAGAAATCGTTTGCTATAAGAACCACCGAGACGGAATACATAGCTACAAGTATGATCTCATGTGAAGCTTCCTAGTTGTGGAAGCTCTTTAGTGAGCTGTTTATACACATGATGAATACCATTGTGATCCTCTGTGACAACCAGGGGGGATTCGATTGTTGAGAAATCCCGTATTTGATGATTGCTCCAACAAATAGATATCAGATACTACCTTATTTGCGATATGGTAAGTCAAAGAGCGAGGAGGCTCCATTGCATTGAGACTGATGTATAGGTTGCAGACATTTTGTCAAAGCCCTGGGGAAAGGTGAAATCTGTGACTTTCATGAATGAATTGGACTCGTTGAGAGACCTTCGTATAAGGGTATTGCATGTTGCATGCATTGGGCTCTGGGAGATCTGGAGGGCTTGGCATACTTACTGGAGCAACACACAATCATAGGGCGACTCACCCTCCCCTAATGGTGTGCTGTGTATAGGGTGAATAGCTCAGCCTGCCCCTGTGATACCCCGAGGCAACTTTGGGATAGGATGATTCATTCTCATGTGAGCCAGATGATTAGTTCTCCTATGGGACATGATGATTAGTTCTCTTATTGAGGCATCTTGCCCATGCAGTCTGGGACGCATGAGAAGTACCTCTCATCTGATCAATGAGCAGGGAAATGGGGTTAGGGACCATAGTAGTACTATCGATGGAAGCATCATTGCATCTATCGTACTCCCTATGCTAGGATGACCTCCAACTGATCTGGGATCAGTATGAGTGGTTTGAGACACTCTCTTGTGATATTGATATGGGATCAATAAAACTGACTTCGAGTATGTAAGAGTGATATAACACACTCTCTTCAGATGAAACTGACTTCAAGTCAGTAGAGAATGGTATGAGACATTCTCGTTCAATTCTTCCTCTTTATGGTTCAACAGATCAGAGTTGACAGAGCTCAGGAGAGCAGAGCAAAGATCAAGAAAGCAGAGAAGAGAAAATCTCAAAATAGCAGAGCAGTTCAGGACATTGATGGCAGAGATAGTACAATCAGACATATGGATTAGCGGATGTAGTTCTCCCTAGTTGAGAAAGGAATACCATTGTTGTCATGGAAGGAATGCTCTCACACGTAAACACTAAGATAAAGAAGCCACACCTTCAACTATCCTTAACGTTGTTATAATTAAGGATGCTCTATCTATTGTTTGGATTGAATCACAATCATGAATGATAGATCTAAGTCTTATGATGAATTTTGTAACATTATTGACAACATAGTATATGACAGCAAGATGTATGGTGCAACAAAGGTGTAGCATTATGGACAACAAGATGTATGGTGCAACAGTATGGACAACAATATGTATGGTGCAACAATATGGACAACAAGATGTATGGTGTAGCAATGATGCAGCAATATGGACACCAAGATGTATGGTGGAGCAGTGTGAGAACAATGCTACATGGTGCGGCAATGATACATCAATGGGACAGCAATGGCATCTTGGTGCAGTATGGTGTAGCATATGGTACAACAATGGGACATCAATGGTCAATGGCATATAGTGCACAATGGGATAGCAATGGTACAATGGTACAACATGGGACAAGTAGTACTTAGTGCAGCAAATTCATGGTGTTGTTATGGTATGGCAAAGCACACCAGGATAGCCATGCCATTGTGTAGTAGTGGCACAATGGGACAGCCCTAACACAGTGCAGGAGTGGCACAACGAGACATCCATGGCATAGTGTAGCAGTGGCACAATAGGACAGTCTCTTCAAGAGTTGTAGGAATGATCTAAAGAACATCCTATTCCAACATGTATTCATGGAGATATGAATTTTTTTGTGTTATCTGAAAATTCATCAAGGTTGGCCAACAACCAAATTACCTCCATCTATCCTCAATGTTTTATTATAAATAGAAGATGTTTTCAAGTCATTTTGTACACACACTTTACTCTTTATCTCTCTCCACTTGTTTTGGGTTTTGGTGGCAAGAGACATCTAGATGATGAAGCCCTAGACGCAGGAGGAAATGAGATAGTCTGGTCGTAGTCAAGAAGTATTCTTTACATTGTACTAATAGAGATATGATGCCCTAACAGCAGTCCAAACTAGGAGTTGAAGTTCTTGTTCAATGGTGCACTAATCCGCTATCAAGGGAGGGTTGATGCTGTCCGAAATGCAGTATTAAAGGAAGAGTCATAGCCGCAGCCTTGGAGGAGCCCTAGCTGCTGTAAAACATGACCTAGCCACAAGCCTTATATGTTGTCCTAAAGGGATTAAATCATAGTTAAGAGAGGCTCCTTTGCTACCCCAAAAGAAGGCTCTTCATCACACGAAGGAGGCTTCCATACGCTATCAAAGGAAGCTCCGAAAGAGCCCTAGCTGAAGTCTTCTATTCACAGCTAAGATGCAGTCAAAGGGAGCCTAAATGAACCCCTAATCCACAATAAGAAAGAGACTCAACACACAGTCCTAAAGGATGTGTTTTAGGTGTTGTTCAAGTAATGAGACCTAACACATCTTAGCTGCATTTTTGAAGCCCAACTGTGTTGAAGGGAGAAGTCTCTACAATTGTCTTATGAGGAGGACATATACGCTGTCAAAAGAGGTTCTAACTACTAATTAAGGAGGGATCTACTACGCTAGCCAGAGGAACTATAAGCCACTATAAAGAAAGGCTTCACAGTTATGATGAGGTCCTAAGCTACAATAATGAGAGACCTCAATCCGCTGAGGGGAAGAAGCCCAAACAACATATCGAGACTTGAAGGATCAACATAGTATTTTAATGGCAACATGATGATGACAACATTGTGATTGAAACTATTCCCAAGGACTGTTTATAGAGTTGGTACCCTACAATCATCTTATATTAATGAAATCTGTCCTAGACCAAAGTTCAGATCAGCACACTCAGATTGAGTCAAGTCCTTGTAGGACTTATACTACTGCATTGATATTATTTTTTGATTGAGGATCAGAGGCCAGACTTGCTGTTGACCTAGGCCACAGGCCATAGCCAACAACAAAGGTATTGACTTGAAAGCGTGATAATGGTGGAGCTGCACCTCGAAGTCATGCATTGTTAACTATGTGAAGGAAGAGGATTGAATGTTGATGCCATATCTCATAAAGCAGTTACAACTAGTGCAATGAGTAGTTATCAGTGCTTTTGGGAGCTGTATTGGGTCAAGGGTTGACAATGTTCGACTCAGTTTGATGAGCATCCTATTGGTTCCATATGGATGAACTTCAGAAGAAGGTGCTGTCTAGTTTGACCAACATTGACTTCTCTGGTCAAGAGTTTTCTACTACTGTCATAAATATCAGTTTTGTATATTTGTACTACCTCTCTGCTGAACTATTGAAGGTCATAAGAATTTTTGATCAAGGGTTTCCCCACATTGGGGTTTGTCCCTGGCTAGTGCCAGATCTAGTGTCCTCCTATCTTGGCTTGTTTTATGTGATTTATGTTTATGTTCTATCTGCATTTTACTATCATGTTAAATGTGATTGCTAATCTGAAATTGATATTGAGTTAATATGGAAAATTGAAGTAAATTTTCTCTAAGCATAGAACATACCTAAAATTAACAATAACCCTTTGAGTGCTATTATTGATTTAGTTTTGTACCTCTTGAATTGGAATTGGGTTAGGTAGCTAAACATAAACTTTGAGTTTTCTTCCAAGTCTGGGTACTTGTCTATGATTTCTGGCACATATGCAAACCTTGAAAGTGTGAGAAGGTGCAAGACTAAACTCCTGGGATAAATACCCATTTGATTTTAAGGACTTCTCTTACATTGATGTCAGAGTGTTAGCAACGAAATTTGCAAATATCTTAACACAAAGAAACAAGCAATCAAATTCCATTAAAATGCACTCAACTTTGAATATGCCCAAAATCAGAGGAAATAACTAAGTTGTAATGTGATCCAAGAAAATGCCCCATACTATCATCCTTTGCTTAGTAAATCTTACAAGGAAATGGGTTAGGTATGTGTTTAAGCCCTATACCATCAAAAAGATAGAATCTAAAGGTAGCCCCAACAATCTGAACAGGCAACAGGATATGATAATAATATATTCAAAGAGTTGTTTCTTAATAAAACAAACAGAAAGCCAAAACACATACCTGCTTTAGGCAAAAACTATGGAAGATTGGCCTCACAGAAAAAATAGTAGTAAATGCACAGCTTGTAAACCTGTCTTGGAATTCCAGAAGGGTTGTTGATAGAAGCGCCTCACTTGTTAATGCTATAGGATACTCCCCCAACCATATTGGAGTTAATGTGTGCACCCAATCTTGAAAGCACACGGATCACAGATTATCTGTCTGCTCAAAAGTTTCCCAAATCGTTGAACACAAAATATTTAGAGCGCAACTTAAAATTTTTAATTTTCCCACAAAAATCTTTGAAAAGTATCCATCCTAATATTTTTTAAATGTTCATTTGCCATTAGTTATATTAATTGGCAATTTTACTTTATTAATACAAACCATATAATATAAACTCACATTTGCATCCTATAAATTATATAAACTCACATTTTCATCCTATAAACTATTCCCCTTAGAGGCACCAGGAGGTGGTTTTGTACCATGTGCATAGTTTATATTATTACTAAACCTTAAAAATCACTTGTAGTACCTAGGATCATAATGGTGTTTCTTCTTAGATGATGTCGAAGAAACCAACAAAAGCCATCCTTGTTGGGAAAATCCTCACATTAACACCCATACAACATCTATATACCTATGGTTTATAATGGTGGAAAATAGTGCTCCCCATCACCTAATTGTGCAAAAATCCCAAACTAACCTAGATGCTATGTCAAACATGTCCCCGATATTAAAATATTATTCTACATTATCCATTAGCTCATGGAGATAGAGGGTTCAAGGAATCTCACTTGATGGTTGGGGACTATAGTCCATCAAGAGGTCAAATGTCAGGCTAATGGTATTAAGGACACCTCAAGGTCAACCAACACTAATGAAATGTATCAGTTTTTGGAACATTGACCTATCAAAATGTCACAAAACTGGGTAGTAGACATTAATAAGTAGGACACTAGTCACCAACAATTAACCTTTGATATCAATAGAGTAATGATGTGGTGAGTGGATGTGGACTCGGGGATACTGCACATCAATTGTGTGGCAGTTGATTTGACATGATAACGTTTCATTATGATGTGGCACCGAGGTGATGTCTAAGTGGTAACCATATAGTGATGACATGGATGTTGGGATTTCGGATGTTAAGATATCAGCTAATTAGTATCAATGACACTCTTTAACATCTTCGTGAGGGCCCGGTGGCTTGATAGCTCGATCATTGGCCTTTCAGGATATCAGGTATTGAGACATTAGGGCTTCAATCTAAAATCTCTTTTTTATGTTAGGTGTCAAGTATCGAGACAGTAATTATGTATAGAGCATTAAGGAAAATCATGTGTTTCATGTGAATTTGGGCACGCTTAGAAGTCAGGTTGAAATTTGCTACAAGTGTCACTATTTTTCTATAAGAAACAGTCTAAAGTGAAGGTGAATATGCTTAATGTGATATTGGATGGCAATGATCCTAAGGATAAGTTGGAAAATTCAAAAGTGCACCTATCCAATGCATCAAAACAACTAGTGGTAGGGTTAATCTAACAAAAAACAAGGTTGTAGTGTTTCTTGTAGTTGCAAAATAGAGTAGAGTGTAAGAAACAATGAATAATAAATAATGAACAAGAAATTAAAAGTAGTAATGCAAATGAACTAAATTCAAAGTAAAAATTCTATATAACTAATGTAACAGTGCTACAACTATCATCAACAAATGTTAAGATAATCTGCAAGAAAAAATTGCTCATAAACAAATGTGTGAGAATAAATTATACAAGAGGGATATCGACCACCAAGGTTGGGCCTTAACACAGGGAAACTTAAAAACCTTAGAAGAAATGTAAACTAAGAGCTGAAATCAAATATCACTTCGATTAACAAAAATGTTGTTTGTACATAACAAAGTTACAAAACATTCTTGGAATCTAAACCTCTTGTATTATTCACATTCTTTCCTATGATTTTCTTCTAATCCTATTATGCTACTCAAGCCTATTCTTTGTACAAGTGGATAGGAGGAAAACTCCTTGAGTGGAGGAATTCTTTCCCTCCAAAAAGCAATAAAAACCTAGATCTTGTTTCCTCAATCACAGCGTAGCAGTAGTAAGGAGGATTTGCTATCCTTAGGAAGTCATGTTGGGTTTATCACTAACCCACCAAAACCACTCATAGGCCCTAGGATGATAATGGTGTTTCTCCTTAGATGATGTCCAAGGCCCAAAACAAAGCCATCCTTATGGGGCAAAATTATCCTCACATTAACACCCATAAAACATCTATATACCTATGGTTTATAATAATGGCAAATACTGCTCCCCATCACCTAATTGTGAAAAAATCCCCAACTAACCTAGATGCCATGTGAAACATGTCCTCAATATTAGAATATTATCCTACATTATCCATTAGCTCATGGAGATAGAGGGTTCAGGGATTCTCACTTGATGGTTGGGGACTATATTCCATTAAGAGGTCAAATTTCGGGCTAACTGTATTAAGGACGCCTCAAGGTCAATCAACACTAATGAAATCTATTAGTTGTTGGTACATTGACCTATCAAAATGTCACAATATTGGGTAGTATACATTAGTAAGTAGGACACTAGTCACCAACAAGAAACCTTGATATCAAAAGAGTAATGATGTGGTGAGTGGATGTGGACCCGGGGATACCACATGTCAATTATGTGGCAGTTCATTTGACACGCTAACATTTCATTATGATGTGGCACCAAGGTGATGTCTAAGTGGTAACCATAGAGTGACGACGTGGATTTTGGGCTTTTGGATGTTAAGATATTAGCTAATTAGTATCAATGACACTCTTTAGCCTCTTCCCAAGGGCCCGATGGCTTGATAATGCGACCATTGGCCTTTCAAGGTATCAAGTATTGAGACATTAGGGCTTCAATCTACAAGACCGTTTTTATGTTAGGTGTCGAGTATCGAGAGAGTAAGTATGTATAGAGCATTAAGGAAAGTCATGTGCTTCGTGTGAATTTGGGCAAGATTAGAAGTCGGGTTGCAAACTGCTACAAGTGTCCTCATTTTTCTACAGGAAAGAGTCTAATGTGAAGGTGGATATGCTAAATGTGATATTGGATAGCAATGATGCTAAGGAGAAGTTGGAAAATTGAAAAGTGCACCTATCCAATGCATCAAAACAACTTGTGGTTGGGTTAATCTAACAAAATGCAAGGTTGTAGTGTTTATTGTAGTTGCATAATAGAGTAGAGTGTAAGAAATAATGAATAATACATAATGAAAAAAAAATAAAAAAATAGTAATGGAAATGAACTAAATTCAAAGTAAAAATTCTATATAACTAATGTAACAGTGCTAGAACTATCATGAACAAATGTTAAGATAATCTGTAAGAAAAAATTGCACATAAACAAATATGTGAACATAAATGATACAAGAGGCATATCGGCCACCTAGGTTGGGCCTTAACACAAGGACACTTAAAAACCTTAGAAGAAAGCTAAACTAAGAGTTGAAATAAAATATCACTTCGATTAACAAAAATATTGTTTGTACAAGAGAAAGTTACAAAAAATTCTTGGAATCTAAACCTCTCATATTATTCACATGATTTCCTATGATTTTCTTCTAATCCTATTATGCTACGGAAGCCTATTGTTTGTACAAGTGGATATGAGTAAAACTTCTTGAGTGGAGGACTGCTTTCCCTCCAAAAAGCAATAAAAACCTAGATCTTGTTTCCTGGATCACCGAGTAGCAGTAGTAAGGAGGATTTACTATCCTTAGGAAGTCGTGTTGGGTTTGTTAGTAACCTACCAAAACTACTCGTAGGCCCTAGGATGATAATGGTGTTTCTCCTTAGATGATTTCCAAGGCCCCAAACAAAGCCATACTTGTGGGGAAAAATTATCCTCACATTAACACCCATACAACATCTATATACCTATGGTTTATAATGATGGAAAATAGTTCTCACCATCACCTAAATGTGTAAAAATCCCCAACTAACTTAGATGCCATGTCAAACATATCCTCGATATTAGCATATCATCCTATACTATCCATTAGCTCATGGAGATAGAGGGTTCAAGAACTCTCACTCGATGGTTGGGGACTATAGTCCATCGAGAGGTCAAATTTCGAGCTAACTGTATTAAGGACACCTCAAGGTCAACCAACAGTAATGTAATGTGTTAGTTGTTGGTACATCAACCTATCAAAATGTCACAATATTGGGTAGTAGACATTAGTAAGTAGGACACTAGTCACCAACAAGAAACCTTGATATTGGCGATGAGCACCACTAGGCCAACTATTCACCTTAGAGGCATTGGCAGGTGGTTTTGTACCATGTGCATAGTATTTATTATTACTAACCCACCTAAACCACTTGTAGGCCCTACGATTATAATTGTGTTTCTCCTTAGATGATGTCCAAGGCCCCAAACAAAGCCATCCTTGTGGCGCAAAATTATCCTGACATTAAAACCCATACAATATATATATATACCTATTGTTTATAATCATGGAAATTAGTGCTCCCCATCACCTAATTGTGAAAAAATCCCCAACTAACCTAGCTGCCATGTCAAACATGTCATTGATATTATCATATCATCCTATATTATCCATTAGCTCATGGAGATAGAGGGTTGAAGGAATCTCACTTGATGGTTGGGGACACCTCAAGATCAACCAAAACTACTATAATGTATTAGTTGGTGGTACATCAACCTATCAAAATGTCACAATATTGGGTAGTAGACATTAGTAAGTAGGACACTAACCACCAATTGAAAACCTTGATATTGGCGATGAGCACCATTAGCCGAACTATTCACCTTAGAGGCACTGGGAGGTGGTTTTGTACAATGTGCATAGTCTGTATTATTACTAACCCACCGAAAACACTCGTAGACCCTAGGATGATAATGGTGTTCCTCCTTAGATGATGGCCAAGGCCCCAGAAAAAGCCAGCCTTGTGGGGAAAAATTATCCTCACATTAACACCGATACAACATCTATATACATATGGTTTACAATGATGGCAATTAGTGCTCCCCATCAACTAATTGTGCAAAAAGCCCCAACTAACCTAGATGCCATGTCAAACATGTCCTCTATATTAGCATATCATCCTACATTATCCATTAACTCATGGAGATAGAGGGTTCAAGGACTCTCACTTGACGGTTGGGGACTATAGTCCATCGAGAAATCAAATTTCAGGCTAACTCTATTAAGGACACCTCAAGATCAACCAACACTAATGCAATGTATTAGTTGTTGGTACATCAAGCTATCAAAATTTCACAATATTGGGTAGTAGACATTAGTATGTAGGACACTAGCCACCAACAAGAAACCTTGATATTGGCGATGAGCACCACTAGGCCAAATATTCACCTTAGAGGTACTAGGAGATGGTTTTGTACCATGTGCATAGCTTATTTTATTACTAACCCACCAAAACCACTCGTAGGCCCTAGGATGATAATGGTGTTTTTCCTTAGATGATGTCCAAGGCCCCAAACAAAGCCATCCTTGTGGGGCAAAATTATCCTCACATTAACACCCATACAACATCTATATACCTATGGTTTATAATGATGGAAAATAGTGCTCCCCATCACCTAATTTTGCAAAAAGCCCCAACTAACCTAGATGCCATGTCAAACATCTCCTCGATATTAGAATATCATCCTACATTATCCATTAGATCATGGAGATAGAGGGTTCAAGGACTCTCACTTGATGGTTGGGGACTATAATCCATCGAGAGGTCAAATTTTGACTAATTGTATTAAGGACACCTCAAGGTCAACCAACACTAATGCAATGTATTAGCTATTGGTACATCGACCTATCAAAATTTCACAATATTGGGTAGTAGACATTAGTAAGTAGGACAGTACCCACCAACAAGAAACCTTGATATTGGCGATGAGCACCACTAGGCAAACTATTCACCTTAGAGGCACTGTGAGGTGGTTTTGTACGATGTGCATAGTCTGTATTATTACTAGTCCACCAAAACCACTCGTAGGCCCTAGCATGATAATGGTGTTTCTCCTTAGATGACGTCCAACACCCCAAACAAAGCCATCCTGGTGGGGCAAAATTATCCTGACATTAATACCCATACATCATCTATATACCCATGGTTTATAATGATGGAAAATAGTGCTCCCCAACACCTAATTGGGAAAAATGCCCCAGCTAACCTAAATGCCATGTCAAACATGTCATCGATATTAGCATATCATCCTACATTATCCATTAGCTCATGGAGATAGAGGGTTCAAGGACTCTCACTTGATGGTTGGGGACTATAGTCCATTGAGAGGTCAGATTTCGGGCTAACTGTATTAAGGACACCTTAATGTCAACCAACATTGATGGAATGTATTAGTTGTTGGTACATCTAACTATCAAAATGTCACAATATTAGCTAGTAGACATTAGTAAGTAGGACACTAGCCACCAACAAGAAACCTTGATATCGATAGAGTAATGATGTGGTGAATGGATGTGGACCCGGGGATACCGCATGTCAATTTTGTGGTAGTTGATTTGTCATGCTAACGTCTCATTATGATGTGGCACCAATGTGGGTCTAGATGACATGGCATACCAATGTGGCAAGTGATGTGGCATGTTTACATGCCAATGGAAGGTTGACTTGGCACCGAGGTGATGTCTAGGTGGTAACCATATAGCGACAACGTGGATGTTTGGATTTTGGATGTTAATATATCAGCTAATTAGTATCAATTGCACTTTTTAGCCTCTTTCGAGGACTCGGTGGCTTGACAGCCGAACCATTGGCCTTTCAAGGTATCGGTTATTGAGACATTAGGGCTTCAATATACAAGCTCATCTGTATGTTAGACCGAGTAAGCAAGTTTTGAACTAATGTGATATTTCCCAAGTGGTCGATAGTGGATATAATAGCCAAATTAATTGACTAGGTAAGCTACCATGGAAGTTGATAGGCCATTTTATAATGGTGACATGTGGGCAAAGGGCTTCCATGTGCTTGATAAGAAGAAAATAAATATGTATAGGAGAGAAGTTACAATATAAACTTAAATAATACCAAAGGTAAGATAAAACACCTTTTATTAGACTATCCAAAATGAGAATTTGTAAAGAAGATACTAGGATCCCATCTTATTGTTTATATCATTGCTAAAATCAACATGACCTGATTATTCAATATCTCTTTTAATGGAACCAAAGTTATGTATCACATGAATAGTTATACATAAGAATTCCCATAAATGATATTGATTACTATGTCACATATTGAAATCTTTAATTTCACAAATAGTTTCATTATCTGTAATAGATCAAATAACTATGACTTTAGGCAGCACTTTTGATAGATTTTACTCATTGTTAACTAGATTTATTATTTCTTTGTGACTCAAGTTGAAAAGTGGAAATACGAAATATTTAATAAATGATAGTAAATATTATTGCAAGGGTGCTACCAAGCATATTGCTTGAGGTTTTATATGAGACAAGTATATATTGCTAGAAAAATAGAGATAGGGAATAATTAGTAAATTCCTAAATTCCTTATTTGAAATAAAGAAAAATCCCTACTTTTAGTTTTTTTAATAATTACTAAATTATTTATTTGAACTAATTCCTTATTTGAAATAAGGAAAAATATATATTTTTTTTCTTTTAGTAATTACTAAATTCCTTAGTTGACATAAATAAAAAAATAGAAAATTAGATTTTTCATTGCATGCATTCATAGAAACCTTTTACTTATAGTTCCATTCCAAATACCATTTTTTCCAGAAATAGAAAGTATACATGATTTTTTAAAATTTCAGATTTTTCATTCATATTATTTTACAAATTCACAAGCAGGATATCTACATGCCCAATTTTGTCAGTAAATATAGGCTATTGAAGTAAGTGAAAGTAGTTAGTAACAGTAAAGTCGCTCATAGTAAACTAAGTGTTGAGCCCTCCCCATCATCTGATATTTGATCTGATCTCATCAGTCAGAGTAAATAGGGTAGTTTTGATCCCACAATTGATCCCACCACAATTGAGATGTTAAAATTACTTCCACGCATGATTTTGTCTAATTTTCACAAGAAAAATCTTCGAATTTACAAGCAGCACAAGTTTTTGGTTCAAATCTTTCTCTTTTGGAAGTGAGAGTTCACAAAAAATACAGGTTTTTTCCTACTTTTGATTGTAATTTTGATTACCTTTGTGTAATTTTTTAAACAGTTTTGCCATGTCTTTTTATTATACTCTCTTTTTTTATTAATGAAAAATACTTTTACACAGAATTTGTCCATCCTGGGTTGTAAGTATTTGCAATTCGATTAGTTGATATAGGTTGGTTTGATCACTTTGTTGATACATCAATTATCTACTGAGACTGCATTTAATCCTCAAACAATACAATACATATGAACATAAAAATTTGTGATCTGTTCGAGTCTATTGTTAAATTATTGCTTGGCTATAGGCTTGTAAGTACATTGTACTGGGGTCTTTCCTCTTATTTCATCATATGCTTTAAGGCTTCCGATCCACCTTTTTCATTCACAAACACATATGAAATCCCCCACTCAACTTGTTTGAGTGGTATTCATTTCCTTCACATACATTCATCCTATCTGTAGATGAAGTCCTCCCTGATTTATTTTTGTTTCCAGCAGGTATCCTAAGCTCTTCTAGGTATTTTATTTTCCTATCATGGTGTAATTGATCAAGTTATTGGAGCCATATTACACTAGAGAACATCTGATATAGCCGATTGTACAATGACTGGCATTTTACAGACGTGATGTCTTAATTTTGGTTGATAAATGCTCTTGTTTTTGGTATATATATCATCAATTTGTGTAGTACATTTGATAATTTCATTGAAAATTCATTTCACATTGGTTGGTTAGTTGCAAATTCGTTTTCCTACAATATTTTTTTTTTTAGGAGTAGATTGAAGTTGTCTGAATTTAGTTTTTGTTTGACATATACTGATATAGATCATCAGTTCGAGTAGTATTTTTTATAGTTTCATTGAAAATGCATGATTTTATCATTAGTCATCTTGTAACAAGTTTGTTTCCATACAAAGTAAAGTTGCTCCACTTTGGAATCTAAATTGAGTCTCATTTATCAAAGAATTTCACATTGTTGTATAGGAAATCATATAGTCCAATGTGGCATAGTTCTTCTATAACCAAAAACTGATAAAGAGTTGCAAATGTTTATAGATTTATTGTCTTCTTCCTTTTCCTTCATGAGTAAATGGTTGAAAGTAGACCGTATTTTTCTCACAATTGAGAGATCTCACAAGGATGCAAGTGCTCGTAGAGGCTTCATACATATCATCAGAGTATGGAAGCTTTTGAAGATTGTTGATCTACTGGGGGGATCTAGTATGTATTGTTTGAAAAGCTAAGTAGGATTTCCTCCATTCACGATGAATATTTCTTGGAATCTTTCATCTTATCACCACAATAACCTCATAATAGAGTTTAAAACTAAATTCTTCACAGGATATGCATGACAAATGACTATGATAAACCAATGTAGGAAAGGGAAAATGCACTTACAAACACTAATGGGGGGCATTTTTTGTTTGGACCATTGGAAAGATATTGGAAAGGTCTACAAGGTAGGGTTATTCAAGGCATGCCCCCATATTTGTGGTTTAATACAATGATGAATACTGACTATAGCTATAAAAATTCAACATGTCAAGGGAATTATTTAGCAAAGTTACAAAAGAGAGAGAACTGGCATGAGAATGATGATAATCCCTCAGATTTTCCATGATTATATATATCTAATTAGTGACAAATTAGTGATCAATTTCCCAACAATAGGCATCTGCTGCAAATGCCACCCCCAAACAAGGTTATGAGAGCATAGGGATGAAGGATGGCTGGTGGATTTATTTCTCATACATACCAAACCACAATACTAAAAAAAATATCCACAACTAGACACCAACAATGTTTTCACTCATTGAAAGCTTATCTATGTATCTCACCAAACATTAAAACAATGACAAACCTCTTCCACTTAGGAAAATATAACTCAAGGTAATGATCTCCATTGAATCCATCCCCTCTAGTTCCATAGTATTGGCATAAAGAATTTTAGATCTTGGTTGTGTTGTCGCATAAAGTCTCTAAGCACTCTGACAATGCTCAGATCGGGGATAGTCACTCTGATCGCCAATCTCTCCGTTAAAGTTTTTTCCCTACAGCAGGCTAAGGGGGGTAGACCCTATGGCATAAAAGAGAACCAGTTGTGAATCAGCCGGTTCGGGAGACACAATGAAGCAATCAAATACTTGATTAAGGCTTAGAGAGACTTAGAATTTGATTAAATTCTAAGTGATTACAACCAGTGCCTTATGGAGTCAATGATCCAAGTAAATAATTATCCAATGTTGCTTAGGAAATAATTAACGATTGTTTGAAAATATTTGCCAAACATCTAACATGTAACAAACATCAAAAAATATTCACGCAATGATTAATTTCACTAGATGCACAATTAAATTTCAACATATACAAATACTTTAAATAAGCATGAAATTTGAGTGCTAACCAGTTTCAATCCTAGAGTTTAAATGATTATACTGAAAATCCCAAATCTAGGAAATTTACCACTTTCAAATAGTTAATATTTAAATATAAAAATTTAAGGACATTTAACTATAGAAAAATGACAAACACCACAAAGATTTTCTTTAGATTCTTGTCGTTAGCACCACATCAAATTTTAAATTTGATAATTTAATTAATCCTTAGGAAGACCCGCTCAATGTGCTAACTTGGACTTGATATGGTAAATGAAAATAAAAAAATACTTAACTAAATTTAAAAAAATTTAGGATTTGTTTTAAAGTTTTTTAAATTTTTTATTTTTTATTTTAATTTTTTAATGAGAATAAGAATTAAAATAAAATTCATAAATAAAATAAAATTAAAAAAATGTATGAAACTAAATAAAATAAAAGTATAAAATCAAAACAAAATCGAATTTTTTATTTTTATTTTAATTTCTAAAAAATATAAAACCCAACCAAATAAAAATAAAGAAAAGGGACTTACACTAAAATAACTAAGGGGAACTCGAAAATCTAACCCTAATCTAAAACCAAAATCAAAATTTATTGATGATTAAAAGAAATGCTATATGAAACCAACGCTAACCCTATGACAAAGATCAAACAAAAGATATCGAAGGCTTTTTGGATGCAGGTTTGCATGAGAACTTGACGGCGGCATCGTTTGGAGATGAGGATGAATTATGGGAGAGGTTAGAAGCTCGAGTGAGGGGATTGAGAAGCTTTGGAGAAGCAGATGTCTGCAATGAATGTAGAGGACACAGGTGGAGGGAGCAGTAGGGATCGTTGCATCTAGGAGTCTGAAAAGATATAGGTGGATGGCACATTCTGATATGGAGAATTGCCTTGAAATATTTCATCAACAGTTGAATACTTCACAAAATCACTTTCATTATGTTGCATAATTTTAAGGGCACAAGGCGAGCTATCTTGATAACCATATATATCCTTAAAACCATTGATGACGTCTTGTAAAGAAGCGAAAGAATCTTCAGGAAAATTATTAAATCAATTCAAAGCATCACCCTCTAAAGAGAGGGCAAATGGATGCATTTTGAGATATTCATGATCATACTGGGGAGAACTACAATATATGAGCATTATACGAAAAAATCTATATAGATGCTTTCTAACAGTGATTGAATCACCACCCAAGAACAAAGACAATTTATGAATGGCCACTTACGGAATATCATGGAGAACATCAGTAAAATGACACGAGGTAAAAGAATAACCCATGATGAATAATGAGGGACCAAGTGGATGATAGAGGGAGACCTCTGCTGAAGAAAATCAAGGGATCCACAAGAAGCAAGCTTTGAGTAGAAACTCTTGTAATAAATGAAAGAAGTGGAGTCGCCACTTGAACATGAATCTAACTCTAAACAACTGGATATAAGGGAGGGATTCTTGTTTGAGAAAAAATAAATGAAAAGAAATGTAGTCACCACCCAAAAAAGAAACGAACCGAGAAGTCCAGGTGCTAAAGGTGCAGATGAAATAATTAATGAGATGAGGAAAGATAGGGCGATGAAAAGATCAAATGATGCCAGGAAATGTTATGCCACTTGACACGCTAATGCATGGCGGAAAAGATGAGATGTGCCAAAAAATGTTGACTTTTCCAGCTCGAATAAGAGATGAGAAAGATGAAAGATGAATGATGAATGTCATGAGGACCAAAGACAGGAAAACTCTATCCCCAGCAACGGCGCCAAAAAATGTTGTCGCACAGAGTGTTTAGGCACTACGACAACACTCAGATCGAAAGGCAATAGAATGAAAGTGGTTTTGTGAAGGATTCAACTGTCAATGAAAGATTTCAAGACAATTATCCATATCAGAATGCACCATCCACCTGTACCATTGCAGAGTCCTCCACGCAGCCATCCTTGCTACTCCCTCCACCTACGTCCTCTGCGTTCATTGCAGCCATCCACTTCTCCATAGCCGCTCAATCCCCTCGCTCGAGCTTCTAACCTCTCCCATCATTCATCCTCATGTCCAAATGTTTCCGTCGTTAAGTTCTCACGCAGACCTGCATCCAAAAAGCCTTCGATATCATTTGTTTGATCTTTGTCATAGGGTTAGCGTTGGTTTCATATACCATTTCTTTTAATCAACAATACATTTCGATTTTTGTTTTATATTAGGGTTAGATTTTCAATTTCCCCTTAGTTATTTTAGCATAGGTCCCTTTTTTTTAATTTTTATTCGGTTTTGTTTTATATTTTTTAGAAATTAAAATAAAAATTAAAATATTGATTTTGTTTTGATTTATTCTTTTATTTTATTTTTTTTCATACTTTTTTTTAAATTTCTTTTCTTTATGATTTTGATTTTAATTCTTATTCTCATTAAAAAATAAAAATTAAAAATTAAAAATTAAAAAACTTTAAAACAAATCGTAATTTTTTTTAAATTTAATTAAGTATTTTTTTTATTTTCATTTGCCGTATCAAGTCCAACATAGCACATTGAGTGGGTCTTCCTAAGGATTAATTAAATTATCAAATTTAAAATTTCATGTGGTGCTAAGGACAAGAATCTAAAAACGAAATCTTTGTCGTGCTTGTTATTTTTCTATAGTTAAATGTCCTTAAATTTTTATATTTAAATATTAACTAATTGAAAGTGGTAAATTTCCTAGATTTGGGATTTTCAGTATAATCATATAAATCCTAGGATCTAAACTAGTTAGCACTTAAATTTCGTGGTTATTTAAAGTATTTGTATCTCTTGAAATTTAATTGTGCATCTAGTGAAATTAATCATTGCTTGAATATTTTCTAATGCTCGTTACATGTTAGATGTTTGGAAAATATTTTCAAGCAATCGTTAATTATTTCATAAGCAAGAGTGGATAATCATTTACTTGGATCATTGACTCCATAAGGCACTGGTTGTAATCACTTAGAATTTAATCAGATTCTAAGTCTCACTAAGCCTTAATCAAGTATTCGATTTCTTCGCTATGTTTCCTGAACCGGCTGATTCACAGCTAGTTCTCTTTTATCCCATAGGGTCTAGCCCCCTTAGCCTGCTATAAAGAGATGACTTAAATGGAGATATCGGGATCTGGGTGACAACCCCCAGTCTAAGCGTTGTCGCAGTGGCTAGACACTCTGTGCAACAACAGGCTGCTCTTTGGGAATCCCTTAAATTCGTATACCTCGGCTCATTACAGTGATGAATCAAACAAGTGAATAATGTGATTTCAAAGATACCTTAGCTCATTTGCAATGAACATTGATTTAAAAAAGTGGGTAATGAGATTTCAGGTTGCTTACTCTACAACTCTCTCTTCAAATTTTAAACACAATGCTTTCCTTCAATTTCTACCACAACACCTCTAGCTTGGCACAGACTCACACATATTTCAAGACCAATGGCTTCTTGGGTTGGTTATATGGAATGGAAACTATGGTGGCATGTGTTCTTTCTACATGAAGAAGAATGTAATAATGACAAGGAAAGAACCTCTCCAAGAAAAAACATATGTTATGCCTCCGATGCATGAGGATCATGTGTCTTCCATATAACATTTTGAGTTTGTACTTGGAACATATGATCAACAGTGTAGGTGAAAGAGCCTTTAATATAGCATGGTCAAAAGATAGAACCTCTGCAAGGGATACAAGGCAACAATGATATATTGGGTTATGAGAGGAAGCCCATCCTTTGATAAGAAAACACATGTGATGTTTTCGTATGGGGTTTATAGATAAATCATGCCAGATTTTTAGGTAACTCCCTTCTACCAGATCCATGCAGAGGACCCTCTTTTCCTTATAGAGAGACTTATCCCAGACCAAATCCATCTCTTTTACCCAGCTTTCTATCCAGAGCCTAAGATGGTAGGATAGCTTCCGTTTCAGCTTTAGAGGAATACCCTCTATTTAACAGTGGGAATTCGATGCATTGAGGATTCTCTTTTACTTGGCTCCAAATCTTTGTATTTCTTCTTCTTAGCATTGTGATAGTCATGCTTAGATATTTTTGAGTAGGATTGGTTCTTGCTTTTATAGGGTTGGCCTTTGAAATCCCACTTTGCACTGCCACTTATGAACTGAGAAGTCCTGTTCATGTAATTTTGGTCATTTGTTGGACATTAAGTAACCTATCTTACCTTCCCAAGGACTCCCTTTCCTCTTCCTCTCTTGGATTCAACTCCTGTGTTGCTTCTCAAGCAATATTTTTGGTGCTTATTATGGTTTTATAATAATTAAGCATAACATTCAACATTTAAAAAAGGACAAACATCTTCCACTTAGAAAAACAGAATGCAAGGTCTTGATCTCTATTGAATCCATTCCCTCTAGTTCCATAGTGTTGACATAAAGAATTTTAGCTATTGGCTGCTCTTTGGGTAGTCTCCTGACCAGGTGCTTCTCGATTAGATGCGTGTTAGGTTTATTTCTGCGATTTTATTATTAATGTGAATGTTTATCCCTAAAACTTGTATACCTTGGCTCATTGCAGTGATGAATCAGACAAGTTTATAATGTGATTTCAAGGATACCTTATCTCATTTGTAGTGAACATTGATTTAAACTAGTGGGTAATGACAGGGAAAGAAACTCTCCAAGAAAAAGTATATGTTATGTCTCCCATGCATGAGGATCATGTGTCTTCCATATAGTATTTTGAGTTTGTACTTGGAACATATGATCAACAGGGTAGGTGAAATATACTTTAAAATAGTGTGGTCAGAAGAGAGAACCTCTGCAAGGGATACAGTGCAGCAATGATATATTGGGTTATGAGAGAAAGCCCATCCTTTGATAAGAAAACACATGTGATTTTTTCATATGGGGTTTTCAGATAACTCATGCTAGATTTTTAGGTAACTCCCCTCTACCAGCTCCATGCAGAGGATCCTCTTTTCCTTATAGAGAGACTTATCCCCAACCAAATCCATCGCTTTTACCCAAGTTTCTATCTAGAGCCTGAGATGGTAGGATAGCTTACATTTTGGCTTTAAAGGAATACCCTCTGTTTAACAGTGGGAATTCAACGCATTGAGGATTATTTTTTACTTGGCTCCAAATCGTTGTATTTTTTCTTCTTAGCATTGTGATAGTCATGCTTAGATATTTTTTAGTAGGATTGGTTCTTGCTTTTATAGGGGCGGCCTTTGAAATCCCACTTTTTACTGCCACTTACGAACTAAGAAGTCTTGTTGATGTAATTTTGGTCATTTGTTGGAAATTGATTAACCTATCATACCTTCCCAAGGACTCCCTTTCCTCTTCCTCTCTTGGATTCAGCTCCCGTGTTCCTTCTCAAATAATATATTTGGTGCTTATTATGGTTTTATAACAGTTAAGCATAACATTCAACATTAAAAAAAGGACAAACCTCTTCCACTTAGCAAAACACAATGCAAGGTCTTCATCTCCATTGAATCCATTGCGTCTAGTTCCATAGTGTTGGCATAAAGAATTTTAGCTACTGGTTGCTCTTTGGGTATCCTTAAAATTCGTATACCTTGGCTCATTGCAGTGATGAATCAGACAAGTGTATAATGTGATTTCAAGGATACCTTATCTCATTTGCAGTGAACATTGATTTAAACTAGTGGGTAATGAGATTTCATGTTTCTTACTATACAACTCTCTCTTCAAATTAAAAAAAAAAAAAAAAAAAAATCCTTACTTCCACTTATGCCACAACACCTCTGGCTTGGCACAAAATCACAGATAGTTCAAGATCATTTGCTTCTTAGGTTGGTTTTATGGAATTCCAGCTATGGAGGCATGTGTTATTTCAGCATGAGGAAGAATGTAAGAATGACAAGGAAAGAAACTCTCCAAGAAAAAGTATATGCTATGTCTCCGATGCATGAGGATCATGTGTCTTCCATATAGTATTTTGAGTTTGTACTTGGAACATATGATCAATAGGGTAGGTGAAAGACCCTTTAATATAGCATGGTCAAAATATAGAACCTCTGCAAGGGATATAGGGCAGCAATGGTATATTGGGTTATCAGAGGAAGCCCATCCTTTGATAAGAAAACACATGTGATGTTTTCGTATGGGGTTTCTAGATAACTCATGATAGATTTTTTGGTAACTTGCTTCTACCATCTCCATGCAGAGGACCCTCTTTTCATTATAGAGAGACTTATCCCAGACCAAATCCATCCCTTTTACCCAGCTTTCTATCCAGAGCCTGAGATGGTAGGATAGCTTTTGTTTCGGCTTTAGAGGAATACCCTCTGTTTAAAAGTGGGAATTCAATGCATTGAGGATTCTCTTTTACTTGGTTGCAAATATTTGTATTTCTTCTTAGCATTGTGATAGTCACGCTTAGATATTTTTGAGTAGGATTGGTTCTTGCTTTTATAGGGGTGGCCTTTGAAATCCCACTTTGTACTACCACCTATGAACTGAGAGTAGATTCCTAAGTATGAACTGCTCAACCTTCATGATAAGGCCTCAGCAAAGTATGAAGCCACATGGTGAACTGAACTCCCATATGGTGAGAAAGCTCATAAATATAGGGCAGGATACTATTTGTTGTTTTCCTCTTCATGATTGTCCTCTGAAACAGCCTCTACACACTGTAGAAGAAGAGCTAGAAGATGCAATCCTTCTTCTTCAGAACAAGAATTTGTAGTTGGACTATTAATGTTCCTGAAGCTTCCTTCCATGTTACATATGATTCATTGAATCTCTCATCCTCCCTTCTTACTAGAGTTTCTTGCATTTTGCTTATATATATATATATATATATATATATATAACTCACCTAATCTATAAGTATATTTTGGTTGAATGTTTATCTAATATCATATGGAATGTAAATAAAATTTGAATTTAACATTTTGCAAAGCATATTCATTAGCAAAAACTATCCATCAGTTAAGTATCATTGAATGTTGTAGAAAGTTGGTTGTTTACCATTCAATTAAATTTTCATAGGTGACGTATACCCCTAACTCATGTTTTGATTGGGTAATACAAACGGTTTTTTATACATCGATTGAAAAACCAAGAGTTGACCCACCACTTATAAAGTGAACATCCAGAATAAAACGTTGAATCCTCAATGGTATAGGTCATACCACTCTAAATTATTGGAGAAGTCCGATTAACATTTCTGAAATTGATGATGCAATGGAAATGATGGCATATTTAGTCTCTGTTTTTCTGTTGAATATTCATTCTCCTTATAGTTATTCTTGGGTTATTGTTCTCTCTAAGGTTGCACCCCTTTCAATACTCTCCCTTTTGTGAATATCACGAGTATAAACATCATTTGCCTTTGCATTTCCTTTGCTCATTTGATTTCCATGACCTTACGTCGTTAAAGCATTTTTTTTTTCCAAAAATACTGATCTTGGTCAAATTCAATAATATCTAAAAATGAGAAATTTCTTATATTTCCTTAAATGTTAAGGAAAATTTAATTATTCTTTAAATTTATTTTAAGTTTTTATATACATATTGTTCTGGATTTGCGGTCACACCAGGTTATTGATTTTGTGAAGAGTTAGGAGAAAATTGTGAATTGTAACAATTCTTCCCAATTGTAGAATTATCAAACTAATCAATTTTATATTGCTTATTATATTTGAGAATAAGTTTGTATATAATTTTTAAAAAAATATGTTTTCAGTCAATTTTATGTTTTGAACTTTTTTTAATTAGAAATTTAAAATCATAAATTTAATTAATTATATGCTTTAATTTTATTTTATTTTTAAATTAAAAATATAAAATCATATGTTTAAATGATTCAAATTACATTATAATGCACTTAATATTTATAACATGGGTAGCCCTTTCCAAATTTAAACTTTCCATTATATATTAATAATATCCATTAAAATTAGAATACATATCTACAAATTTTAATAATAATAAAGAATTCGGTATCTTAATATTTTTTTTATTAGTAATTTTAAAGTTATAAATTACAATTTTTGAAATTATATTACATTTTTCATGTACTATTGTATATAATATTTATAAAATTAAATAAAATAACCATATATTTAATAACCATTTCTTTATTATCAATTTTATGGTTTGAAATTTTTCTAAAATAAAAACATATAATTATAATTTTAAATGTTTGAAATTTCATTGTAATTCACTTGATATTTATAATATTTATGGGCTTTTCAAAGTTTATGTTTTCTACTTTATATTAAATATTATTGATTAAAATATAAATAAACATCTACAAATTTAAATAATTGCATGGAGAGACTTTAGTCCAACATCAATGATTGCATGGGAGACTTTAGCCCAAAGTGAATGAGATGTTGTAAGGTTATGTAATGTTATTTAAGTGTGTTAATTTAGTCAAATTACATAAATATAAAATAAAATAAAATAAGATTTATAATTATTAATAATTAAACCATTTTAGATCCATCTTAACTCTAGATTTAGACAGCCTACAAAGGGATCAAATTTCTCAAGGTGCAAGCTTTTCCTCTAGATCCATCTTAACTCTAGATTTAGTGAGCATAGAGAGGGAATATTTCTCCTCGTGATAATGTTAGATTTTGTTCTATTTGCAGAGTTTGAGAAATCTTACAAAGACCCAGGATTTCACACAAGTGAGAGAGACAATTTACTTGATGTGGTTTATAAACATGTATATGCATCTCCTAGATGGGGAGGAGCAAGTGGAGAGAGAAAATTGTGAATTGTAACCATTTTCCCCAATTGTAGAATTATCAAACTAATCAATTTAATATTGCTTATTATATTTGAGAATAAGATTTCTATGTTTTGAATTTTTTTTAATTAGAAATGTAAAATCATAAATTTAATTAATTATACGTTTTAATTTTATTTTATTTTTAAATTCAAAATATAAAATCATAAATTTAAATGGTTCAAATTACATTATAATGCACTTAATATTTATAATATGGGAAACCCTTTCCAAATTTATACTTTCCATTATATATTAAATATTATCCATTAAAATTAAATTAAATATCTACAAATTTTAATAATAATAAAGAATTTGGTATGTTAATATTTTTTTATTAGTAATTTTAAAGTTATAAATTACAATTTTTGAAATTATATTACATTTTTCATGTATTATTGTATATAATATTTATAAAACTAAATAAAATAACCATATATTTAGTAACTTTTTATTATTATTATCAATTTTATGGTTTGAAATATTTCTAAAATAAAAATAAAAATTATAATTTTCAATGGTTCAAATTTCATTGTAATTCACTTGATATTTATAATATTTATGGACTTTTCCAAGTTTATGTTTTCTACTTTATATTAAATATTATTGATTAAAATAAAAATAAATATCTACAAATTTAAATAATTGCATGGAGAGATTTTAGTCGAACATGAATGATTACATAGGAGATTTTAGCCCAAAGTGAATGAGATGTTCGAAGGTTATGTAATGTTATTTAAAATTGTTAATTTAGTCAAATTACATAAACATCAAATAAAATAAAATAAGAATTATAATCATTAATAATTAAACCATTTTAGATTCATCTTAACTCTAGATTTAGTGAGCATAGAGAGGGAATTGTTTTCTCGATTATAATGTTAGAGTTTGTTCTATTTGCATAGTTTGGGAAATATTACAAAGGCCCAGTATTTCACACAAGTGAGAGAGACAATTTAATTGATG
The DNA here is from genome assembly GCA_031772625.1 of Pinus tabuliformis. Classification (NCBI taxonomy): domain Eukaryota; kingdom Viridiplantae; phylum Streptophyta; class Pinopsida; order Pinales; family Pinaceae; genus Pinus; species Pinus tabuliformis. Next base: position 489,160,451 of record CM062812.1, on the reverse strand, counting down.
TGGTTTATAAACATGTATATGCATCTCCTAGATGGGGAGGAGCAAGTGGAGGGATATGGAGATGAGTATGAGATTGGTTTTTGTGAGAAATCCATCACAACTTGTTAGATTTCTCACTCTACAATGTTTCTATGTGCTTGAGTTTGCACTAAAAGGAAATCTAACACATGTTAGATTTTATTTTACATTGCAATGTTGTTAATCTAGCACACATTAGACTTATTTAGTCCTAAAATGTTGTTATGCTCTTGTCTTTGTGCTAGAAGGAAATATAGCATGTGTTAGATTTCTTTCAAATTTAAATGTGCTTGTGTTTGTATTGGAAGAAAATTTAACACCAGCTAGATTTCTTATACTCTACAATGTTGTTGTTGGCAATGTGCTTGTCTTTGTTGTAGACATAAATCTAGCACTTGCTAGATTTCTCACTCTATAATGTTTCTACGTGCTCGAGTTTGTGCTAAAAGGAAATCTAACACATGTTAGATTTTATTTTACATTGCAGTGTTGTTAATCTAGCACACATTAGACTTATTTAGTCCTACAATGTTGTTATGTTCTTGTGTTTGTGCTTGAAGGAAATGTAACATGTGTTAGATTTCTTTAAAATTAAATTGTGCTTGTGTTTGTGTTGGAAGAAAATCTAACACAATCTATAATTCTTATACTCTACAATGTTGTTCTTGGAAACGTGCTTGTATTTGTGGTAGACATAAATCTAGTGCTTGTTAGATTTCTCACTCTACAATGTTTCTATGTGCATGAGCTTGTGCTAAAAGGAAATCTAACAGATGTTATATTTTCTCTTCCATTGCAATGTTGTTAATCTAGTACACATTAGACTTATTTAGTCCTAAAATGTTGTTATGTTGTTGTGTTTGTGCTAGAAGGAAATATAGCATGTGTTAGATTTCTTTCAAATTTAAATGTGCTTGTGTTTGTGTTGGAAGAAAATTTAACACGGGCTAGATTTCTTATACTCTACAATGTTTTTCTTGGCAACGTGCTTGTATTTGTGGTAGACATAAATATAGCATTTGCTAGATTTCTCACTCTGCAATGTTTCTATGCGCTTGAGTTTGCACTAAAAGGAAATCCAACACACGTTAGATTTTATTTTACATTGAAATGTTGTTAATCTAGCGCACATTAGACCCATTTAGTCCTACAATGTTGTTATGTTCTTGTGTTTGTGCTCGAAGGAAATATAGCATGTGTTAGATTTCTTTGAAATTTAAATGTGCTTGTGCTTGTGTTGGAAGAAAGTTTAACACAAACTAGATTTCTTATACTCTACAATGTTGTTGTTGGAAATGTGCTTGTATTTGTGGTAGACATAAATCTAGCACTTGCTAGATTTCTCACTCTACAATGTTTCTATGTGCTTGAGCTTGCACTAAAAGGAAATCTAAGACATGTTAGATTTTCTTTTACATGTCAATGTTATTAATATAGCACACATTAGAATTATTTAGTCCAAAAATGTTGTTATGTTCTTGTGTTTGTGCTAGAAGGAATTATAGCATGTGTTAAATTTCTTTCAAATTTAAATGTTCTTGTGTTTGTGTTGGAAGAAAATTTAACACAAGCTAGATTTCTTATACTCTACAATGTTCTTGTTGGAAACGTGCTTCTATTTGAGGTAGATATAAATCTAGCATTTACAAGAATTCTCAATCTATAATGTCTCTATGTGCTTGACTTTGCACTAAAAGGATATCTAACACATGTTAGATTTTCTTTTACATTGAAATGTTGTTATTCTAGCACACATTAGGGTTATTTAGTCCTACAATGGTGTTATGTCCTTGTGTTTGTGTGAGAAGGAAATATAGCATGTTTAGATTTCTTTCAAATTAAAATGTGCTTGTTTTTGTGTTGGACGAAGATTTAACACAATCTAGAATTCTTATAATCTAGAATGTTATTGTTCGCAACATGCTTGTATTTGTGGTAAACATAAATCTATCACTTGCTATATTTCTAACTCTACAATGTTTCTATGTCCCTGAGTTTGCGCTAAAAGGAAATCTAACACATGTTATATTTTCTTTTACATTGCAATGTTGTGAATCTAGCACACATTAGACTTATTTAGTCCTAAAATGTTGTTATGTTCTTGTGTTTGTGCTCGAAGGAAATATAACATGTTTTAGATTTCTTTCAAATTAAAATGTGCATGTGTTTGTGTTGGAAAAAAATTTAACACAATCTAGAATTCCTATCATCTACAATGTTGTCGTTGGCAACATGCTTGTATTTATGGTAGACATAAATCTATCCCTTGCTAGATTTATGACACTACAATGTTTCTATGTGCTTGAGTTTGCGCTAAAAGGAAATCTAACACATGTTAGGTTTTCCTTTACAATGAAATGTTGTTAGTCTAGCACACATTAGACTTATTTTGTCCTAAGATGTTGTTATGTTCTTGTTTTTGTGCTAGAAGGAAATATAACATGTGTTAGATTTCTTTCAAATATAAATTTGCTTGTGTTGTGTTGGAAGAAAATATAACACAAGCCAGATTTCTTATACTCTACAATGTTGTTGTTGGCAACATGCTTGTATTTGTGGTGGACATAAATCTAGCACTTTCTAGATTTCTCACTCTGCAATGTTTCTATGTGCTCGAGTTTGCACTAAAAGGAAATCTAACACATGTTAGATTTTACTTTAAATTGCAATGTTCTTAATGTGGCACACATTAAACTTATTTAGTCCTATAATGCTGTTATGTTCTTGTGCTTGTGCTCGAAGGAAATATAACAGGTGTTAGATTTCCTTCAAATTAAAATGTGGTTGTGTTTGTGTTGGAAGAAAACACAATCTAGAATTCTTATACTCTACAATGTTGTTGTTGGAAACGTGCTTGTATATTTGGTAGACATAAATTTAGCACTTGTTATATTTCTCACTCTACAATGTTTCTATGTGCTTGATTTTGCGCTGAAAGGAAATCTAACACATGTTAGATTTTCTTTTACATTGCAATGTTGTTAATCTAGCACACATTAGACTTATTTAGTCCAAAAACGTTGTTATGTTCTTGTGTTTGTGCTAGAAGGAAATATAGCATGTGTTAGACTTCTTTCAAATTAAAATGTTCTTGTGTTTGTTTTGGAAGAAAATTTAACACAATCTAGATTTCTTATACTCCACAATGTTGTTGTTGGCAATGTGCTTGTATTTTTGGTAAATATAAATCTAGCATTTGCTAGGTTTCTCACTCTACAATGATTCTATGCGCTCGATTTTGCGTTAAAAGGAAATCTAACACATGTTAGATTTTATTTTACATTGCAATTTTGTTAATCTACTACAAATTAGACCTATTTAGTCCTACAATGCTGTTATGTTATTGTGTTTGTGCTCGAAGGAAATATAGCATGTGTTAGATTTCTTTCAAATTTAAATGTGCTTGTGTTTTTTTTGGAAGAAAATTTAGCACAAGCTAGATTTCTTATATTCTACAATGTTGTTGTTGGAAACGTGCTTGTATTTGTGGTAGACATAAATCTAGCACTTGCTAGATTTCTCACTCTACAATGTTTCTATGCACTTGAGTTTGTGCTAAAAGGAAATCTAACACATGCTAGATTTTCTTTTACATTGCAATGTTATTAATATAGCACACATTAGACTTATTTAGTCCTAAAATGTTGTTATGTTCTTGTGTTTGTGCTAGAAGGAAATATAGCATGTGTTAAATTTATTTCAAATTGAAATGTGCTTGTGTTTGTGTTGGAAGAAAATTTAACACAAGATAGATTTCTTATACTCTACAATGTTCTTGTTGGCAACATGCTTGTATTTGTGGTAGACATAAATCTAGCATTTACAAGAATTCTCAATCTACAATGTTTCTATGTGCTTGAATTTGCGCTAAAAGGATTTCTAACACATGTTAGATTTCCTTTTACATTGCAATGTTGTAAATCTAGCACACATTAGACTTATTTAGTCCTACAATGGTGTTATGTTCTTGTGTTTGTGCTAGAAGGAAATATAGCATGTCTTAGGTTTCTTTCGAATTAAAATGTGCTTGTGTTTGTGTTGGAAGAAAACTTAACACAATCTAGAATTCTTATACTCTATAATGTTACTGTTGGCAACATGCTTGTATTTGTGGTAAACATAAGTCTAGCATTTTCTATATTTCTCACTCTACAATGTGTCTATGTACTTGAGTTTGCGCTAAAAGGAAATCTAACACATGTTATATTTTCTTTTACATTGCAGTGTTGTGAAACTAGCACACATTAGACTTATTTAGTCCTAAAATGTTGTTATGTTCTTGTGTTTGTACTCGAAGGAAATATAACATGTGTTAGATTTCTTTCAAACTAAAATGTGCTTCTGTTTGTGTTGGAAGAAAATTTAACACAACCTAGAATTCTTATCATCTACAATGTTGTTGTTGGCAACATGCTTGTATTTGTGGTAGACATAAATCTATCCCTTACTAGATTTCTCACTCTATAATGTTTCTATGTGCTTGACTTTGCGCTAAAAGGAAATCTAACACATGTTATATTTTCTTTTACATTGCAATGTTGTTAATATAGCACACATTAGACTTATTTAGTCCTAAAATGTTGTTATGTTGTTGTGTTTGTGCTAGAAGGAAATATAACATGTGTTAGATTTCTTTCGAATGTAAATTTTCTTGTGTTTATGCTGGAAGAAAATTTAACACAAGCCATATTTCTTATACTCTGTAATGTTGTTGTTGGCAACGTGCTTGTATTTGTGGTAGACATAAATCTAGCACTTGCTATATTTCTCACTCTACAATGTTTCTATGTGCTCGAGTTTGCGCTAAAAGGAAATCTAACACATGTCAGATTTTATTTAAATTGCAATGTTGTTAATCTAGCACACATTAAACTTATTTAGTCCTATAATGTTGTTATTTTCTTGTGGTTGCGCTCAAAGTAAATATAACATGTGTTAGATTTATTTCAAATTAAAATGTGCTTGTGTTTGTGTTGGAAGAAAATTTAATACAATCTAGAATTCCTATACTCTACAATGTTGTTGTTGGTAACGTGCTTGTATTTCTAGTAGACAGAAATCTAGCACTTGATAGATTTCTCACTCTACAATTTTTCTATGTGCTTAGGTTTGCGCTAAAAGGAAATATAACACATGTTAGATTTTATTTTACATTGCAATGTTGTTAATGCTAACATGTTTTTGTTTAGGCTAAAAGGGAATCTAGCTTGTGCTGGATTTTTTTTGTCATGTAATGTTGTGATTGGAAATATTTATAAGTTTGTGTTAGAAGTAAATGTAATGCAGACTAAATTTTTCTCACCCTACACTGTTGTTATGTGATTATGTTCGCATTAGAAGGAAATATAGTATGCATTATATTTCTTTCACCTTCTAATGTTTTTATTTGCAATGTTGTGTTTTTTATAAGTGGAAATCTTTGTACTCTATCCCATTCTTAGACCACATATTCCATATGAAGGGCGTTCTAATCATTTGATGTTTTAACATTTTTTATATTCTAACAATAGTCTATGTAGGCATGGACTAAAACCTCATAGTCTCTAAAAGGGAAGGTCAAATGTCATAAGCATGGAGATGTCCCAGGAAATATTATTATTGCAATGTTTTACTGAATTATGTTTACGTTTCTGCTAGAAGGAAATTTAACATGCACTATATTTTCTTTACAATACAATGTTGTTGTTGGAAATCTTCTTGTATGCGATAGAATATAGTCTAGCATGGGTTATATTTACTTTGCCTTGCAATATTTTTAATGACAATTTATTTGTGTTTGTGGTAGAAGGAAATCTAGCTTCTACTAGATTTATTTTGGTTTGCAATGTTTTTCTTGGAAATATGAATGTTTTCATGCTAAAAATAATTCTAGCATGTGCTATATTTCTTTCACTTTACAATATTTTCTTTGACAATATCCATGCATTTGTAATAGAAATAAATCTAGGATGCAAATTAATATTTGTTTTTCTTTGCAAGATTCTTGTTGGAAATATGTTTTTGTTCATGTTAGAAGTAATTCTATCACATTCTATATTTCTTTCACCTTACAAAGTTGCTATGTGTTTGTCTTTGTGCTAGACGAAGATCTAGAAGAAAACCTAATGATCGCCATAGCTAATGTTCTTTCATTGTGTTTTGATTTTATTTTTTCTAAAGCAGACTAAGAATATACATGACTATAAGAGATAAATTTTGTGTATATATGATGTTGTTGTAGTCTCTACAAATTTATTTATTTATTCACAATGTAATGTCTTTTGGAAATGTGCTTATGCTTGTGATAGAAGGAAACCTAGTAGATGTTCGCTTTCCTATATTCAGGATTAGAAGAACATAATAAATTATTTGGTGGTGCCCTTTTTCTAACGTTGATTAGCTATTATTGTGAGTTCTACACTTGTTATTGTTCTTGTTCATTTTGTTACACATATAATGATGCGAGTAGTTATAGTATTTATAAATTCATATTTTCTTCAATAATTCGAAACTGTGATAACAATTGTTTACTTTATTTTCAGAAACCATGGACTATGAAGCTAGTGAGGATTCAAAGGTAGCATCCAAGGAAAAAGCAAGTTCAAGAAACACGACACCAAATTCTTTAAATGGTATGACAATTTTAGTTTATACTTTGTTACAATTGTTAGAGATTGTGTTAATAACTAGTTGTTGATTAATAAAACCCATGGAAATAGCCTTAGGAGTGGGGTTTTAATGAGGAAAACCCATACTAACATGGGTATTTTTTTTTTCCAAGCAACCTTAACTAGGTGATAAATTTTGGTGTCATATAGTAAACTTGCATAACATATGTACTCATTTATTATTGTGCATGTAAATGGAAATCATGTATTATAAGGTTGTTTAATATTATTTGTTATTTCATGTCTTCCGTATTTTTCTTTCTAGAAATTGTGGAAACTAGAGTGCGTGAAATTCGAAGTAAAGTAGCGAAGAGAAAAAGAAAAGCAAGTGATATACAAATGATGCCCCCTTCAACTGGTATGGTGGTTTTATATTTTATGTACTCTTTTAGAAATGGTTGGATTAGGTGGTTTCTTTTCCTAGCAATTTTACCCAGGTGATAACTTTTGGTGTCATATAGTAAACTTGCATAGCATATGTACTCATTTATTATTGTGCATGTAAATGCAAATCGTGTATTATAAGGTTGTTTAATAATATTTGGTATTTCATGTATTCCATAATTTTTTTTCTAGAAATTGCGGAATCTGGTGTGTCTGAAATTTGAAGTAATGTAGTGAAGAAGAAAGGAAAAATAAGTGATATACAAATGATGCCTCCTTCAACTGGTATGGTGGTTTTATATTTTATGTACACTCTCATCGAAATGGTTAGATTAGGTGGTTTTTCAATATTTATAAGAACATTATGTGACAATATTTGAAATTATATTTTCGTTTTGATTAATGCAAATATTTTTTTGTTGTTATTTGCGGAATTGGTTGGCCCAAAAGAAAATGAAATATTACAACCATCACTTAATAAAAATAAAAGTTATTCAACTCAAAAGGTAGTATCAATAACACCTTCTACTTCTACTTTTGAAATGATTAAAAGATAGAATACATATAATAAATATGAATTTGTGCAATATTGGTACATCCAAATAGAAGCTCCCATGAATATGTTTCCTAATATGTATCTATTTGGATCAATAGATGGAAATGAACCAGAGATATTAGGAATAATAATTAATTTCTATGCTTACAACGAAAATGACATTGACTTTCAAGTGGAAATGATTAAAGAAAATGAGGTAAAATTAATCTCATATCAAGTGGAGTATACAAATTTTAGACCAGATTTGATTGAAGTTTCAAGTACTCATTTAACAAATACGATAAAGAATTCAATGTTCAATTTGGATAACTATGAGATATTCTCTAAATATGGACTAAATAGTTGTGCAGATCTTTTAAAATGCATCGCCACCATTATGAGATATCGCTATGTAAGAAGTAAAAAAACATCATTTGTACTTCTTCATTTACAACAAAAAGGTAAATTTCTTGATAAAATACCAGATGATAAAATGGATTCTCAATTACTTGCTTTGAGAAGAGTATATTTATCTAATTTGGAGGAGAACATAACAGAAAGTGATTTCAAGCCTACTACAGAATTACAAAAAAATAGGAATGTTGAATTTGAGACAACAAACCTTGCAAATCAATGTGATGGGTTCATGAAGCCTTAAAGCATATCTAAATAAGCCTCAAAAGTGTTCCAATTAAAATCACGAGATGATTTAAATGTTCAAGTATTAGTGAAATCATTCCTAGAAAAATTTCAAACCTCATTACCCGATGCTCTTCTGATTCCATTTGACATCAACGAGTCTTATCCAATGGTCAAATTTATCAAAATTATAAATGAGATAGAGCTAAATTCTAAGAATATCAATTTTTGGATAGTTAATGGTCAACATACCATTCAAGCAACGAAAGAAATCTTAACAAATCCTAAATATAATGTATCGACAGAAGCGAAAAAAATATAAAAAATGCAATGCTCGATTCTTGCATCCATCAACTGAACCCACTAAGGTGATCCACATTTGTTGTCAATTAAATTCTACAAATAAGGTATTATTCAAAACTCTATTTATTGATTGTGTGCACTCGGCAAGACATTTCTTAATTGCCAATGACAAATTAAAGAAAAGGAGGATTATCTATTCTAAGACAGCTGAAGACAAGGTATGTAATTTTAATTATTTTTACATTTAACATTTTATTATTGTATCTATTTTTATTGTAGATAAATGACTAAAACTGATAATATAAGTCATATTTTCTCATATTTATAATGATTTCTCATTAGTTTATAACACTTTATTTAGTGTCATTTTTACATTGAATTCTTATTAGTTTATATTTATTATTTTATCAGGTTGATGATGAAATGTTGTGCTCATTCTTTGACTATCCAATTACACATTTTTTTCATAAAAAAATTCTCTTATATCTTGATGAACCTATTTGGGATAAATGGGACACAGTTTTTAACTGTTACCAACTAGGCACATTAAAGTGTTCTCCAAGCCAACCTGATTTTTGAGAACTACAAGAGAAATATTCTACACAGTTTGATAACAACTACTCCTTGGCCCCTTCAGGGATTAACAATGGAAGAAATTTCTTGAGTAGAAGATAAGTTGTTGGATGGAACCATTTGGTTTTCTACTCCACTTAATCATCCAGCAAATGCCATAAAATTAAAAGATTGTTGTTGTGAATTGAAATCCAACTTGAACAATATTGGATTCAATGGTTACATATTTTCAAAGTCATGATCAAAACTTGAATGAGATGACTCTTACCACATTCAACATTCTTGAGCATTATGAAATTAATGATATCATATTTACAAATTTTTGCAACACAGTGGAGGGGTCTACTTACGTCGAAGGAACACGTAATACAATGATAGAGTCCCTTTATCAACAAGCATTTGGAGTCCTTGACAGAATGATAAATGGATCAACAAGTGTTCAACAGGTTGATAACAATTTTTAATTTGGTTGTCATTTTGGGCCATGTTCTTTTGTCAACACTTTTGCACTCTTTTCCATGTCAGTCGCAACTAGTTTTTCATACTAAACTTATTGTTTTGGATACACTGGCTTTGAAAAGAGAACAATTCCACAAGGCATATTATATTGAATTTTTTCGATTTCTTACTGAAAAAAATGATTTGAATGACTTTACTAAAGTTCTCTTAGTAGAAATTTGGTTTTCTAATGATGTACGCCAGTCTTTGGAAATTTCCATAAAGAACTCCAAATTCAACTATAAAATGACTAGTGGCATTTATGAATATAAGTCCCAAAACAATTATAGTTATGATATAGTTCTTACTATACATTTCTATACTTCAGAATTAAAAATTTTGGAGGCTATAAAATACTCTCACACATTTGAAGACTCACTTGATGAAAATGAGAGAGATTATGATTTCTGGATGGATTTATTGGAAAAACACCAACAATGTAGTGATGCAAAAGTGGTTATTTCTCTTTATGCGGGGAAAAAATTAATCAAGGCCTGTTGTACATATGGAAGAAGAATTTCATGTGTTGTGCAAACAGAGTCACAAAGGACAATCATGGTAAATAATTACAAATCTTTTCAACTATCAAATCCAGGATCCATTAACTTCTTGGAAAATTCAGGTACTACGATTCACTTATTTTTTTATTATAATACTTTGGATACTATTTTTTTCATATTTCTTAATTGTCAAATTGTTTACTAAAATGACTAATGATGGAGATTCTAAAAAAGTGAATGATGAAAGTTGGAAGAAAAAAATAGTCAACATAGTGCTTATGTTGTTGAAAAAAGTATGGAGATGGAAATAGGAGGAGAAGGAGGAGAGGAAGAAGTTATCATACCGGGTACATAATTTGTTTGGTTTCTGCTCTTGATAATTTTTCAATTTATTTAATTTCCATATTAATAAGATTTTTGGATGACTGTTATAGGGAATTATGAGATGAATGAAATTAATCAAGACAATGACCATGGAATGATGGAGAGAGAAATGGGTATTAATCATTGTAACTCTATCTTTTTTTATTTCATTATTATTTGAAATTATTATTTTTATTATTGTGATTCGTATCATTTCATATGTTGATTATAGTTGGAAATAAAGAGAATGAATATAATGACCAGGGGACTGTCCCACAAAACTACAGTCAAGACTAAAATATTATTATGGACGATTATAGATGATTCTTTTTTTGTATAGTTGTTTAATGAATTTTGTTCATTGTCATAGTTTATAACATTTTCTATGTTTATTATAGCGACGAGCAAGGAGAACCAAGACATTGATCAAATGAAAGTTAAACAAAACTTTAATCAAGAACAAAATATAACATCAAATACTTATAATTTGTCCACTTATTTTCACAATTCAAAATATTTTATATGTTTAATTTGGAGACAAATAAAGGTAACAAAGATGATGATGAGGTGCAACATTACAAATATGAAGATAATGTCATATCAGATACCTATAACTTGTCTTCTTATTTATCTTATTATTCTTCAAACTCTAATGCTTGTAGCTACCATAATGTTGTATATTTTTATTATAGGAACAAATAAAAAGGATAAAATCAACAATCAAAATAATGTTAAAGGTGTGTGTGTGTGTTTCTTTTTAAAGGTTGCATTAATAATTTTTTTCTTGGTATTGGTATTTGATTGTAGGTTTAATAGGAATTACAATTGGTATTTGATTGAAGATTTAATATGTTTACTCCAGGTTCTATCAAGATGATAAAAGAAATTATTGTTTCATCTATAAATAGTGCAAAAACTGCTCAAGGTAAGTGTATCGTTTCAATAATTTTTTTAGTAATTTTTGTAACATGAATAAAATGGTTTGACTATATTATTTTCCATTGTGTTGCAGCCAAAATAACTGAAAAGAAACTAGTTATTTTTTAACTAAAGGACATATTTTATCATAGCATCGATGATGAAGCAACAAACAAAGTACATATTGAGAAAATGGTAGTCGATATTGATTACACAATCGAGAAAAATTTATTTTGGATTCATCCACATGCAAAATCATTTTTTGAAATGTGCTTCATAAATGAATCTCTTGACATTGCAATTTGGATGACATCTTTGAAACAAAGCACAACAAAGTTTCTAAAAAGTTGGTTCCAGAATCATTACAAGATAAACTTGTGTTTAAGTGGACTGATTCAGACTGTAAACCAGAAAAGGGACATAAGGTCATTGACAATCCAATGAAAGTTATACACACTAAATCATTGAAAAAAGTGTGGGAAATGCATACCCAATATGATGCAACCAATACTATTATAGTTGATTGTTTAATTGAGAGAGTGAAAGAGAAACCAAAAGAAAATGTGATTCTTGCCCCTCCATTCATTGGAGCAAATCAAGGGGATAATTGGTTGATCAATGAGCTATGGAGAATATTGCATAAACTCAACAAGGCTATGGATGTGCGAGCTATTTTGAAGGATGTTCAATTACATTTAGAAGCACCTTAAGATTACAAATGTCTATATCATGCTATTATATGTATGAATTCATGAATTATTACTCTTATTTCACAACACTAATAAAAGAATTGTTGATTTGGTTTATCATTACTAAAAATAACATATTTTTATTTTCTTTATTTTTGGTGAGATGAATGGTCATTTAATGTTTTCATATCAAAATTTCCCATGCTATATTTATTACATTGTATGTAAAATTAATAGATAATTGGTCTATCTGTTTTAATTAGATCATTACAATTTTTTGCTTTAGATGTGGTTTAAGTTGTTGTTATACCTCTTAGAAATTAGTAATGTGAAGGATGACACATTGCATTCTTGTAACCCTTTTTATTCCATATAAGTTGAAAAACTATATTAAGTTGTATGTAGCACCAACAATAAACATACAATTTGTACTAAAAGAAGCACCAAAAAATACTAAGGTAGAAACTCTATAAATTAACATATAATTAATTAGGTTTGAAATTTAAAAATTGTATTATATTGTATGTGAAAATTAATATATAATTAATTTATTTACTTTCACTAGACCAATGTAATTATATTTTTCAATTGCAATTAAATAAATCTTTATAAGTCTTAAAATCAATGATTTAAATGGTCGGTTAATGCATTCTTATAAGACTTTTATTCCAAACAAATTAAATAAAGGTATTAGGCTATATGTATAAAGTAAACATATTATTTGTTTTTTCATTTTAATGGGGCAATTGTATTTGTATTTTCTGATACTTTGAACTCATTATAAAATTACCTTTGCATACAAATGGAAATAATTCATAATAAATATTAACATCATTTTTAAAATGATAGATTTTTATGTCCTTAAGCAATGAAGTGTTGAAGTGGAGATATGTTAATATCATACATGTGGTTGCAGTGCAGATGAAGATGGGAATTACTACAAGCCAGAAGATTTTGTTGATATTTGAAATGGAAGGAGTATTCTTCCAATCATACACCAAATATGAACAAAATTTTCATATTCAAAGAGAACCCGATTGGCAGTTCGGTGATAGGTCCTATTTTTTAAGGCCTTTTAAGTCAGAAGTATTAAAATATTGCTTAAGAAATTATGATATCGCAATATGGACATTAAATGTCACTAACAAGTACATTTGAAAAGTACTTGAAAAATTGAATATTGATATAGAGGACTTTAAATTTGCGTGGGATAGGTCTTATTGTCATTTGCAAATAAAATTGGAAGCAGGGAGAACAAGACAATTTTATGAGAAAAAGTTGATTGATGTGTAGTCCCAATATGGAGATAATTATGAAGAATCAAATGTATTGCTAATATATACATAGAATCATACTTCCCAATTCATTGGATATCGATCAAACCACGTCTTCATAAAATCATATACAAGAAAAGAGCAAGATACGTGGCTTATGCAAGTTTTATTCCCCTTTCTTAAGACACTTCATCGTATCAAACAAAAACGTGAGTACATTCAAATGTTCAATAGAACATGTACTTCATTGTAGTTCATGGAGATAATTTCCTTTATAAATTTGGTTAAAAGTACATTCCAATTTTTCAATACATTTTGGACATAGTTTTTGTTGAATCAATTTGTATGATTTTATATTATTTGGAATATATGGGAATTGCCAATTATATCAATATGTATATTTCTTATTATTTATAAATGTTTTTGCCATGGCTTTGTTGTATCTATTTTTTTCTAAGATGTTTGTTTGCGCGGGCGTGTGTTCTTAAATGAATTGTTTGCCATTCAAATTATTTTACATGAACCATCGAGGCATGTTATTTTCAATGACTTATGTTTACTTATATGTATCAATAATCATAAATAAATGTGAAATATAAATTTTGAAATAGAACTCCTTGCAAACAAAGGTGCTATTCTTACTAAAGAAATTATAATAATTTACTTGATGAATGTTATGTGCATTATTCACTATTCACAATGCATTATTCACTATTAAGGATAATGAGAAATGTGTCATACGTAAATGATTTGATCTTTTTGAAGCATAAGATATGTGATTTCTCAATCGATAGTTTTCATAAATTTATATGCTTAAATCAATTAATGGTTGTAACTGCAATCATATCATAATAAAAATCAACAAGGCACAAAGTCAGTTATTCATTGTTTACATATAAAATGCACTAATATGAGTGCATAAATGTGATATGTAATTTTTGAGATAAAAATATATTGTAAATAATTTTTCATTTCATAAAAAAACATATATATGATGATAATGATTGATAAGTGGATTATGAAGGTTTGATTAGATACTATCATGTATGAATTATGTCACTGAACTTTTTGAACCATAAGGCATCTAATTTTATTATTTAAAGTCATTTTTTGGTAAATTTGTATTTTAAATAAACTGAAATCATATCACTTGATCTATAATTATATTATTGACTTCTACTTAGTTATGTCCATTAATATGAGTGTATAAATGTGATTTATAATAGCCATATACTATGATGCATTTTTTCAAAAAATATGTCTTTTAATTTCTTGATAATAAGTATTAAGTGGTCTATTTAGGCTAATGGGTGATGGCACATAAGTGAATACTACTCGTTAAATTGTAAGGCATTCAATTTTTAACCCACAATTTTTTTTCATATATTCTTGAATCAACTATTTGTACATGTAATCATCTCATCTCATTTAATTTAATAAGGAATCCATTTATTGACTTTTATTTGTCTATCACGGAATTTATTAAGATTGTATTAATCCCATATTGTATTGTTTTGAAACAAAACTCTATGAAAAAAAAAATTCTCTTCTTAATAAAACATGGAATAATTAATTAGCAATGTGTTAAGTGGACCATCTAGACTCATTAAAGAGATGGGTCAAAAATTGTTGTATTTAAACTTTTTGCACCATGAGACATTGATTTTCCAATCCATATTATCATTTTGTACTTTTCAATTCTTAAATAGTTTATTTGTGGTTTAAATAATTTCATAGAATCCAATATGACTTGAAGAATTCTATTTGGCTATACGCATTGATAGAAGTTCATAAATGTGACGCATTGTTTAAATGTAACTCTTAATGTAAGTAAATATATATATTTTACAAAACAAATTAGAATTAATTGATAATGAGTCTTAAGTGGTCTATATAAAGATGATTATCGACTTTTATTTTCATATCATGAGGTTTAATTTAAGTGTGTAAATGAGGCACTCTTTTTTTAAATAAAACTCCATGGCACTTTTTATTTTTAAATAAAACTCCTTGTAATATGAAATGTTTTTCCTAACAACACATGGAATAATTAATTGGTAATGAATGTTAAGTAGATTGTTAAAGTTATTTCAAGGTACGGGTCACAAATAAATGTATTTAAACTTTATGCAACATATGACATTTGATTTTCCCACCTTTATTAACATTTGGTAAATTTCAATTCTTAAATAAATTATTTGTAATTGAAATAATCTCATATAAACCAACGAGACAAGTATGTATTAAATTATATTTAGAACGTATGTATGTATAAATGGAGTTTATTTTTGAAATAAGGATCTCAATGTAAGTAAAAATATATTATTTAGAAAATTAATAATTTAAAATCAATTATTTGTGAGTTCTAACTAGTTTATTCTATTTTGAATTGACAACTTTTTCTAATTATGCATTATTAAATCAAGTATTCCTATATGTAATCATGTCATATAAGTCAATATGTCAAGAAAGCATTAATTGATTGCTATTTAACTATCATGTCGTTTAATATGAATGTATAAATGTGAAATTGATATTTCTAGAATAAAAAACCATGTAAAGAAAATGAATTTTCTAATAAAACATGGATTAATGAATTCACCATGAGAATTAAGTAGACTATTTAAGCTCATTCAAGAGATGGGCCATAAATGGATGCCTTTAAACTTTTTACACCATATGAGATTCTTTTCCCATCAATATTAACATTTTGCAAATTTCAATTCTTAAATAAACTATTTGTACTTAAAATAATCCCATAGAATCCAACAAGAGGCAGAAGTTATTTATTGAATTTCATTTAGTTATATGTATTCATATAAGTTTATAAATGTAATTTATTTTTGAAATAAAGCTATTAATTTAAGTAAATATATATCTTATACAGAACTAATTAGAATTAATTGATAATAAGGTTTAAGTGGTTTATTCAGACTACATGAAAAATAAAGTGTCGTAGATGAATGCCTTTATATACATATTTAATCTTCAAAATCAGTATCTTAATGATAATTATTTTCATTTACATTAAGTATTTAATAACTAAGGAACATGGGGACTTATATATATTTCAACTAAAGTACATGAGTTATATTTCACTTTTATTTCTTCCCCATTAAAAATGTTGATCATTTTCTCTTCTTAGTGAAAGTAATGGTCAATCATGGTTTTACATACAATTGGTTGACAATAAATTTACATCAAGGCTATTATTGGTTTTGACAATGTTGACAAGGAGCGATCAATATCCACGCTACCATCAACTGTGCTAATATTTGAAAACCCTTGCCTCCACTACTTACAAGAAGTCACCACTAAAGTTTCTTGTTTACTTCAATTTGTGACACTGTCCATCATAATGGAAGGACTTGAATACCCATTTAATAACTCTCATTTGATGTACTTGGATTTGGGTGGAGATAGATCAATGGTGCCTAACCTTCTTGAAATACCTAGATCAACAATGTATAACTTTTATAGTGAATTTCTGCATGCTATGGAGATGAGAGATGACCCCCTCACTAGTGCTTCATAAAGGCACAAAGGGACCGTAGGAAATTGAGCACAAGAACATTTTTTTTTTGCTAATGCAAGAGTCATGCCTTCTATTCAAAATGTTCAAAGGTAAAATTACATAAAATACAACCAACCGCAGGCTAAACCTTTTAGCCCAAGGTAAAAGCCTCACAACCTAGGTCCTAAAGACCCAAACAACAGACTTGTAGTAACTCAAATCTTAGAATAAACATGTCGTGAAAGGTAAAAAGATTCGGACCCACCAACATGCACTAAAAAAAATAGAGCTGGACCCACCAACCTGCACACTTTTCCTTGACTGTCGATTCTCCTTGCCTGATCCAATGGGGGAGGATAATATCTCATGAACTAAAAGCATGGAGAATTACCACGTGATAAATGACTTGGACCCACCAATAAGCATGCTTATTCTTGACCGTGGATTCTCCTCTCTTGATCCTACGGCTGAGGATCATATTACATGAGCCAAAAGCATCGAGAATTACTTTGCGATGAGGGCGGTATTCTCTCCCCACCCTTTGCCACGCGTTGCATGGTGAGTGGAATCACTCGCAACTCCGAAATACCTCTTCCAGCTTGAAAGGCATGCGAAAAACCTGAAACCACCGCGACGGTGGTAATGACACCACAGGAAGTAATGCGGAGTTTTTGAGTCTGTCGAGAAAGCCTGGACTCCGGTCCCATGCACCATCCCATCTCCTCGGGTGCATGGGCCAAAGAAAGATGAAAATCCATCCATCCAACTATCCATTCGAGAAACACCGTCTACCGAGCAACTTCCCCCTGAGACTTCTGGTATTACGCTTACCTTAGATGAGGAGGCAGACAAAGACCTGCCTCCCAAATATAACCTCACTTCTGAAATAAAACTTCATAATGAATCCAAATCAACTAGACCTCATCTCTATGGCTCTATTTCGAAACATTGTTCTGTCCTCATCTGCCTGATCGAGACACTGCTCCCTTAATCTGTTCTGAGGCATCTCTTTCCAACCCAACATAACCCTGCTTTTGGTGTAGAGCACCCCTTGATTGGCCAAAATGTCCGCCAATTTATTTTTCGTCCTTCGCACATGAGTAAAACTCACAGTACACAAGCATAGGAGGTGAAACTGATTCCTTTGAAAGACCTGAAGCAGTCTCTGGTGTCTTGAGACTTTTTTCAGCTCGGTGCCATAGCAGATTCTCTTGACCGAGTTAATGATTAACGCAGAATCAGCTTCAATTATTATATTCTAGAGATTATCCTACTTCAGGAATTCTAAACATTTCTCAAGTGCCATTAATTCCGCCATATTGTTTGTATCTCTTATAAAATGGCAATGGGAAATAAAAAGGATGCAGCCATTTTCATATCGTAACACCCCTCCAAAACTAGCAATACACGGGTTGCCTTTTGAGGCCCCATCAATGTTGTATTTCAAAAA
This sequence comes from Pinus tabuliformis, assembly GCA_031772625.1. Lineage (NCBI taxonomy): Eukaryota > Viridiplantae > Streptophyta > Pinopsida > Pinales > Pinaceae > Pinus > Pinus tabuliformis. Next base: position 489,142,146 of record CM062812.1, on the reverse strand, counting down.
ACCCTGAGGGGGAGGATACCAGTAATCTGTCTTATTGTTCAATTCCAGTACCCTCCTATCCATGCCCTGTGGTATAAGCCCCTGCATACCCAACTAAAGAAGTATTTGCATTTCAGCTTCTGAAGGCAGATTCTTTGGGGAAGTTCGCACTAAAGTAACTACCGTCTCCTTAAGCTGTCTTAGGATCTACTCAACAATGCGTTGGGAGGAACTTTTTTCATTTTTGAAGATTTTGTTGTTCCTTTCTTTCCAGGCATTCCATATTATGAAGCTTGGAGTTAAAGCCCAAGTTGAGCGAAGAAATTCATAATCATAGAAGTTTCGTCTCCAGTTATTTAGGGTATTGATAATGCTTCCTTTGTCCCTATCTGTCTGTAGGAAAATTGTGGCAAAAGTATCCCACAACCTGGAGGTGAAAATGAAATTATTGAGAAGGTGCTCCATTGTTTCCTCTTGGACTTCATAGAGATGGCATCTAGAAGGTCCCAGAACACCCCTCTTCCGATTTTTTTCCCAAGTCAAAATTTTCTTATGTTGTACCAGCCACATGAAGAGTTTGATTTTCATCCAACCTTGATGCCTCCATAGGTTCTATCAAACCCTTTCCGGTACATTGGAGTCCAGCTCAGGGATTATGCACTTTGCCTCCTTAATATTGAAGGTACCTTCATTATTGTTGCCCAATCTAAGTTGGTCATGCCCCACTGAAACTAGAATTTTCCTTTGGTCCAACATTGTCAGAAGTGCATCAGCTTCTGATTTCAAGGGGCTATCATCCCTATATTCTATATTCTTCCAGGTTCTCCATTTTCCTTCACTATTGGTTTGATCCCAAAAATATTTTACCCTAAGTAACCCTTTGGTATCAGTTTCATTCTGGAGGTCCAGAAATTCCTCTCTTAACAGTCTAGGTTCTTGTTGCCATTTATCCTCCCAAAACAAAGCAAGATCTCCCTCTCTGATTTCCCAGAAGCTATTTTTTTGCACTAAGCCTCTATTATCCTAGGCCTTATTCTAGATATAGGAGCCTTTTATGATGCCAATCATCCTTATGTGATCATTATCTTGCCAAGTGCTGGTGTATTTTTCTTTCCAAATACTAGCCCACTGAGCCTTTGGATCTTTTAACCAACGCCACCATAATTTTGCCCCTAAAGCTTTGCTATGTACTTCGGGATCATCCAATCCAAGACCCCCATGGTTTTTAGGTTTTCAAATCTTATCCCGGGCTAGCAAGGCCCATTTCTTTGTCTCCTCCCCCTTACCCCAAAGAAAGTCTTTTTGAATGGTTCTAAATTGTTGCAAAACTCCTTTTGGAGCTGAAAGGGCTGAAAGCATGAAGACGGGGATTCATTGAAGAACAAATTTTGTAAGTACCAACCGGCCTGCCAAGTTTAAAGATCTAATAGTCCATTTCCTGAATTTATCCTGCATCTTATTAATCACTGACTCCCAAATGCTCTTGTTCAAAGGTTTATCTATTAGAGGAACTCATAGGTATTTGGAAGGAAGGACATCCCTTTGAAAGCCGAGAATTGTGGAGATATTTCTCTGAGTAGAAATATTAGTATTAAAGAAAAAAATCTTAGATTTGGAAAGATTTACCTCCATACCTGAAGCCATGGCAAAGTCACACAAGATTTGTTTATAAGCAAGTACTTCTTTGACCGTGGGGATTTCCTGCAGCATAGTGTCATCAACAAATTGTTGATGGGTCAAATCCTGTCCAGTCTCAAAAAGTTGGAGACCCTTGATGTTACCAACTTCTTTTGCATGCTTGATAGACTCACCAAGTCCTTCCATCATGAGAATAAAGAGAAAGGGAGAGAGTGGATCTCCCTGCCTGAGGCCTCTTGAAGGAATAAAAGTCTTTGAAGGAGAACCATTAACCAGAATTGAAAAGCTAGAAGAAGTTACCAGGGCCATAACCCATCTTACCCAGTTATGATCAAATCCAAAGGCTAGAAGGACCTTCGTGATATAGGTTCAATTCAACTTATCATAAGCTTTGGCTAGGTCCAATTGCATAATCATTCCAGCCTTTCTATTAATTAACAATGAATGCACAACCTCATGTGCGTGAATGATGTTATTGAGAATTTGTCTACCCTCCACATAACTTGATTGCTCCACAGAAACTAGAGTAGGAAGAAGAGGTTTGAGTCTATTGGAAACAACTTTGGATATTATCTTGCACACCACATTGCATAAAGCTATGGGTCTAAACCTGTCTAGAGTCTGAGCATTGTCCTGTTTGGGGATCAAGGAGATGAATGAAGTATTGAGCACCTTCAAAATGGTTCTATTCATCCTGGAATCATCCACTACATTGAGAATATCTTGTTTAACAATGTTCCAACAAGCTTTAAATAAATCCACATTGAAACCATCAGGGCCTAGCACTTTCCCATTTTGCATTTCTTTGATGACCTCACTAACCTCCTCTTCAGTCACTGGCTTATTGAGATTGAAATTATCCTCTCTTGTTACTAGCCTAGGTATATGCCTTGTTATGTCCTTGATTAAATGAGCTCTATCTGAAATGGTCTCCTTTGCTATACCTTGAAAGTGTTGAACTAACACAGTTTCTATCTCTTTATGGGAATTGAGTAGATGACCTCCCTCGTCCTTGATCGAAGAGATCCTATTATGAGATCTATTCGCCATGGTGTATATGTGGAAAAATATAGTGTTTCACTCCCCTTCTTTAAGCCATTGAACTCTATATTTTTGTCTCCAAAATATTTTGTCTTGTTTACATAAGTTCTCTTAGTCTTGATGATGTTTGGTGACTTGATCATTTCTAACTCTATCAAAGCCATCCGTGATAAGGGCTTGATTGAGTTCCTGCATTTTGTCTTCCATAGCTTTTTTCGTTTCAAAAATATTGCCAAATTCATTATTATTCCAATCTTTGAGTCTGAGCTTGATGTGTTTTAATCTTTTGTGTAGCAGAAACATTCTTGTACCCTAAATATGTAGATATTTTTTCCACCATTTTGCAATGTTGCTGATAAAAACTGGGTGGGTGAGCCAGATATTCTCAAATCTAAAAGGTTTGTTCTTGGGGGTACCAATGACGTGTACCTCAAGTTGTATAGGCCAATGGTTCGAGCCTCCAAAGGGGAGAATTCTCACTATCATTTCCTTGTTGGTGAGCATAAGGTCCTCTGAAATTATGAATCTGTCTAACTTTGAGGCTACTTGAGACTCTCCTCCTCTCTTATTGTTCCATGTAAAGAGGCCATTACTCATATCAGTGTCAACTAGCTTCATATTGTCTATAAATGTTTGAAATTCTATAGAGTCTTTGCTTAAAGTTCTGGGTCCCCCTTTTCTCTCCGAAAGTGATTTGATCATGTTGAATTCCCCAGCCATGATCCATGGAACTCCTGCATGTCCATCTCTTAGTTCCAAAAGAGAATCTAGAAACCTGAGTTTATCATCTAGTCTTTGGGGGCCATAAACATTCGTGACATGATAAGTCTCCCTATCTCCCACAGGTTGAATAACCACTAATAAATAATTCCTAGATGCCTCGGCATCTATTATGCCAATCTTTTGGGGGTTCTAAAGGGTGAGTATGCCTCCTACTGTATTATCTGCTTTGACTTCTAGAAACTCAAATTTATTGAGCCATTTGCTATGAATTTCTTTCATTTTTTGAATGGAACATTTATTTTCCTCGATAAAGATCATATACGAAGCTTCTTGTTTAATTCTATTGCTAAGTATTCTTTATTTCCTTTTACTACCTAGACCTCTGATATTCCAAGATGTGAACTTCATTATGAAATATTTGTGAAGGAGTAGCTAGTTAGGTATTTCGTCTTAGTTGAGTCTATCATTAGCTTTCCATATTCTATCAATAACTCATTCTGGTTTTTTCTTCCTCTTTTCTTTCCTGGGTTTCTTGGAGCTAATCCTGGTGTGGTTTTCATAGTTTTCGCACCTCCATTGCCCTGCCTTTCATTGTTTCTTTGCCTTTCCAGCCCTTTAACCTGAGTTTTCCGTAGGAACAGCTACTATACTCTGTTGAACTCTTCATGAGGTAGTGAGTCTACCCCTCCCATGGTCCCCTGTTTCAAGAACCCTTCCAAATCTAGGTGTTCTCAATCAAGAATATCCTGCAGTTCATGATCCTCCATTTCCATCTCACTCTCGGTCATTTCTTTGCCCATTTCCAGCTCTCCATCGCTTAGCATAGTCTCTTTCTATTTATTAATATCTTATGTTTGTTCACTATTTTCATCTTTCTCCTTCTCCCTTGGGTTGCTTTCCATTACCTGATCTACCTTTATTATCTCTTCCTCTTCTTCGAGTACATGGAACCTATTCAGACTGGCTTTTTACCCTTCTGTTTGATGTTTCTTTGGCCCCCTTACCCCCCTTTTCCTCTATATCCCACTTTGTTAAAGTTTTCAGTGTCTTTCACTGTGGTAGCTTTACTTTTATTCTCTCTTTTACTGAGAGGGAAGTCTCTAAATAAGTGCCCATGCTCATGGCACTTACGACATCTAAAAGGAATATTTTCATAATCTACTGTTTGCACCCATTCTTCATCAAAAACATCCAAGATGACCTCATCCAGTAGAGCTCCAGAGAGATCCATCTCCACACATATTCGTGCGAAGGAAGTATATTTTCCCCTTATGGTGGCCTCACGGGAGAAGGACCAACATCATTAAGGTCGGAAGCGCAAGCAGGATCTAGCGCAGCACCTCCTTTGTGGTGTGCATTTTGATAAATAGGAGGAAAGCATGCTATGGACAACTGCCATATTTTAGAGAAGTACACGTGGAATTCATAACATTTGTTTCATAATTTTTGTAGATCGGTTGGACATGATGAGCGTACTTGTAGAAGCTATGAGCTGATGATGGATAGAACTCCCACATATAGAGTTCAGTCCGAAATGCGGCCCCTAGACCCGAATGCATGAGTGGCATGGAATGAATTTCAGGGGAGCAGACGAGGCTGAGGTGGAGGAGGACCTGGACGAGGTCATGGACAATTGATATGCTACAATTGTGGAGGGCCAGGACATTATGGCCATTATTGTATGAACCTAACGCATCCATCATGCCTGTATTTTACATTGTTTGATCATGAGATGGAAGATTGTCCTACGATGATAGCTAGGATACGCGATAAGGGAGCGCTACCACCTCCCTTGACTCAGAACCTATAGATGATGAGGTCTGCGCTATGCGAAAAAGATCCAAATGTGAACATTGTGCTCCAAAGTGGAATCGCGGCTAGGGATGATAAAGGAAAACAGCCCGAAGATAGTACTGGGGTTTGCAAGGCTCTGATGAAAGAAGCAGAGTTTGATTTGGAGCGCACTAAGGAAACCTTCATGGAAGCTAAGAAGAGCCTCGCTAATGCCTCCACTTTAGAAAGGAAAGATAGACCGAAGCCAGAATGGACCCATCTATGCTTACGACATTCCTGGAAACATGCATGAAGCTACTGTGTGATAGTAAGGCTGTAAAAGGATTGCAGGAACTCATTAACAGATACGCTGGGACTGCGCTTGGAGAACCGCGCGTAGTCTGGAAGATTGTATAACACAAGACTAAGATAGGGAGAGAAATGAGGCTAACCACGTGTTGTACGTTAAGAAACCAATTTCCTGGTTGTGTAGAAATTGTGTTTAAGACATTAGTGTTTATAATTATTGTCACATGTTTGTCACTTAATAATATGTTGTATTTTCAAATGAAGGACTTAGGAGATGTGGCTTTTAACTCTCAATACTTAGGTGACATGAAAATATCAGAATGCCATTTGATTTTTGAATATAAATGACAAATGAAGAAAATTTGAAGAATTCAGAGACAATATGTTGTTTTACACATAAACTACTATCTGTGACACTTGGAGAAGTTAAAGGTAATATGTTGTCTTACACAGAAACTACTATTTGTAACTTAGAAGAATTGTAGAGGTAGGAACTTCAAGTATAGGAGCACTCTTTTAAGGTATTTTCACTTCACTTACATAAGAAAATAAAGACCTGCAGCTCCATTACCATACTTAAAGGAAGAAAACATATGATGACACAGAACAAAGAAGTCACAAAATCATACCCAACAATGTATGGAAAACTTTTGATTCTTTCATTAATCAATAGTTGTATCAAGAATGCAGTGGCCTAGTATCCAGGCTCTCCATCAAACCCTTTCTCTGTAATTTTTCCTCTTTTTATACATTATGAGACAGTTGGTAATCACCAAAACTGTCAAACTACCTAACTATCCTCTAACTTCTTTGAAGTAAAGATGATTACAAAATATTACATTTTAGGGTAAAAACACCTCAATCATTTCAAGAAAACAAGACAATAAGAAGTAACAGAAATTAAAGAATGATGGGAGATTTCTGCTCGTTGTTAGAATCTATAGCTTGAGCTGTGTTTCTGCTGATGGCTGAGCATTAATGGAGGAGTGGATGAAGTGGCGGGGTATGGTGAGTGATGTGGGAAATTAACAGATGAAATCGGTGGAAGATGTGGAATGAGCAATGTGGGGCAGAAAAATTTGGGAGCTCACTGCGGGGGTAAAGAATGTACGCCAGCTTCAGCGAGGTTGAACTGCCGCAGTAATTTTTGGCCACACATTGCGGTCAACCATGCTAATGTCACAGTAAATTATGGGATTTGAGCATTAATTAATCTTCGTGCTTATTGCTCCCCCACAGCGCACCTCAACCTACTTATCAAGCTATTGCTTAATCATGCCTCTTCAACCTACATCACATTTAGACAACAGTAAACCATGGGTTACCATGGAACTCAAAATAATTAACACTCTCGTTCATAACATGTCGCGTCCGCCTTTTCAACACACCTTTGACTCCCATACAGACCCGATAGGAAATAAAAACTACCAATTAATAATTTATCGGGTCTGATTTTAAAGATAAAACCTGATTAATTGCCGACCTGATATCTGTCGGCATCATACGGACTCGATAGGAAATAAAAACTGCAAGTTAATGATTTATCGGGTCCAATTTTAAATATATAACCCAATTACGTTCCTACCTGATATCCGACCCAATATCTGACCTGATATCCGTTGGATCCCATCTCTTTCGATGGACAACTGATATTGGCCCAGACTTCAGTGACTTAAATTTTATTTGATACACCATCACGTCCGATCTCTAAAATAAACCCCATTCTAGTTAACTACGCGATTTTCGTCGGATTTGTGGCCTGTTGACTGGACGACCCAGATCTTTTCGCGGGTTTATCACTTTCAAAATCCATTAATATTTGTTTTTTCTTTCATATTTTTTATTTTTCTTTGATTTTGTGATAAAACTGAAAATAAAACTTAAATAACAATGGATGCTACAACCTCTGGCTCCACCTGGGGATAGTGACTTTGCCACAGAAGCACTAAGAACCACATATAAGTGCCTTCACCTCGGGCATGGAGTCATATATTTCTTAACCAATTCAAATTCTATGGCATTTGTACATTGAATTCACTCTGGTATCTACAATGATAGGATGCTTATGCTTCATAACTGGAAGTAATGCTTGAGGTACTGCCCATTGACAGGCAGCTGTAGAGTTTCACCATCAAGATTCTCTGTAGTAGTTTTCTTAAGGATCCTCATCAAAGTTTTGTTAGTGGATTCAACCAATCCATTTCCCTATGGATGATAAGCAGTTAAACGAGATAAAATGGCATTATACTTTAAAAAAAAGGCAACAAAATTACTTGAACTGAAGACTTGATCATTGTTTATTATGACTTTGACAGGGCATCCAAGTGTGCTGAACATGCTTTCCTCATATGTCTTGAGATCCTCATAGGACCAAGCGAAATCATCAGTATATTGCCTGAAAATCTTAATATATCTCTCCTTATAATTAAGTGAAACTTCCTTGAACAATTTGACCGTCTTGGGCTCCTTCTGGGTTCCAATATTGCGATCTTGAATCTGTTCATCCCATGAAAGGAGACCATCACTTGTTCCTTCTTTAGAATAGGCTCCATCAAAGAAGCACTTCCACACCCCTTCTATTTGCAGCTATGTATTTACACAAACTTAGTAAGCTGCATCTTGTTATCTTCAGCCAATTCTACATTGTCATGCAACATGAAGCAAGAAAAGTCATCTTTTTCCTGGCTATATATAGGTGAATTACTTGCTTCATTATTTGTGATTTTTTTAATAAATATTGTTTCTCTGTACAGCCTCCTTTCTTTCCGACCAAAAATTCTTATGACAACATAAGAAAAATCTAGTTTCAAAACACCACCCAATTTAGCCCCCCATTACCTAGATAGTAACATTCCAAACCTAGAAGGGATATCTGCTACCTCTACATCCATTACCAAACTTTTGGCTGGAATCTACGCTAGTGACACCACCATATCTTTATTCCCTCCAGACACTTGACTTTATCTGAATGAAAAGAATACAGGTCTCTGTAAGGTTTTGTAACTTGTAGGTTTAGCTGTTTCATCACTGATAATGGCATAAGGTTATGTGAGGCTCCGGAATCAAACATACAATTGTGCAAGAGTAAATTATGAACCAATAAAGAAATGTAGAAAGGAGGTGTTGAAGAATCTACCTCCTCCACATGTGAACTAGAAACCACTATTGGTTTATCTTCTTGAAATTCACAATGTCATTTATATTCACATTTCGAGATGGATTGATAAACTCTGTAATTTCTCTTTGAGAAGTTGGTGTTTTGACTAACTCTATGAGGAGCACTTGAATTCTGATTTTTTCTAATTCTTTAGTTAAACTGAACACATGACCCTGTTTAGTGTTCTTTTCATCTTCATATTCACTTCTCTTCATGACTGAAATCTCTTGTGGAATGGAAACAAGGTTTTTTAAAGGAATTTTTTCACTTTTGTCTTGAGAAGACTCACCTCGAAGCATTTGAGTCTTGCTACTTGTATTCTGTTGTTGCTTTCCTTTATTCAATTGTCTTGCAGGTTGTGCTTCTTCTTCTTGTGGAGTCGCCTTTTGTAAGGGAGTTGGAACTTCCTTCTCACCTTCATATTCTTGACTTTTAGATATTTTCCTTAATCTCAAGTCATATTCTTATGTATCTCTGCCTGCATAAAATCAGAAAACCACTTCCAACATTCATCAATTTCATTATCATCATAGATGACATCTGTTCCACTATATGCTCCTCCCTCAACACGTAGTTCATCTTCATCTACTACATACAATGTGAAAATATTGTCATCATGATCCTTGGCATGCTCTAGTACTCCATCAGGATATGCCTCTATATACAGTGGTGCTTGAATCTAATCTTGATATTTTCTCTCCCCCTGCAAAATTTGCAAACATTGTCTTCTATATTGAGGATTAAAATTTCTATTTTGATGGACTTGTCTCTGAGAATTCTTACTCTGTAATTCCAATTTAATCAATTTATTAGAAAAATTTCTAATTACATTATTGATATCCTCTAATGTTTGATCTTGATAGGATTCTAGTTTAGTCTTTCCCTTATCTTCGATAGGTTGTGCATGTGGTGTTTCACCTGCAGCCACCAGATTTGCTTCTATCTCTAATGCATCTATTTGGAACTGATCAAGGGTTGGGGATCTCCTCTCCCTCAATGTGAATCCAAAATTTGACTCAGAAGCCCCTCCAAAAGTTATTTTTGCACCAGCAAGAGGGGGCTTAATCTCCATTGGAAGACTATTGTATAATTTATTGAACCTTCTGATGAATTCAACAACACCTTCATGAGATTTCTTCTTGATAGCATTAAACTCTATGAGTGAATACCCATGGTATATTTCTTCTACCCATCTCAGGGTGAACAAGCGCTCCATCTCATCCCATGTTGTAATAGAGTTATTAGGAATCCCTTTAAACCATTTTCTTACTTCTCCATCCAAGGATTGGAAAAAAAGTCTTAGAACACCATCTAGGTATTCAACATTTAGGTTTTCTGTGAAATTACAAAATATTGATATATGATTCTCTACTGTTTGTTCATCCTCCCCTGTGAAATGAGGAAGAATATTCAACTATTATTGTGGCATTTGATTGAATTGTTGTGGAAATTGAATAGGTGCATACCTATTCATCAAAAGTACATGTGCTACCATATTTTCTCCTAAATTTTGTGAGCCTTGATTACCAGCAAATGTGGAACCTGACTGAGGAGTAAATCGAGTGTGCAAAGGTGGTAATATAGTTATAGGTTGAAGCTGAATAACTATAGCAGATACTGAAAAAGAATCAGACTCTAAAGACTGTTCCTGATAGTTGGGTTCTTGGAATGAATTGGATGCAGAAGGTGACTTTGCCTGGTGCAGACAGTGTAGGACTTGGTGTAAGTGGAGTTTTAGGCCTTCCAACGCTCTTGGAAACTATCCTCTTAGGATCTGAAAGGGCTTGAACTTTCTGCTATGAGGTATCTGACCTTGTATGGGGTCTTTTGGGAGCCAGAGTTATTGCTTTTGTTCAAAACAGCCAAATATTTCCTCCTCACTGAACAACCAGAGGAAAATATTGAAAACCCAAGGAAAAGTTCTCTTGTCTTCTCTCCCTGGCAACGACACCAATTAAAGTTGTACCTTAAGAAACCAATTCCTTGGCTATGTAGAAATTGTGCTTAAGACAATAATGTTTATAATTATTGTCACTTCTTTGTCACTTAATTGTATGTTGTATTTTCAAATGAAGGACCTCGGAGACTTGGTTTTTAACCCTCAATACTTAGGTGACATGAAAATATCAGAATTCCATTTGATTGTTGCATATAAATGATAAATGAAGAAAATTTGAATAATTCAGAGACAATATGCTATTTATACAGAAACTAGTATCTGTGACACTTGGAGAAGTTAAAGATAATAGGTTGTCTTACACAAAAACTACAATTTGTAACTTAGAAGAATTGTAGAGGTAGGAACTTCAAGTATAGGATCACTCTTTTAAGGGATTTTAACTTCACTTACTTAAGCAAATAAATACCTGCAACTTCATTACCATACTTAATGGAAGAAAACAAATGATGACACATAACAAAGAAGTCGCAAAATTATACCCAACAATGTATGGAAAACTTTTGTTCCTTTCATTAATAACCTGTTTTATCAGGAATGCAGTGGCCAACTATCCGGGTTCTCCAAAGTTCGAACCCCTTCTCTATAAATTTTCCTCTATTTATACATTATGAGACAGTTCTTAATCACCAAAACTGTCAAACTACCTAACTATCCTCTAATTTATTTGAAGTAAAGATCATTACAAAATATTACATTTGAGGGTAAAAACACGTCATTCATTTCAAGAAAAAAAGATAATAAGAACTAATAGAAATCAGAGAATTATGAGAGATTGTTGCTCGTTGTTAGAATCTATAGCTTGAGCCTGTGGTTCTATTGATGTCTATGCATTAATGGAGTAGTGGATGAAGTGGCGGGTATGGTGAGTAACATGGGAAATTAACAGATGAAAGCGGTGGAAGATGTGGAATGAGCGACGTGGGGCAGAAAGCTTTGGGAGCTCACTGTGAGGGTAAAGAATGTACGGGAGCTTCAATGAGGTTCAACCCCCGCAGTAATTTCTGGCCAGACATTGTGGTCAGCTATGCTAACGTCACGGTCCACTGCGGGGGTTGACCTTTAATTAATCTTTGTGCTTATTGCTCCCCCGCAACGCACCTCAACGTACCTATTAAGCTATCACTTGATAGCACATCTTGAACTTGCATGACCTTTAGATAACAGCAAACCTTCGGTTACCACAAAACTCAAAAGAATTGACACTCTGGTTGATAACCTATCGCGTCTGACTTTTCAACGCACCTTTGACTCCCATACAGACTCGATAGGAAATAAAAACTGCAAGTTAATGATTTATCGGGAAAAATTTTAAAGATAAAGCCCGATTACTTGCTGACTCGATATCCGTCGGTGTCATACAGACCTAATAGGAAATAACAACTACCAGTTAATGATTTATCAGGGATGATTTTAAAGATAGAACCTAATTACTTTCCGACCCGATATCCGACCAAATATCCAACCTGATATCCGTCAGATCCCGTCTCTTTCGATGGACGATTGAGATTGGCCTGGAATTCAGCAAATTAAACTGTATTTGATACACCATCACATCTGATCTCCAAAATAAACCCCATTGTAGTTAACTACGTGATTACCGTCAGATCTGTGGCCTGTTGATCAGACGACCTAGATATTTTCGTAGGGTTATCACTTTAAAAAGCCATTAATATTTGGTTTTTCTTTCATATTTTTTTATTTTTCTTTCATTTTGTGATAAACCTGAAAATAAAATTTAAATAAAAATGGGTGCTACAACACTGTGCAGATTGGAGAATATGAGATGAACCAAGTAATTATAGATTTAGGATCGGACGTGAATGTTCTGCTAAAACAGAAATGGGAGTGCATGGGTAGGCCTACGCTGCAATGGTCTTTTATTCAGCTACGAATGGTGAACCAACAGAAGATAATACCCATTGGGTGATTGTTGGGAATCACCGTGGATATTGAGGGAGCGAACGCACTAGCAAACTTTGAAGTGATAGAGATTGTTGATGACAACAATCCCTACCCGGTGCTCTTAGGAATTGATTGGGCCACTGACATGAATGAGGTGATTAATATTAGGAAGCGCAAGATGATTTTTGAAAAAATGTCTATGCGCGTAGTTATACCCTTGGACCCTACAGAAGGATCACGCTATACAAAGCCAATGCACGACTATGAAAGCGATGACCATTTGGACTGCATCTATAAGATAACTGCACGAGAGAAAGACTAGGTAAATCCCATCACGGACGGATGCATCTCATGGGAGAACGAAAGCTCCTGTATGTTAGATTCTGATGAGGAGATAGAGCGATGGCAGAATTGGTTACATGAGGTAACCACACTGAACTGTAATATGATAACAAAATTGTCGTGCTGCATATCGACAGAATTGAGGGAACTTCCTACTTATGATGGGTTAAGTGAGGTAGATACTTTCCTAGATATGTTTGAAAGGGAGGTGCCGGAAAGGAAATATTTCCAAGCCTTGAATTAGGTATTGCGCGCTATGCCTGCAAGGTGGTGGCATAAACACAAAGGGATCTTTGAGGACTGGTGTGAATGTAGAAGAATGATGTGCATGTGGTTTGGGAAGCCTAGAGTGTGATTGACCGAGAAATGCAATGGGTAGGATAAACTACGCGCACATCTAGCTAGGTGGATGCCGACATATGGAAAACAACCTACGCGGATGCACATGAACTTTGTGTTGGGAGATACGGTCAATAAGCATGTGTTGGGGGGGCAAATGCATGAACAGTTCCTCAAGTTGGAATGACAGAGTGTGGAGAGAACAAGAGTGCAGAAAGTTATCCACGTGGAAGCATTTAACGAGGTGTGTGGAGTGCTAAATAAAGTATATAATGTGCATCGAAGTGATTAGGACCTGTGCATACCAGCAGTTTTATGGGCTTATAGGGCAATGTGCAAGAAACTAACGGAATAGACGCCTTCTAGGCTGGCCTATGGAGCGAACGTTGTAATGATGATGGAGTCTATCATGCCTAGTTTGTGCATAGCAGCGCCCACGAATATGATGGATCGCAGAGCCTTGGAAGAGGGGATCACGTTGTTGGACGAAGAAGAACGCTTGGGACTTGATGAGGAGATTTAGCAGGGTGATCTTAGGCTCCAAGCACTCATGAATGAAAGATTTTGGTTGAGCGAGAAAAACACCATGACCAAAGAAGAAGTGAGGAAGCTTGAGGAGGGAATAAAGAAGGACTTTGTAGATAAAAAGGTCGTGGTGATAAGACAGGATGCACATAGTTCCATTAACAAATTTATCAGCTACCACTGAGAGTTGATCAGTGTGCTGCCTTGGATCGAGCTGTATATTACTAAAGGGATCACCGATGGTGGCACGATGCAGATGGAAAAGTGCGCGATGTAGATTGTAAAGTTAAAAGGTGGACTTTTCCTAGGAAAAGTGATTAATGGTCGGTTGAAGCAATATACAAGTGGCTCGGACATCTGACTAGCAGTGGGAAGCATAGTCTTAGCACTCCAGGTAGTTTAAAGGAGCGTGCGACTATAAATTACTCTTCCCGAAAACTGCGTGATGTTAGGGCTGCGCGCAGGAGCGAAGTGTCACAGGGTCCATGACAGCGCAAGGTTAGTTGTGCTACCACACGCGTTGGCTAGAAGGTGACCATTAAAGTCACTATTCACGATGTGATTATTGGTTTGAGACCAAATGGAGAAAGCGGGAGGAATTTAAGGTAGGATTTATGGGCTACATTTGGGAAAATCTACTACCAAAGGAGCATTAATGGACCAAATTTTTGGGGAACAATCGAATTCAAATTCAAAAGGCACTATAAATTGCAAAGGGCTACCCAGTAAACAGCACTTGGCCATTTGAGAATTGAGCTATTGCGTGCCTAGAGATATATGAACCCGGATCTCTTAGATATTTTGAATTCGAAGGCATTGTTTGAGCACTTACCTGAGCCATTGACAGATTTGTGGAACAGTGGTATCACCACACTAGAGGAAGCCATCGATATCGACAAGATGACCGCTGAAGAGGATGCATAGATGACGACAATAGGAGATTTCGTTGAGAGTGCCATGATAGTCACAAAAATCCCTAAATCACCACACACACATAGACCCAAGAAAGATAAGCAGGCCATGGTTCTGGTGCGCATGTCCCCTTGAAACCCGTTGTGAACTAAACTGACCATGGAAGAAAAGGGGAAAGTGGTTAATCTCGAAACTGATGAGGAGGAGGAAGACCTTGAGGAAATCCTTGTTGAAGAGGAGGAAGACGAAGACATGGAGGCGGAAACTGAGGGTGTTGACCCTCTAACCAGGCTGCCCGTATATCTTCGTCCGCGGAAGGGAAATTAAAGGGTGCCCAAGGACCTAGATGAGAGCAAGAGCTCTCTGTAGACTCAGTTGCTACCTGACGATATCATATTTGAAGGAGCGCACTCGAGATAGGTGCCAATTCTAAGGTTTGAAGACTGGGATCTCGCGGACCAAGAAAAGTTCCCACACTTGGCAATCGCGCAGCTCATGAGGCCAAACAAAAACACTGCAGTGGGATTCATAGAGTTGGAACTGCACAAGTGGTTGCACAAAGTAGAGAAAGGAGGGTTGTTGAACTTGCTCTGGGTGCCGCATTACCATCTCACCCCGGTTACATTCTTCGTCATCAGGCAACTACTTTGCCTGGTGCATGATTGGTGTTTGTGGCTGGAGGAGCCCATCCCCATCACTGACCACCTGATTCATATAATTACCCAACTTCCTTGCAAAGGGGAGGACCCAGTGATATTTCAGAGGGTAAGAGCAATGACTTGGCCATTGCACAGGCCATGAAGGCAAAATTCAAGATGGAGAAGAAGAAGAGAGGGTACGCAATCTCTAGTATCAACAATAAGGCAGTCAAGGTTGCCACCCAGATATTGGCTAGCAAGGTTACGTAGAAGTGTCACGCGGATGAGGTGCCCGCGTCGGTGGTAGCACCTATTGCACAGTGTGCAGAGGGTGTCCAGTTTAACTGGTTCGAGTACCTGTGCAAGGAGTTTCTGGAGAATTTTTGCGAGGCACAAGAACAGGGGCAGACCTTCCACTATGCATGGCTTCTATTTTCCATAGTGATGGTAGCTTGG
Source organism: Pinus tabuliformis (assembly GCA_031772625.1). Lineage (NCBI taxonomy): Eukaryota > Viridiplantae > Streptophyta > Pinopsida > Pinales > Pinaceae > Pinus > Pinus tabuliformis. The sequence goes on along the minus strand of CM062812.1, from coordinate 489,126,452 downwards.
TAGTTTCCTGAGGACTGCCAGTTCCCCATAATTGCGCAGGATCTTTCAGAGGTAGCGAAGTACGCTTTGTTGTGGGCCACTAAAGACATGCAAAGGTTCCGAGACAGTAATATATTCTGGGTGTTCATGGAGATGAACATCAGAATGGGGATTAATCGCAAGTCATAGTTATCACCCACTGTCTACAATAGCCTACAAAAATTCATGAAGTTCAAGGCAGACTTCCATCACGTGTACATTAAGGCCCGCAAAGACCTTGCGAAGAAGTGGAATGAACTATCGTACTTGAGTCATGGCTGCCGGAGTGGCGTGCTCCAGCCATCTCTACAATGAAAACAAAAAAGTCTGCTGCACAACGAAAGAAGGAGGAGGCAAAACTGTGGATGGCACAGTTAGCAGAGAAGAGAAGAAAAGAGGCAGCAACAACGAATGCACCGGAAGTGTGGGATGCCATGTAGACAGCAACATCATAGCAAAAGGCAGCGACAGAATAGTAACAGGCAACAGAGAAGGAGCATGAGAGCCATAAGTCGTTGTCACCTGAGGAAGAGCTAGAGACAAAGGAAGATGGCGCAGACCCAGAAACAACTACCACACAGTTGAAGTGCCTGTGCCCGAGAGAGCAAGTGGGGCCAAGAAAGAAGTTGAAAGCTTCTAAGACTTCTTTCAACCCGATGACCCTCACCAAAGAAGACCTCCATGATATATGGGAGATGATGTGCGACGTCATCGCGAAGGCCCTCCACCAGGTCACAGAGGAGAATCAAATTGTGTTGGGGGCCCTCCAGGCACAAATATAGGAGTTGCAAGTGCATGCTGCTTAGGCTAGTAATCTCTCGACTAGCCTTGCAGTAGGAATGGTTGCGACTGAGGAAATGTTGCACGTCCGCATGACCAACACCATAGTGTTGCGAGAGGGGCCACTGGTTACAGAGAAGGAGGCCGACAGGCCTACGGTTAGTGTGTTGAAGGGAGTAGGGATCAACATGGCTACACTCTCTCAGGAGACACTTTATGTCCTACAGGAGGGAGTGACTACAGAACTGCAGGCCAGGGAGGGTTGTTCACTATAGCCTTTGAGTGAGTATAAACGTAATATGGAACAACTGAGCATGCAGTGCAATGAGGTAGTGGTGCAAAATCGGTGGATGGTGCTGGTGGTTGAGGAGGCCTACTAGATGGTCCCTGAGTTGGCCATCCCAGCAGAGGCACCTAGAGAGGCACACATCCAGAGGTTAGTAGCAGGGGTGCACGAGGGGTGAGAAGAGATGGCTAAGGTTCAGCTGGAGTTGAACCTTCAGATAGCAGAGCTGTTATTGAAGGCACTGCTTTCAACTCCTCCAGAGGTGAGGTAACAGCGTGCCAGTGCCATTACATCGGGGATGGAAGAGATCAACACTACAGTGAAGGACTTCACCAAAATGTTGGAAGAGTCGTTCGAGGTCCTCGCCACTCTGTAGGAGGAACCGAACATACAACGCTTAGAAATAGAGGCACATGAGTTGTAGCAAATATTTGATGATATAAAAGGGACCGCACAGATGGTGTCCCTTACACAAAGGCCCACGCAAATGCAATAGGAAAAAGCGCTTAAGGAGCAGGTCGACGCGGCGCGACACAAAGAAGTTGTTTTGAAGGCATACATCCAACCTTGGATCAATAAGGCATTTGTCATTAAAACCTCGATTGAAGCCAAGATCGTATAGATGTAGGGAACGCGGGAGCAGATACAAGGAAGCAGTTCAGATACACTTGTCTCTGAACAACACGTGTAGGAGATACAGAAGGCAGCTGCTCAGTGTGTTACCGATCTTGCAGCAGTTTGGACATAGTTGGGAGGTCTCTGCGAGAACATTTCCGCACCGACAGAGTGACTCGAGGGCAAGTCATGATGTTTCTTTTGGGGGCCTGTTGGGCATGTGATCCCCCAAGAGATGTTTTGGGGCTTAAAGCCCAGATTTTGACCAAATCTAATGTAAAGACTCCGCGTCTTGTGGGCGTAGAGTGCAAATATTGTAAATGAGTCATAGGGTTGTCTGCCCTCATTTTTGTAATGTAATGTCAGCTTTAGAGATCTACCCATAGTCCGCGGACCATGGGATTGTATAAATAGAGCGAGGCTCTAAGTTGTAAATAACCGAATGATAGTCATGAATGAAGGATGAAGAATTGAGTCTTATCTAGGCGTAGAGTCAATTCTTTGGGTTGTAGAGTAGGAAAAGGATCTGCAGCTGAGTGCACAGAGGCCTAGTAGTCCGCAGCTGAGTGCGTAGACCCCTGCAGCTGAGTGCGCAGGCTGAGTCAAGTCTGTAACCTTTCAAGAAGTAATAAAGAGAAGTTTTACATCATTCCTGTGTATCCTTTTCCTGATTGTGCATTGAATGTATCAGATATGAATTTCATTTTTATTGTTTATATGATGAGCGAACTTAAATGAATGTGTTGATAAAGTGAATATAAGATAAAGTATCTTTTTACGTGAAGATAACTAATTGTTATAAGAAGATAAGTAAGATCTGCAGTATAACTTGGGGAAGTAGCACAGATTGCTACTAGGGCAGCATGAAATCACCTCAGCCCCTCGTGAGGGCTTCATGAAATGACCTGTGTGAAGGTATTCACTGTTGGACTAAATCGACCTCTCAGAGATCTCAAGGGTGGGGAAACTTGGTTCTAGCATCCCCCCATACTGCTTTGGGTGAGACCTCAGTCCGCGCTCCACAGGATCTTGCCGAAAGGGCCAGTAGTGTAGGGATTTGTTTGGCTAATTAACTCCAAACCTAGGGTAGGCCCCCTCAAGCCATCACGTATTGATTATCATCATCTTAGCAAGTTGAAAATTAATATTAAGTATCCACTTCCAAGAATAGACGACTTGTTCGATCAAGTAAGAGGATCTAAAATATTTTCAATAAGAGACTTGAGATATGAGTATCACCAAGTGAGAATTAAAAAAGAGGACATTCATAACACTACCTTTAGGACACAATATGGACACTTTCATTTTTTTGACCTTCCTTTTTGGCTCACTAATGCACGAACAATATTGATGTATTTGATGAAAAATGTTTTTAGTAAATATCTAGAAAAGTTTGTTCTCGTCATTATTGATGACATACTAATATATTCAAATAATAAAGAAGAGCATGAACAACATCTTAGAATAGTTCTACAAACTTCGAAGGAATATTAGTTTTATTATAAATTTTTTAAGTGTGTATAATATCAAGAACAAATTCAGTGTTTTAGTTCATATAGTTTCAAAAATAAAAGAGTGAAATTGTAATGGAATCAAAAGTGCCAAGAGAAATTTGACAATCTCTTTACTGATACAATTTTGAAATTAGTTGACCCAAATAAAGATTTTGTAGTATATGCAAATGTTTGTAAGAAAAGATTAAGTGGAACATTATTGCATAATAATTTAATGATTTGTTATGAATCTCAAAAACTTAAACAACATGAGGAAAACTATAGAGCAAGTGATTTGGAACTAGCAGCCATTATTCATGCATTGAAAATGTGTCGACATTACATATTGGGAATGGAATTCATATTAATGGGAGATAACATAATGGGAAGGAAATTATCATTACTGGCTGATAACACAAGTCCAAAATATTTATTTGACCAGATATATTTAAATGATAGGCCAATTAGATTCGTGGCTTTTATTAGTGATTTTGAATTTGATATTAATCACATCAAAGGAAAAAATAATAGAGTTGCAGATGCACTTAGTCCAAAAGTTTAGGTTGTTAAGGTTCTCTTAGTGATTAAATATGAAACAAATCCGTTAGGAAAGATCAAATGTGTCGTTAAAAAGGATATAGATTATTTAAAGTTCAAAAATGTAGATCATAGGTTCCAAATTCTGATGAGTTAAAGATCTTATTAACTGATGACTTATTTAATATTCTTAAAAAAAATATTTACAACAGATTTATTAGAGAAATCATAAGGGTGCATGGTTATTTAGTATAATAATGTCTCTGTAAATATATCTTCAACAAAATAATACCAAGCTCAAAATCCATCAACAATTTCTCAATCAAATTCCTTTCGAGCAAAGAAACATGCAGAACTCCCAAACCGGAGAAAAGATTGGTATTTCTCCATTATTAGGTGATTTCATGCAATGCTATATTTTAAGTCATTGGTTCAATTCTTTGCCCTTGTTGTAACCTCACCAATATCATATATATTACATCTAATTATAATAGAGATAAGAAAAAATGAAATATATATTAATAGTAACTAAGAAAAAATAAAACAATAGAGTTTAAATACAATGTTATTTTAAAACGAGTTTATATAACAAGATTATAAATTTCCAAGCTAATATATATTTTATACTTAAATAAATATGAAAATTAAATTAAAAATTGTTTTTTTAATAATATTTATATTTCATAATTTCAACTACTTTTTTTCTTTAGTATTCCATCTTTTGTCCATTCAACTTGGGCGATAATGATGGTTTTGCGAGTTGCCAACAATTTCCCTAAATTCTTTTATATCCATTAGGCATCCGCATATATGAGAAGAATGAATAGCTTTATGAGGAGAATGAATAGTTTTCCAATGACAAAGATCAGGATTGGCCAGATGCCTCATCTTCATTTGGAGAGAAGGGTTTTCCATAAAGAGGTTGTTTCTCTTAGTTCCAGACCCAAATCCAAACATAAACCCAGCGGTATACCCTTCCCTTCACACAGTTCCATCAGATGAGGCAGCACCCAAGCTGGCAATGTCAACTACACTTATGTTTGCACTTATTCATTACAGTGAAGCTCCCTAAAAGCTCCAAAGTACAGTTTGAAGCTCCTGGTGGTTTTGGAGCGTTTCCGATCAGCTCCCAGGAGTGGGGGAGCTTCAAGTATGTGCTCTCCAATGCCTGGGAGCGGTACCAGTGTAACTATAGATGAACCTCAATGACAAGGCACTAGCATTAAGCCCTAGGCCTATCAATTCATGGGTTATTTCATATAATTTGAAAATGATATTAAATGTTTTATTGAACCAAGCTTGTTTGAAGGATTCACGAGTGAAATAAATAGGAAGGAAGCAACAAATGTTCTTGCCAAAATGCTAATAAAAGAAACATATGTATATCCATGATAATAATTGGAGTAAGGTCACCGAGTAATGCTTGAATCCTCATAGAGATGCTTTCACCATATCTTTATAAAGCTTGATGCTTTTACTATATCTTTAAGGGATCCATATAGAAGAAAAATTCAAGGTTTAATATTTAAAATTACACAAAATTCTTTTATAGAATATATTTATATTTAAAAAAATGGAAATTTGTGACATGTAACACCTACAAATACCCATATACAAATTAAAATACATGGTTTAAATGGACTCACATTGAATTTAATACGAATAGGGTTAAATATTTTGTCATTTATAATATAATTATTTTAATTAGAAATTAAAATAATTATATTTAAATAAATTTATTTGAATTGAGAAATAATATTAATTAGAATAATTATATTTATATAAATATGTTTTAATTGAGAATTTCTCAAACATCATGAGGACCAAATCTATATTAATTCTTAACAATATTATTTATAAATTTCATATCTGTAAATATGAAAATATTCTTTATTATAAAATATCATGCTTACGAATATGAATTATCATAATTTAGATTTATTTTAATGTAATATCTATGTGATGAGTATTCTTCTAAATAAATTATTTCCAATATAAAAAAAATCAATTGAATCTACCTATATTTTAGCAACCTAAATGAAATATTTTTTTATAATTAAAAAATAGAATAATATTAATTATTTCTTAATTATAATATAATTTAATATAACCACATATTTTTTTTAAAACCAAAAGAATATTTTTTGGAGAATCTGTAACTTGGAAAGATCATATACACATATGCGCTATTATACAATGTCTGCAGAGACTTGAACTCATGTAGCTAGGGAAACATAATTTTCATCAAACCACTCAAGCTAATATCCTTTGACATAATTAAATAAATAGTTCATAGACATTAATCAATATATTTTTTTATGATTTTTCTTTGTGAATTCAGTAAGGACACAAGAGGAAAGCTTTAGTAAAAAATATTACAAGAAAACAATAGTGTTGTACTAGTTATGTAAGATTTTGTGAACATCTTAAGTGATAATAAAATAAACACAAACATGATGAATATAAACTATAAACTCGATATAAGAAAATATGGAAATATATTATATATTGTCACAAGCATGGGACATGATACTAGTAAACTTTAAAAACATGAAAATAGCTCAAGACAAGATGGACACTTTAATAGGTATCATTGAGGTCCCTAGCAAGGTTCGAACCTTGCCCCAATTCAAAATGGCCTCTATTTGGGCAGGTCCTGGTACCATATCCCAATTTTCAAGACTAGGTCTTTATTGTCAAAATATAGCTCATACAACTACATTAGATCTTCTTGGAATCATTGAATTCCAAGGGTACTTTACCAGGAAGGGACTTAATACTCCACAAGAGTTCTATCACGTAGAGGTATTGAATCTGGCATCCATGTGTGTGACTCATATTAGAGACCCATTCTAGTATTGAGGGTAATACCTCTACATTGAAATTTCATCTATGTCTACAAGGGATTTTGCAGCAACTTTCTCAAAACCATTTTTTGTGGTCTTGATGATGGATACCCTTTGGGGTTCGAAACATTGACATGATGAATATGATACTGAGGATAATCCAAAAAAAACTGCACCAAATAACAACCACAAAATCTTAAACTCTAACATTACTTCGCTGTATGGAGGGGATACATGGAATGAGATCTGTCTTCTCGAAATCTCAAGGATAAAAATTGAGAGAAGAAATTCCAACCTGCAAATACACTGGTCGGAGGATTCTTCTCTCAAAACCATTTTTTGTGGTCCTGATGATGGATCCCCTTTGGGATTCGAAACGTCGACGTGATGAATATGATACTGTGGATAATCCGGGAAATACTACACCAAATAACAACCACATAAGCTTAAAGTCTAACATTACATCCTTGTACGGAGGGGATACATGGAATGAGATTTGTCTTCTCGAAATCTCAAGGATAAAAATTGAGAGAAGAACTACGAACCTGCAAATACACTAGTCAGAGGATTCTTCTCTCAAAACCATTTTTTGTGGTCCTAATGACGGATCCCCTTTGGGGTTCGAAACGTCATCATGATGGATATGATATTATGGATAATCGGAAAATACTACACCAAATAACAACCACAGAAGCTTAGAGTCTAACCTTACTTCCCTGTATGGAGGGGATACATGGAAGGAGATTTGTCTTCTCAAAATCTCAAGGACAAAAATTGAGAGAAGAACTACCGACCTGAAAAAAAACCGGTCGGAAGATTCTTCTTTCAAAACCATTTTTTGTGGTCCTGATAATGGATCCCCTTTGGGGTTCGAAGCATCGACATGATGAATATGATACTGTGGATAATCCAGAAAATACTACACTAAATAACAACCACAGAAGCTTAAAGTCTAACATTACTTCCTTGTATGGAGGGGATATGTGGAATGATATGTGTCTTCTCGAACTCTCAAGGAGGATTCCTCTCTCAAAACCATTTTTTGCGGTCCTAATGATGGGTCCCCTTTGGGGTTCGAAACGTTGACATGATGGATATGATACTGTGGATAATCGGAAGATACTACACCAAATAACAACCACAGAAGCTTAAAGTATAACATTACTTCCTTGTATGGAGGGGATACATGGAATGAGATCTATCTTCTCAAAATCTCAAGGATAAAAACTGAGACAAGAACTGTCGACCTACAAATACACTGGTCGGAGGATTCTTCTCTCAAAACCATTTTTTGTGGTCCTGATGATGGATCCCCTTTCAGGTTCGAAACATTGACATGATGAATATGATACTGTGGATAATCCAGAAAATACTACACCACATAACAATCATAGAAGCTTAAAGTCTAACATTACTTCCCTGTACAGAGGGGATACATGGAATGAGATCTGTCTTCTCGAAATCTCAAGGATAAAAATTGAGAGAAGAACTGTCGACTTGCAAAGGCATTGGTCAGAGGATTCTTCTCTCAAAACCATTTTTTGTGGTCCCGATGATGGATCACCTTTTAGGTTCAAAACATCGACATGATGAATATGATACTATGGATAATCTAGAAAACACTACACTAAATAACAACCATAGAAGCTTAAATTCTAACATTACTTCCCTGTACAGAGGGGATACATGGAATGAGATCTGTCTTCTCGAAATATCAAGGATAAAAATTGAGAGAAGAACTTCTGACCTGCAAATACACTGGTCAGAGGATTCTTCTCTCAAAACCATTTTTTGTGGTCATGATGATGGATCCCCTATGGGGTTCGAAACGTCAACATGATGAATATGATACCGTGGATAATCTGGAAAATACTACACCAAATAACAACCACAGAAGCTTAAAGTCTAACATTACTTCCCTGTACGGAGGGGGTACATGGAATGATATATATCTTCTCGAAATCTCAAGGATAAGAATTGAGAGAAGAACTGCTGACCTACAAATACACTGGTCGGAGGATTCTTCTCTCAAAACCATTTTTTGTGGTCCTGATGATGGATTTCCTTTGGGGTTCAAAATGTCGACATGATGAATATGATACCGTGGATAGTTTGGAAAATACTACACCAAATAGCAACCACAGAAGCTTAAGATCTAACATTACTTCCCTGTACAGAGGGGATACATGGAAAGAGATCTGTCTTCTCAAAATCTCAAGGATCAAAACTTTCTCAATTTCATGTTGAATATCCATAGGGGTTTTAGAGTGGTAACATCTTGCTGCATTATGGTAATGAATGTGAGCCCAAGCGCTGGCTTCTACCCTACTAGAGGTTCCTAAATGACTTCTAGCTTGATAAAATGGCATGCTAGAAGGGAGACGAGAGCACGAAGAAATTAGGAGAATGTGAAGAAGACTGAGTAGATCTTCATAGGAGTAGAAGAGAGAGGGCCATGTGAAAAAGTAGCCATGAGGGAGATTATTAAAATTCTTTGTAAGGGGAGGGATGCACCATATGGAAGGTGTAGGGGTGGGATACAACATATAGGGATATGAGGGTCAAGGGTCGGGTGGCGAAAGTAATGTGATTCCATTAGTATTAACAAAAGTAAAAATACCAAAAATCACACCAAGTGGAAAATACAATTCATATAAAACCAGGCAGAAAATACCATGTGCTAGCAACCAAATTTTAAGGACAAACTAATAACCTAAGTGCCTATCTAAATCATTGTAATGGTAGGCAAGTGCCACTAGTACCTATATGAGGGTGCTTGGAGAAATACCACCAGAGGAGCATTGACACCACATTTCTACGCTACCTCGATCAACATAAGTGGATCTCACTACAAGCATGGTCCACTGTCCAACATGAAATCATCCGAATTTCTTCACTACCACCTTGCACAAGAATTCATGATATTTCATGCAGGGGAATGATATAGTACCATAGAATGGGCCTATTGAGGGAGGTTAGGTAAGTAAGACCTCATCCTTCCCCTTCTGGAAAACCAAAACAACAATTTGACAATGGAGGTTAGCTACCAAGCTGGGGAGAGTGCAGCGATAGAGGCTTAAGTTCAGTTCATAAGGGATGGAAGTAGCACCTCTTGCCTTTGAAATCACAATAAACCCTTCGAGAATCTTGCCACATTTTTGAAATCACTACAATGACTCATAATGTGGATCATCATGAGATCAAATGTTTAATCATGTGGAAGGTGGGATGGTTAGGCCTCCCTGATCAATTGAGCATTGTGATGGTATTAGATATGTGCCCCCCAGCCCCGAGCATATGTCTGGTGTTTCTTACCCCATTTGGGGTTTACTTTTTTAATTGTATAATTAAAGAAGTTTTTTCTTTTTTTCTTTAAATTAGAAAAATCATATTATCATGAATTTCATACATTGGTGTTATACTAGAAGGAAATGTGATGGAATGTTTTATATTTATATTTTAAGGTACAAAATAAAACACTTTTTATGAGAATCAATATTTAGTTTTTATTTTTATGTCTAGACTTATTTTTTTATAATTTCTTATAAGCCAGATGTGTAACTCCTCCCATATTTAATATATGATTTATGCATGATATCGAAAAATATTCATATTGAAAAATATTTGAATGTCCACTTATATATCAATTTTATAGACATGTTTAGTATAACCAGAGCATCAGATCTACCAAGAGTGGTAAATGGTGCTATAATAGTCATCATAGTTTCAATTTTGTCTCTCACAATTTGTTAGCTTTCAACATAAGAGTGAGTTGGAGTTGTGATGGCATCATTAACTTCCATATTGTTGTGATTATATAGTCTATTGATCCCATTGCTATAAAATGGGATTCTATTGTGTGTTTTGGGTGTGGGATTCAACTACTAAAATCATTCAATAAGACAATAATGACATCTATCTCAGTTGTATTTTTCTTTTATGATTTGGTATGAAAGATGAGGAAAAATGTAAGTTTGAGGTTGTGAGTGGGCCCAACATACGTTGAAGAGAAGCAATGTTTACACATATGAGAGTGAGAGTAAGTAGAGATGACTATGTACAAAAATCACAACCTTCATTGAGTTGATACAGTACAAGCAATGTTGAAAAAAGAGTCACTACAACATAGGTGGAAAAGGATATGCCCATGAAGGATCCAACCTAAAAGAGTAGTTTCTTGTGCATTGAAGATATTGGAGTAATGTGGAGGAAATATAGTATGGCATTGGTGTTGTGGTTGAGAAAATGGCTTCGATACACCCAAGATCAATTAATCGTCTACCAAAAGTAGTTTTCTCTCAAATAGAACCAATTTTGACTAGGAATTGTACAAGCAAAATTCCAATAAAAGGCGAACGACTACCTCTACACAATCAGATAGCACTATGGATAATCAAGACAAACATGTTCTATAATGCATCTTACAAAGGTAAATATTATATTTATAAATATTAGTGTATTGTTTCATTAGGTTTTTTGGTTATTTTTTATCTACGATCAATTCAATATTCCTTGCTACATAAATCCTAAAATATGAGGGGTGAGGCTTAAGAACCTTACTTGTGAGAGATAGATTGTTAGGGGAGATTTCAATTCTTGTGTTTCTTACACCATTGAAGGTTTAGGTTTTTAATTATACTTTTAAAGAAGTTTTATCATTTTTTAAATTGATAATTTATATTCTTATAAATTTCATATGTTGGTGTTATATTACAACGAAATGTGATTGAAAGTTTTGTCTTTATTTTTTTAAAGCATAAAATGAAATAATATAGATAGACATTATGTCCAAAGTTATTTTTTTGTAATTTATTATAAGGGAGAGGGTAACTCCTTCCATAATCAATATATGAATTAGACATGACATTAAAAATATTAATTTTATACACATACTTAATATAATTAGGTATTAGGCTTTGTGAATATCTATAATTCTCTTAAGAATAATTGAGATAAAATATTTAATTTTGACTATATGTTTCTTTATATATATAAGTAAATTCATTCATATCTCTTTCCATATACCAAAATAGGTTCGTCTTACTCGAGATCTACAAAGCGTCGAGAGGGATTAAGTCTCTTAGGATACAAAAGTGAAATCTATAGAAATTAATGTGTATATTAAATACATCTCATTAATTTTACTAAATCACAAGATGTGAACCTACTCTAATGATATGAGGAATTAAATTCACCATATAAAATAAGAATCATAGACATGCAAAATGAAACATTACACATGCAAAAATATTTATCTAGGGGAATGAAATTGCTCAAAACCCCTTACTATCTATTTTACATTAATCAGAGGATAAAGAAGAAATACATATGCTTTCTCAAGCTTGAGCACACCCTTGAAGTGTATAGTCTATTCCTCTACCTAACCAACTGTCTCTGGACAACACTTAGCCAATTTTCAATCCCTCCAAGCTCTTATTTCCCTACATTGTTCCTTTGGGAAATTGCCCATATTTTTTAAAATAATTTCACACCATGGAATTCCACAATTTCCTTAGGTCTTACTCTAATGAATGCACCACTTGTACACATTGGCATATGATACAACTGATAGTACACTTCCTTGGAATCTCCATCTCAATTGGGCAACTCAAATTCTCTTCATGAAACAATTATTTTGGGTTGATTGATAAGTTAACTGGTTGATCATTGGGTTCGGTTGAAGTTCCACTTTAACAACCTTACCTCCACTAGTTCTTCTGACAAACAGAACTAGTTAAACTAATAATAACCAAAATTAATGAAATAGGTTGCTACAAAATATCAATCAATCATGAAAAACTGAAATATAACTCTTCCAATTCAAATTTACTGAGTAAATTGGGTGACATAAACCATGTCACACAAGTTAACATCATCCAAGTTGTCTGCTGATGTGCAAATTCAAATTTTTTGTACTTTGACCAAAGAAAAGTCAAACTGGGATTTTCTTGATGCATTTTCAACACTCCCTCTCAGCAAGAAAGGGATTATCAATCACCCCTATCCCGTACTTGTGGAACTTGAACTTCCCTTTTCATAGGACCTTTGTCAAAATATCAAGATCTTGTTCCTTTGTTTGAATGTACTGGAAAAGCATAATCTGCCTCTGCACACAATCCCCTAGATGCTGATACTCGATATCAATATACTTGGATTGGTCATGAAAATATTATTCTAAAAGAGTTTGATGCAACTATAATTATCAAAGTAAATCACAGTAGGATCCGTCATCTAACCAAACTAGCCAACAAGTATCTTTCTCATCAATATCGCGTCACATTCTGCTAGAATTGCAACCATGTACTCTTCTTTTGCTGATCTGAGTGCCACTGATCTCTGCTTCTTGTTGTACCTAAAAAATGTTGCGGACCAAAAATTGAAAATTCCACTTGATGTACTCTTCCAGTTTGATGGAATTCCTACCCAATCTGCATCATTGAAGCCACACATCTTCACTCCCTCTCTCCATTTGGCCCCAAGTCTAAATTGGGTAGTGCTTACGAGGTACCATAGAACATGCTTTACTACCCTTGAAAATAGATTGGTTTGCCTAACCAGAACTTGACTTAGTTGGTTGACTACATAACACATGCCTAGTCGTGTTTTCACTAGATACCTAAGTAAACCCACCAACTATCGGTAAATAGACACATCCACTTCCCCACTTAAAGTGGAATCCGCTTTCCTCTAGCTGGTCGCTTGAGGAGTCTCCATGGGTTTGCACCTGTCCATGCAAAATCTCTAAATTATCTCGTTGGCATACTTTCCCTGAGAGATAAACAATTTCCCATCACCTTCCCATACTTCCAATTTAATGAAGTAGTGCATGAAACCCATGTCCTTCATCTCAAACTCTCTTAGAAGGTCCTCCCTGCAAAATCTGATCAACTTCTCATCACCAGTCAGGATCAAGTCATCAACATATATGAAAAAAATAAAAAAATTACCTTCTACCAAAATATGATAGAGGTTTGAATCTTCTTCAATTTTGGTGAAGCCAAAACTGGTGAAATAGTTATCGATCATGGTGTATAAATCACTGGGTGCTTGCTTGAGACCATACAACACTCGCTTGAGTTGGATCACATGAAACTCTTGATAAAAGGTCTTGAAACCTTCTTCTTTCTTAATATAGACCCCCTCCTCAATAACTCCATTGAGGAATGTTGTTTTCACATCCATTTGGTGGATCATCAACCTCATTTGTTCAGCTAAAGAAAGGATTGATTTGATGGATGAGTAAATAGTTACAGGAGAAAAGGTCCCCTCATAGTCAATCCCTTCCACCTGAGAGTACCCCTCGGCTAAAAATATGGCCTTGTACTTTTCTATGCTTCTAGCTTCTTCCTGATTCATCTTGAAGATCCATCTCAAACCCACAACTATTTTTTCTGCTGCACTTGGGTCCACTTCCCAAACATTGTTCTCCACAATGGACTCATACTACTCCACCATGCATCAACCCATATTGGCTTCTCTACTACCTCCTCAAAAGAGGATGGCTCATTCTCTAGTAGATTATTCATTAATCCATGTAGCCAATGTACCGATCTGATCACTTTCTCTTCTTGCATTGATATGAAGGAAAACCCACATTATCCCTCGTATGCTACACAAGCTTCTCATCTTCTTGGTTCTCTTCCTGCCTTATTTGGATTATTTTTCTTGAGTGGTTGTCTCCACTCTCTGCTTGTCAACTTGTGGCTTCTCCACAACATCCCCTAGTGGGATTTAAAGCTCCCTTTGAAGAGAGAACTACATGGATATGTCTCATTAAATTTGATATCCCATTCACATCCCATTGCGCAATTGTCATCCCGAGGGACAGAAAATACACATGGTAGTTTTGGGGAGTTTCTATGTAACCCATTAACAACCCCAACTATGATGGAAGCTCCAACTTCTTCGTTGACTCTTTGGAGACATTAAAATAGATAGAAGCTCCAAAAGACCTGAAGTGTGACACATCCAACTTCCTCCCCAAAAAATCCTCCTGTAGTGTGATCATGCCAACAATCCAATGAGGACTCCTATTTTGCAAATAAACCTTTATGTGCATGCTTCACCCACAAGTGAAAAATTAAGCTTTTTTCATGCAACATTTCCCATGTTTCTCCTAGAATGCTTGGGTTCTTCCTCTCAACCACCCCATTCTTCGATGGTTTGTGGGGTGCTTTCAACTCTCATCGAATGCCTTCTTTTGCACAAAATTGTTTAAACTCATTCGACATGTACTCACCTCCATTATTTCTCCTAAGAGACTTCACCCTCTTTCCTATTTATTTCTCCACCAATGCCTTGAACTCTAAGAAATTGGAGAATTTCTTATGCTTCATTCGCATGAATAATATCTACCACTTCTATGAATAGTAATCAATTAAGATGAGAGTAATTTTGCCTAAAAGTGTAGCTTGTCGAGAAATGTCCAAAAACATCATAGTGGATCCCTTCAACGATGTGTTGACGATGTTGGACCTGCCAAAATTCATGAGATCTCCCAGGTATGAAGTCTCAACTATACCTCATAATGTTTGGTGTAGGAGTCCCATTTAGTACGATATCCCGATGGCCATCATCTTAGAGATTAGCGTTAGCTCTTGTTCTTCAGCACATGGGAGTGTTATGCCGTAAGTTTAACAAAGCGAGGTGAGTATGCCTGGTGAGTTTGTAATGTAACTATGTGTCCGAGTTCCCTTACTTTAAGGGTGAAGGTAAAAGTGAGCCTTTAAATGATAGGTAGTAGTACGAAGGAGGGAGAGACACACGTGAAAATAACAAGGGTGTGTCCAACAGCCAACGGAGTAGTCCACAGTGGATGCAACAGTTGTTAAAACCAAATTGCAAGGGAAAACATGTACACTATCAATCTGAGTAGTCCACATAGGAGTGATTCTCATTATAACCAAGAAAAACAAGAATCATCTGTCTAATTTCCTATGGAGTAGTCCACACGGGTGAGACAATAGTGATAAACAATACAACACATCTTCAACAATGTGAGTACTAAAATAACCAAAGTAGTTCAACTATCTTAGTATAGGCTAAGCAAACATGTATTAACATTTTTTAAAGAATAGTATTACAAAGGGATACAAAACATGCGTGAAAACATGCTCGTCTGAGATAGGCTTTAGAATTAAGAAAAAGTTCCAAGACAGATTGGTACAACATACATCACTAGTCCCAGTAGTGGGACATTGGAGCCACTCGTCCCTCCTCAAAGAAAAAACTACATACTCTCAAGGCTATGTGGGAGGAGGCAAGGTGAGAAGTCCTTTGCTTATATAATGAGGGGGTATATACAACCAAGGGTGATGCTTGACCCTTGTGACTCTTCGAATTTCCTCATCATCGTTCCACTTCCTAGGAATTTTCAACTGAAATGACTCTTCAACTTCATATGTTCGTCCATTGGACTTTCACTTTAAATTACATTTGATTACAACAAGTATGGCCCATAGTAATGATGTGGCTTAGAGAACTCATGACATAACTAGACACGACACTACTAACATGTACTCGCTAACTGTGGTGTCCATGTCAAGTTGGTATGTTGTTGAGTGATGGATATGCTCTCGGTGTATTGTGCTTTCACCTCCGCATGGAAGAGTTTTGTGGGGTCTTCAATGGTCTTGGTATTTTCTTGATGGTTCAATGCATGTATCCCCTTCACTTGCTCCTCGATGCAGATTGTATGTTCGTTCAGTTGTGTGAAAGTCTCCTAGCATGCGCTCCTTCTTCATCCCATTCGTCGTCGCACAATGTTCCATTAATTTATTTATTCCTGCAATTCACTCATGATGGGAAAACATCAAATCCAAAAACCTCATAGTCTAGCATGAGCATTGTTTTTGGTTTTAGGTTCAAGTGACCGAGAGGGAGGATAAGACACTGAAACTGCACAGAGCACAGCTCAAGTTGGGATGAGGAACTCCAGAGTACAGTCAGGAAAAAATGCACAACTGTCACTGAGAGGAAAAATTGTGCAATAATGGATAGTAGTGACAGCTACAAGGGGGAACCGAGCTGGGCAGAACTACGTAATTCCTAGGAGGAAGACAAGGTAGGGTGTTGGGGGGAACTGCTAGAAAGTTCTGCGTAATTTTCAGGATGATAAATGAGAGAGCCATAGGGGGTCCAGCTAGGAATCTACACACTTTCTGAGAGGAATATACAGTGGGGTAGTGGAGGGCACTCGAAGGTAATTTTGCGTAGTTTTCTAGAGCGAGGAATGATCGGGCTGCAGGGATTTGTTGGTCACAATTGTGAATTTTTTAGGTACAGTGTGAGACAGGAAGTAAAGGCCTTCACATCATGACTGTGTAGTTTCCAGAAATAGTGAAAAGCAGGAAGCAACAACTATACTAGTTAGGCCTACACAAACTTCAGGAGATAGTAGAGCAATCCAATGGGAGGCTCGACTTAGCATGTCTATGGAGTTTCTTTAGGCAGTGTAGAGCAGGCAGTCGGGGCCTATCTGTGCAATTTTGGAGAGTAGTGTAGTGCTGGTTTTCGGTAGATGATGGGGTTGAGATTTTGGGGTTTAACCCAAATCCCAATTCCCAAATAAATCGATCTTGAGGCATGTGGGTTATGGCCCACTAAGCCTTATCAGAAGCATTCTTAGGCTTTAAGCCTTTAACCATGGAACACACAAGAATCAGAGCCACCACTTTATTGGTCCTTTTCCCCCCATCCATCGGAGGCTTTACACTATCAGCATTAGGCCTTAAAACCCTGCGGCCACACATAATACAATACACAGAAAAACCCATGTAAATCCCGCACGAGTCCACATATACAGATTTCAAGTTTTATACGCGCCTCTATAAATATCGACTGGTCCACACGGTTATCGCACCAACTCCGAACTCTGATTATGATTTCTCTGATCTATCGATCACTCTACCAGCCAATTGCTGATGAGTTTATCGGTGACATAACATATCGCATCCATCACATATCACATACTCCATCCTCCATTCCCCGATCGCTGATTAGATCGGGATCGTCGATCTAGACTCACAATCTGATGGTTCACAACTCATCGCACTATCGCAATCGTAATTGCTCCTCGGCCAATTCCGATAATACCAAGGCTTTCTCCGATGCAATGATGGTTCTGTCGCCGATGCGATATGGATCAGGACCATTGATCTTAAGAGATCCAATAGCTCCTGTATATTCTTGCAGCTTCCTTCTTAACTTAATATTGCTCGTCGTCGTTGGATTCTGTGTTGAACACAGTTTTGCCACAGCTTATCAAACAAGCTTAAATTTCCACAAACATGCTAACCCTGTTAAATCATGGGGTTGCCATCATGCCTGATGGTCAATCAATACATCAAAATTTTTGGATTTGAAACCCTCGACACACACATATAAGAGCTGGCTTTCAAGCCACTAACACACATACATGTATGAAACACAGATAGCGCACAAATTACATTGAAACAGATATATATTATATTAACACGCACGGTTACAATTCTAAGGCATTTCAGCCTTAGAACAGAGTCGCCTTTGGCTACATTGCAACCTATTTCTGACTCCATCTAATTCTCTGTCTTTCTCCTTCCTACCTTCTCTGAACACGCAAGTTCAACATACATATATATATATAGTTAAGAAGTGTTAGATCGGATCACTTCAAGGATCCGATTAGATTCTCTCCTTGTTTTTCTCAACAAAAGCCCCAAAGCTCTCATACTTGAATGCATGCATATACACATGGCAGATTACATTAGTAAGTCTTCGAGACTTATCCGTTCTCTCTTTAATTTTGCTTTAACTGCTTTAAAGCATATTTTCCCTATTTTTCTCCCTTCTTTCAGCTCCACTGGATTCCTCCCTTTCACTAAGGGTGTTGGATGCTCCTGCATCAGACTCCCGAGGCTCAAAAGTTTATGACCTCCTGGTCATATGCTTCTCCTTGTCCTTAGAAATTCTACCCACTGTTTCAATCCTTTAGTGGAATTGCCTTCATGGTCTTCTGTGAGCTGCAACCAAACCTCTGCAGTAATAGTCTCATCTTGCTACATGATACCTCACCAAGCTCTCCTCACTCAGTCTTTTGGCATCCTTCAGGTTCTCTCCTCTGGAACCATATGAGCACTTCTTGCTCTAGGTTTGTTGCAAGTCTTCTCACCTTCGACTGTTGTTCTCTATGCAACAGTAAGACCACAAACTCTCCAGCTTAACCAACTGTACCTCTTGCTTCTTCTTCTTCCTCTCTGGAATCATTCTCCTTGCAGGAAACTTTCCCTGCTCTGATATGCTTCTGGTCTTCGTAACAACCTAAATTGTGAGCTGCAATCTACCTCTGCAACAGCAAGTCCTCCCTGCTACATCTTACCTCACCAGGATCTCCTCTGGACTTGGTCTTTTGGTAAGCTTCTGGTTCTCTCCTCTAGAACCAATTGAGCATTCCATGCTCTAGGCTATTGCAATCTTCTCACCTTCCTCTGCTGCTATCTAAACAAAAATATAAAGACCATACCTCTTTAAATTTGCACCTCCTTCCACAAAATCTTCTTCTGCTCTGATACCAAATGATGGGGTTGAGATTTTGGGGTTTAACCAAAATCCCACTTCCCAAATAAATCGATCCTGAGGCCTGTGGGTTATGGCCTACTAAGCCTTATCAGAAGCGTTCTTAGGATTTAAGCCTTTAACCATGGACCACACAAGAATCGGAGCCACCACTTTATCGGTCCTTTTCCCCCCATCCAGTGGGGGCTTTACACTATCAGCATTAGGCCTTAAAACCCCACGGCTACACAAAATACAATACACAGAAAAACCCATGCAAATCCCGCTCTGGTCCACATATACGGATTTCAAGTTTTATACTCCGCCTATATAAATATCGACGGGTCCACACAGTTATCGCACCAACTGCGAATGCTGATTGTGATCGCTCTAATCTGCCGATCACCCGACCTGCCAATCGCCAATGAGTTTATCGGCGATATTACATATCGCATCCATCGCATATCGCATACTCCATCGTCCATTCCCCGATTTCCGACTCGATCGGGACCATCGATCCGGACTCGCAATCTGACGGTTCACAACTCATCGCACTATCGCAATTGTAATTACTCCTCGGCCAATTCTGATAATACCAAGGCTTTCTCTGATGTGATGATGGTTCTATCGCCGATGCGATATGGATCGGGACCGTTGATCTTAAGAGATCTAATAGCTCCTGTATATTCTTGTCGCTTCCTTCTTAACTTAATATTGCTCGTCATCGATGGATTCTGTGTTGAACATAGTTTTGCCACAACTTATCAAACATGCATAAATTTCCATAGACATGCTAACCCCGTTAAATCATGGGGTTGCCATCATGCCTGATGGTCGATCAATAAATCAAAATTTTGGGATTTGAAACCCTCGGCACACACATATAAGAGCTGGCTTTCAAGCCACTAACACACATACATATATGAAACACAGATAGCGCACAACTTACACTAAAACACATATATATTATATTAGCATGCATGGTTACAATTCTAAGGCATTTCAGCCTTAGGACAGAGTCGCCTTTGGTTACATTGCAACCTATTTCTGACTCCACAATCTATCTAATTCTCTGTCTCTCTCCTTCCTACCTTCTCTGAACACGCAGGTTCAACATACATACATACATACATATATATATATATATATATATATATATATATATATATATATATATATATATATAAGAAGTGTTAGATCGGATCACTTCAAGGATCCGATTAGATTCGCTCCTTGTTTTTCTCAACAAAAGCCCCAAAGCTCTCGTACTTGAATGCATGCATATACACATGGCAGATTACATTAGTAATTCTTAAGACTTATCCATTCTCTCTTTAATTTTGCTTTAATTGCTTTAAAGCATATTTTCCCTATTTTTCTCCCTTCTTTCAGCTCCGCTAGATTCCTCCCTTTCACTAAGGGTGTTGGATGCTCCTGCATCAGTAGACAAGAGGGAGGCCTGATAATTGATATTGTGGGAAGCGCAGACTGAATTGGGCTTGGAGAAAACTTCTACACAATTCTGGGAGAAGGAGAGCCTACTCACTTCTAGGATTGCGCACTGTAGCTGCCCCAGAGCACAGTGTCAAGCACTAGGCAGTTCTTGGTAGCATAGCAGGATCACTGAGAGCTGAGACTATGTAGTGCAACTCAGTTAGGGTTTGGTTGAAGGCCTTTGTCCGGTTAATAGATTTTCAGGAAAATTAGCTAGGTGCAAGAGAAAGTGAACTTGTGTAGATGTGACATTGTGCTTAGACACTTAGCATGACTCGACCATAGGACACCACAAACAAACAAGAAAAACATGTGCTCAGTGAAATTCTCTTAAAGTTAAGAGTGACAAGTGCGAAACTTAAGATAGACCTTTGAACGACCACGATTACACGTGTTCGACAATTCTTACAAATTTGTGTGTTAGTACGACCAATGTTCATAGATCAAAGACAACTCGTGCAGACAAAGACCAACCTTCAAAATTGCGAAAGAAGATTGCAAGCATGACAAAGTAATCAAAATGCCAAAGGACAACCATTCGTTGGACAAGAAAAAGGGTGTAAAAGACTCTACAATAGCTAATGGAATGAGCTCGAGTGTCTTCAACCATTAGTGTGGAAACCAATGAAGGCTCCAAAATTTTGCAAGGTGTTCTAGTTGCTACAACACTTGGTGACACGCTAGTTGAATACCAACTTCTCTTTTTTGGTTCATTTTCAGCACAAGGAATTAGCCTTTCATGGAATATTGATTCGATGTGTAGGTCACCTTGGCTTCCCCACTTACACCATCGAAAAACATGGTTCATCTTGTACTAACTTAGTCGCACACAGTAAGAGATTCAACCAGAACAAAATGTTTTAAAATCAGGAAGGGTTGTTTGGCTCGTGAGCTTAAGATTTCCAGAGTATAAGTTTTCATATCTGGTGTTCCTCTGCTGCCAGCAAGCATAGACAGTACCTCGATGGAGTCATGCAAGAAAATGAGAATTTCTCCACTTCCTGTGAGCCTAGTCAGTACCGTGGTGGAGTTTCCTGCTTCTCCTTTTTTGTGCAGGAAGCCTTTCTCTTCTTTCGCCTTTTTATCATTTTATTTTATTTTGGAAAGGAGCGGTGCATATGCACTTATTTATTTTCGGGGAAGAAGGGGGATCCCGACTTATTGAGAGCAGAAGACATTGTTACTTCAAAGAATCATTTAAGACTTATGATTTAGGTTTTTTCATTTAGATTTTCCCCTTATCCATTTCTACTAGTTGGATAAGCTTCAACACACACAGCAAAATACTGAGTACAGGCATGGGGTTTCCCAATTTGGACATAGGTTCATTGTTTGACCAGAGCTTCCTTTACAAACTGATCATGTTTGCCATCGAGATTTAATCAGACAAAAGTTACAATGAAGCATAGAGAAGATGGACACAGGACTAGCCAAATGCTGCAGTGTAACAAGACTCCTGAACTTCTACCACATACTTATTCAAAGGCCAAAACACAGTGTAGGACAACACTTATTTATAAAACGAAATGACGAGACATCAAAACAAAGAAAAGAAAAATGAAGCAAAAACAACAAATAAAAATAAAATGAAAAGCAATAATCATGATATGTACATAGTGTGGAGCGCGACCCCAGATCATTGGAAAGAACATTTCAAATCTTTGCCACTGATAAGGAGCTTGTACATCCTCTTGTCAAGTGATTGTAAGTGATACGTGTGTTCGCCAAGCTTTTCGTGAACCGTGAAAGGACCAATCCATAGGGACTAGAACTTCATGTGTTTTCCTTTGCCTTCGTGGGGTTTATCCCACTTCAAGAGAAGGTAACCCCCACTGAAGTTGGTGTTCCCTACAAAATTTTTGTCGAACCATCTCTTGATATGGTTCTGGTGGAGTGAAAATTTCTCTTTTTCTTTCATCAGTTCTTCCTATAAATTTTGTAGTGTTTCCATGCAACGCTAAATCAATAGACATGACTTGGCTTGGGATTCGTGGGATAATCAAAAAGCATGCAAGTAGTTATTTGGTGGAAGGATGGATTCTTTTCCGTATACCAAGAAGTATGGAGATGTAGTTAGAGAAGGTTTGGGTTTGACACAGTCAACGCAAAGAGCATTCATGAAAGAGGAATTCCAGTTTCTTTGTTCAGAGTAAATGGTATTTTTTATGATGCAGATAAGATTTTTGTTTGTAGATTCAGCAAGACCATTTCCCTACAGGTAGTAGTTAGTTGAATGCTTTAGCATAATACCATATTTCAATGCAAAATCGTAAATATTCAAAGAAGAAAAGTAAGTTGTATTGTCAAAAAAAAGTGATACAGGAATGCCAACCCAAGAGATAATGTTTTTCTATAGGAAGCTGATGACTTCTTGGTCATTCACTTGTTTGAGCATAGCTCTCTCTGTCCACCACATAAAGTAATTTGTAGCAGTCAGGATGTAGCGGTGCTACTTTGATGAATGTGGGAAAATTTCTCCAATGATGTCCAAGACCCACTTTTGGAATGGTTCATCCACTGCAATAGGTTGTAGCGGGGCTACTGGCCTTCATTGTCTGTCGACACATCTTGGACAGACAGGACACTTGCGGGCATAAGCATGTGCATCTTTGAACAATGTGGGCTAGTAGAAACTGTCTCTCATGACTTTATATGATGTTTTGTTACCCACAAAGAGACCCTTGGCTTCTTCATCATGCAGATCAAATAAGAATCTCTCTAGATCCTATGCTTCCAGGCACTTGAGAAAAATGCCATTATGTTGCTTTTTGTAAAGCATTTCGTGCAACAACTGGTAAGATAAGGCTTTCATTCATAGTTCCCTCTTTTACCACAAAGAGAATTGAGAGGGCGTGATGCCATGCTCAAGGTACTGGTACACTTCTTCATACTAAGAGTTGTCATACGAAGTGGGGGGTGCTTTCTCTACATTGTACATGTAAATTTCTTGCTCCCAACCAATGAGATCTTCTTCTTCCTCTTGTGCGTGCACTTCTTCCACTGCCAGTATGTAAAGACCGTGATCCTTTACAGTGTGAACTGGGTTGATGTCAAGATCATACTCTTATAGTTATGTCATCCAGTTCGCTCACCTTTCACCTAGTTCTTGCTCAACAAGAAGTGACCTTACTGTTGGGTGTAGCACAAAGACTATGCAATGATTCTTCAATAGGTAGGTTTTGAAGTGTTTCACTTCCTTGTATACAGCGTATGGTTGTTTTTCCATGGTAGTATACTGGAGCTCTGGTCCCTGCAATAATTCTCTCATGAAGGAAATGGGATGTTTGATGTTGAGCTCCTCCTTCTGAGTGAGCATGACAGCGAGTGAAGTGTCGGAAGCGAATGTATAAAGAAAGAAATATATATTAAAATCTGGGTTGTACAACACAACTTCTTTTGCTATCTCCTACTTAATACGGGTGAATGTTTCCTTTTCCTTCTTCCCCCAACTCTAAATTGTGTCCTTCTTGATCATCTCTTGTGTCGGTTTGACAATTTGTGCATAACCAGAGATGAAATATCTGAGGAAATTGATATTCCCAAGAAGGACTGCATAACTTTCTTGTTCACTGGATAACGAATGTCTGTGATGGTCCAGAATAAGTCTAGATCTACCTTTATCCCACTCTTGGCAATGATGTGCCCAACGAGGTTCCCTTGAGACATTGCAAAGACATTATTCTTGGGATTCAAGGATATCCTGTACTTGCAACATCGCTTAAAGATATTGTTGAGATGGCAGCAGGTGGTCTGACCATTTTTTGAGAAAACTTTATACATCATGAAAGTAGACTACCATTCTCTGTCTGATGAGCCATGAAAGGGGATGTCCATTGTGGGTTGAAAAGTTGTGCCTATGTTTACTAACCTAAAGGACATTCTTCGATAAGCAAACGTACCCCACTTGGTATGGAATGGTTTTTTTAGTCTGCCAGGCTTTGCAACCAGAACTTGATTGTATCCTGAAATACCGTCTAGCAAGGAAAATATTTATGCTCCAGATAATGTCTGCAAGATGTGTTCCATGAACGACACTGGGTAATTTTCTTTTTCCAAGGTACAATTCAAATTTTGGAAATCAACGCATAGGCGAATCTCCTCAGATTCTTTCTGACAAGAACCAACTTTGAAACCCATATAGAATGACAAACTTTGTAAATGATCTGAGAATAAAATGACTTAGTCAACTCTTTCTGAATGAGGGGCCCTAGCAACAGATGTATTTTCCTGAGATTCTACTAAAACAGTTTGGTGCCTTCCTTGATTGGGATGATGTGTTGGATTATTCGCATGCCATATATTTTCAAGTCATTGTATGTCCACCTGAATACATCATAGTATAGTCTTAATAGGTGGACAAAGGCTTGTCGCTCTTCTGGTGTGCAACACGTACTGAGATTCACAAACTTTGGGTCTTTGTTTGTTCCTAGATTAATTTTTTCGTGCATCACAGTGGAATTGTGGGTTTTAATGTTGTTGAGTACCTGGAAGCAGTTCTACAAGTCATAAAGCTTCTAGAGTGAAACCACACCCTTAGGGACGAGGTTTCCTTTACGTGCATTAGCTATCTGGAAGATACTACTGATGCGCGTCTTCTTCTATTGTTGCGCCTTTGAAGACATTGGTGTTGGCCACAAAGCAAAATTTAAGGATGGAAATTTATTTTAAAGTTTATAAATCTTGGCGAATCTCACTAGTGTCTAATATGAAAACTATAAAATGTTTATTGATATCTTTATAAAAATATCCAAATTTATAATTATTTTATAGGTAGAGTCCATATAATTTTGGCAATTTTTAGAGTAAAATAATTTTATCCTATAAAATTTTGGCGAATCATTTTTAGAAGAAATGGAAATTGGCGAGTTTTTTTTTTGGAAAAATCATGGAAAATTAGCCCAATTACGAATATTAACCCCTAAAATTTTCTATGGTTGGCCATGAAGTGCAGTATTTATTCATCATCATCAAAAACACGTAAATTAGTGATGTTGTTAGGGAAAGATGGCTTATAAAAAAATTCAACATGAAATCTATCCCTAAGGGGTGTCATCATAGAAACTACATTTTCGAGAGCATATGCAGTTGCATTACTCATTCTTGGCACATAAACGATATTAGAAGCCTGGAAGTTAGTGATAAGTCACCATACCTCTTGTTGGTAACTCTTAAGATGAGGTGAAACATAGTGTATGGTGTTACGTACTTGACGTACCACGATCTCTGAATCACCTACCACTTTTAGCATAAAAACGTTGAAGCTGATGGCTTTCTGTAAGCCCAAAACGAGTGCTTCATATTCAACAATGTTGTTCATGCACTCGAACTCCAAGCATCTTGAGACTAAGTGTTTCGTTTTCCTTGGGTTTATAAAAACACAAAACGCTCTAGAGCCATCTTGTGTCTTCGATCCATCAAAATACAACGTCCACATGTCATTTGTACAAGTATTTCTTTTCGCGTTAGTACTTCTAGCACTATTGCTACTATTGTTACAATGTATTGTACATGTTTCATCTCCGCCAGTTGAGCAAGGAAGGAGACCCAACAGTGTATCTGTTGGGGTGGGACTTGCTTGGGCAAGACAACACCCGAGTTGCATTTCCAGAAAGCAGTTGCCAAACATAAGTTCTGTGAAAGCCAATTCTTCATTTTAACCATTCAAGGGAGTAACTCTATGTTTCATATATCTCTCTGATAACACTTAGATCTGGTTGTCTTTTCCCTTCTGCAGAATCCATAAGTGCGACTATTCCATAGCAAACTACCCTTGTAGCTCACTAGACCAATTTCTGCTGAGAAATAAGCCACACGCTTCTGGGATGTCCACAACTATAATGTTAATGTGCTGATGAACTCATCTAACTCGTCCATAGGAAAATAACTAGATGATCACATTCGAGAGTTCACCAATGGTTGGCACACATGTTCAGTAAAGTTGGATGGTCTGTGCAACAGTGCTACTCCATTGAGCATTGATCTGTTTAGAGATGGAGGATGGCATGACATTGACTAGCACATAATAATCAACCAAATAGTTGTGTACATTGAAGTTGAATATTTCAAATGATAACAAAAATTGTGGGGAGAACAAGTTTACTTCCTCCATGCAAAGCTCGTTGAGAACTTATGCGAGTGCTTGGGGAGACTTTCTTGGTCCCTTACTAGAAGAGGTAACACTATCTATGGATTTTTTCCCTAGTGCGTGCAAAAGAATATCCCATTGACCTATGAGCTTCATTAACTCATAAAGGGATATGTTTACATGGGTATTTTTCATGTCTTCAACAATTTTTTAATCTAGAGAGGGAAGACTCACCAAGTTTTCTGGGGGTAGACTTGTGCTTGTATTATCTGGTGGGCTACTTTTGTCTTTGATGCTCACGGACGTACTTTTAGCTCTAATTGTCTTCCTAGACTTGCCTTGTGTTTTCTATATTGAGATGACCAGTGGATTGACTTTTTTGAAAAAATATTGTCTGAAGTTTTCTCTCGATATCTCAAAAACAATGGGGGTCCCTTGGCTCCTCAAACTATATCGATTGTTCTGCTTTGGGGCCAGACAGTTTCTCGGAGGGTCCTTCTTAGTGGTACTCTTCTAGGAAGCTTTAGCACATTGATACATGTTGATTACATGCCCAACACATGGAGCTTCAACAGAAGTATCAACTTCCTCCTGGTCTTCATTCTCTAGCTCATCCTGCTCACCAACCATAAATTGATCAGTCAATTTTTTAGCTACTGCACTCATTCCTTGGTTCCAAGCTTCGCAAGTCCTCTCTGAATGACATTTTCCATGGAAATTGCAATAATTATTTGTCACAATTACATCAATGTTGAATACAAGGTTAGAGCTCTGCATAGTTTTCGTTAGGTGACTTTTGCTGCTCAAATCTGAGTTCTTCCTCTGTGCAAATTTGGGAGGGCTAATATTCACATTTGTCTCACTTGTCTACCACTTGAATCAGGAAAATACAATTGTCGAGGACTTGACGAGACGAGTAAGGTTTTCAATTTCACTTGCTTCCTTTTCTTTTTCCTTACTCACAGTAGCCTGATACCTCTTGTCCATGTCTTTGGAGTCCTTAGCTGGTTTTTCATCTAAAATGACTCGAGTAGCATGCAGGTCTTTCTCCACATCAATTTCCTCTTGGAAATTTTCCAAAAGTATTGGTTTCACACCTCGCTTGACAAACTACGGAATGTTGGTCAGCAGTGCGGATGTGTAGTAGTCAACTTTGATGGAGTCGTAAGGTTTGGTGTCTGTAGTGAACTTGTTCAAGGCACAGTTAAACCTCTTGTTAAAATATTTCATTTTTCTTTTTGCTCCATCTTGAGACTACCCAACTCTTTTAACAACATGGCGGGGGTTTGTCTTCAACAAACTTCTCAAGGAAAATTCTCTTGAACACCCCCCAGTTTTGAATAGAGTTGACAAGAAGGTTGTGGTTCCATACAACTACTCTTGGATCTATGGTACACGGAAATAGTATACATGCAAAATCATCATAACGTACCTCGCATGCCTGCAGATGTAGGTAGAACATGCCTAGATGATCTTCCACCTTCACTGCTATGTCACGGTCATACCTTGTTAACAATTTCTCTTTGTGTATTGTCATCTTCTGCAAGACACCCGGGAGTGCCAATGGGCCCTGTGTCATCCATTCCAAATTTTTGTCAGCCATACTATCCTCTTCTTATGAGTCTGATGGTTCAACCTCTGAATCTGTTGGTTCATCTCCACCTCTGCCTCCATTTCCTTCCCCTCTACTTCCTTTGTCAGAACCTGAGCCCAAGAGTAAGATGTTATCTTCCTCTCCATCTAGGAAAATTGGAGGTTCCTCTTCATTTTCAACAACTTATGCCAACTCTTCAAGAGTGGCGAGGATTACTTCTTTAACAAATGGGACTACGACTCCTGTGGGTTAGTTTTTTGCTTCCTCTACGAAGAAGGAAGAGTGTGTAAACCTAGAACCAATCCAATTACTTTAGAAAACTGACGGGTGATGTTACGGACAACACAAATGTGATGATATGAAATTTCTTGTTCAGGTCTAGGAGGTGAGGAGAAACCAACTTCATAGTTGCACGTGGGAGAGAAGGAGTTCGTGTTACTGCCTAGACCGGATGACATATGAGTGGGGTTGAGAGGACCTTCAGCCATAAAATACTCATAGCCCTCCTTCCAGCACCAGGAATGTTGACGATGGTGGACTTGCCAACATTCAAGGGATATCCTCGGTATGAAGTCCCAACTAGACCTCACACCATTTGGTGTAGGATTCCCATCTACTACGATGGCCCGATTGCCATTGTCTTAGAGATTTTCCTTAGCTCTTGCATTTCAACACATCAGAGTGTTATACATGTAACTTCAAGAAAGCGAGGTGAGTATGCCTGGTGAGTGTGTAATGTAAGTTCGTGTCTGGGTTCTCTTACTATAAGGTAGAGGGTAAAAGTTAGCCTCTAGATGAGAGGTAGAAGTACCACCTATGGAGAGACACATGCCAAAACAACAACGGTCTATCCAACATCTAGCAGAGTAGTCCATAATGGATGTGATAGTCGTTAAAATCAAATTTCAACAGAAAACACGTACACCATCTAGGAGAGTAGTCCACACAAGAGTGACAGTCGTTATAACCAAGAAAAATAAGAATGGCATGTCTAATGTCCTGTGGAGTAATCCACATGGATGAGACAATAGTGATCAACAATATAACACAACTTCAACAATGTAAGTACTAAAATAACCGAAGTAGTTCAACTATCTTAGTATAGGTTAAGAAAACATGCAATATAAATGTTTAAAGAATAGTCTTACAAACGGATGCAAAACATGCATGAAAACATGTTGGCCTGAGATATGCTTTTGAATTAAGAAGAAGCTCCAAGACACATCTATACACCATAGTCCCAATAGTCCCAATAGTGGTACATTGGAGCCACTCCTTGCTTCTCAAATAATAGACTACAGACTCTCAAGGCTATGTGGGAGGAGCCAAGGTGAAAATTCCTTTGCTCATACAATGAGGGGGTATATATAGCCAAGGGTGATGTTGGACGCTTGTGACTCTTCGACTTCCCTCATGACCGTTCAAATTCCTATCACTTTTCAACTAACGTGACTCTTCAGCTTCATATGTGCGTCCGTTGTACTTTCACTTTACACTACATTTGATTACAACAAGTATGGCCCATAGTAGTGATGTGGTCGAGAAAACTCATGACACAACTCGACATGACACTGATGAGTTGTATTGGATGACTGTGGTGTCCGTCTCAGGCTACTATGCTACTGAGTGATGGATGTGCTCTCAATGTATTGTGTCTTCACCTCCACACGGTAAAGTGTTTTGGGTTCTTCGATGGTCTTGGTCTTTGCTTGATGGTTCAGTGCATATATCCTTTTCTCTTTCTCCTCAATGTGCTTTGTATGTTCATTCCACTATGAGCAAGTCTCCTAGCATGCACTCCTTCTTCATCTCGTTCATCTTCGTGCCATGTTACATCAATGTACCTATTCTTATGATTCACTCATGATGGGACAACATCAAATCCAAAAATATCTTAGTCTAGCATGGTGCATTGTTTTTGGTTTCGTGTCCAAGTGACCAGGAGGGAGGACAAGACACTAAAACTACACATAGCACAACTTAGGCCGGGATGAGGGACTCTGGAGTACTATTGGGAAAAACTACATACAAGTCAATCAGGGGAAAATTTTTGCAACCAGGGATGGCAATGACACATGCAAGGGGTAACCCAATTGGGAAGAACTATGCAATTCGTGCGAGAAAGACAAGGCAGGGTGTCGGTGTGAACTGTTTGACAGTTCCATGTAATTTTCATGATGGGAATTAAGCAGATCACTCAGGGTCCAACAAAGAATCTATGTAGTTTCTTAGAGGAAGACCGAGAGGGGTAGCAGAGGGCACTGGCAGGAAATTCTGTGTTTTTTCTAGACCTAGGCATCATCGGGCTACGAGGAAATGCTAGTCACAACTGCGCAATATTGAGGGATAGTGAGGGATAGGTAGCAGGGGCCTTCCCATCATGACCGTGAAGTTTCCGAAAATAGCAGAGAGCCGGGCAGTAGCAAGTGTACTAGTCATCCCTTTAGAACTTTTAGGAGTAGAGAAAAGAAAGCCAGTAGGAGGCCTGACTCATCATGTTTGCACAGTTTCTGCACGCAGTGCAGTGCAGGCAGTTGGGGCATGTCTGCGCAATTTTGGAGAGGAGTGCAACCCCAAGTCAGAGTGCGGTCTAGGTTTCTGGTAGACTAGATGGAGGCTTGATAATTGATCTTTGAGGAAGCACAAATTGGATCGATCTTGGAGACAACTTTTGCGTTGTTTTGGGAGGCGGACAACCGACTCACTTCTAGGATTGCACAGTGAATTTGCCTTGAAGGATAGCCTCTATAACCATGTAGTTCTGGGCAGTAGAGAAGTGTCATTGAGTGTTGATACTATGCAGTGTAGCTCATTCGGGGTCTGGTTGAAGGGGCTTGTCTAATCGACAGATTTTTAAGGAAAAATGGCTAAGTGCGAAAGCAAGTGAACTTATGTGGATGTGACATTGTTCTTAGACACTTAGCATGAGTCAATGAAAGGACACTACAAAGCAAAAAGAAAAAAACGTGTTCATTGAGATTGTCTTAAGGTTAAGAGCAGCAAGCGCGACACTTGAGATAGGCCTTCGAATGACTGTGACGACACTTATGCGACAATGCTTACAACTTTGTGTGTGAGTAGGACTGATGTTCATAGAACGAAGACAACTCATGCACACAAAGACCAACCTTGAAAATCACCAAAACACGATCACATGCATGACAAAGAAATCAACATGCCAAAAGACGATCACTGATCAGACAAGAAAAAGGGCATAAAAAACTATACAAGAGCTCATGGAATGAGCTCGAGTGTTTGCAACCATCAGTGGAAAAACCAAGGAAGGCTCCGAAAATTTGGATGCATGCCAAAATTTTGGAGTGTGTTGGAGCTGCTACAACAAGACTGCATTGTTGTCGTGATAATTTAAAGTGGACTTTTTTTACTTCACCAAGCTACACCCTTTCCATTTGTACCATTTCCCTAGTGGTCCTTTGGGGAGACCTTTTGGTAATTTGTTGCATGATCTTCAAACCGCCATGATGCAAATGGCCAAGACTTCTCTACCAAAGTTTGTCAACATCACAACTCTGCACCCTCTCCGCCTTTGTTCTCAACGCATCACAATCCTCCACATCTAACTTGTAGAGGTTCTTCACATGAACCTCTATATCTTTCACGTATACCATGGGTATGTGTGTGAGGAATGTCTTTCCTTTGCTGGAAGATAGGACAAGATGGGCAGGATGCTCACAATTTTGTCACTGCTAGCAGTATAAAATGGTCACCTTCGATGTAAAAATACATTAAATTATTATTAAATTTAAAGATATTAATTTTTACTTTTTTAATATATAATTAAATTAGTTTTATCATTTGTAGATGTATATTTCTTTAATAATAATTCAAGTAAAATATTTAATATCAACTATATCTTATTTTTGTATATAAATAAGTTCAATTATATTAACAACATAAATATATATTATTTGGGATTTATAAAGGGTGGGGATAGATAAAAATAATTAAATATAAATTTCATTTTGAGTGGAAATTTGAGAAAAATTTTGCCCTAAAATAAATTTATTCAAATTATATTTTAATTTATCATTTTATTAATATTATATTTGTATATCACTCGACCAATAATAATGTTAGTACATAACGAATATACGCAGAATAATATAGAAAATTACATTGGTTAGAGCCTATGAATAAAAATAATAAAAACTTCGATAATTCATACGATGAATTTAAGAATACCGAAACTAGAACTACATTGGTTGCACTATCCACATGTAAGGTTCAATGGAATATAACATTTCAATTCTATGTGAATGTAACTATTCGTCGTATATAGTTGCAAAAGAAGTCGTGACACCGTGAAAATGAGATTATTGGTAGCCGCACTGGAACGAAGAATAAAACAGGACACTGCATGATAGTTTTATTATATTATATGGACGATTTATATAGTGAGTGATGATAATAGCACAAAACTAGAGAAATAAACAAACATAGATGTGATATATGAGAGAGATGTGTATTGCGCAGTGCCGTGCGGTTGGGCAGATGTTGAATATGTAATTAGAAGTTGTATTGCGCAGTGCAGTGCGGTTGGGTTTTTATAGTGTAAAATTGTCGCCTTTCTTCATAAAAATGGTGAGAAGTTTGGGTTTTATAGTGTAAAATTATGGGTTTTTTTATAATATTGGTAAATTCCTTATACAGTATTGATAGTGGTTTCAATTCATGTTGTGAGCTTAATTCATGTTGTGGATTGAATTGTGTATATGGTAAATTTAATTTAGTTATTTATGTGAATTGTTGTAATTTATGGTATGAGCTTAATATTCTATGAGTTAATTTATATATTTTGTATACATGTATATGAATACATTGTTTATAAATGTATGTCATGTAATGTAAATGTAAATTGTAAGGAATGTTTCTTGAATTTTATAACTATAGTGGTTATCTAGTGAGCTTACCATCTTTGTTGTATTGATCAATATGACTTTTCATCTTCTCATGATCCACCACCAACCCTAAATAATCATAACCTCGCAAAGGATGATGTTGAAGATGGAAAATTATCAGTCCTTATAGGTAAAGAATAATTGTATCATCCCTCAAGAATCATTCTATAGTGCTCAAATTGACTATTTCAGAAGGCTCAAGGTTAAAAATGGTGATGCCATAGTTTTCCACCTGAATTTTGAAGGCAAAAGTCGTAACCATCCATCTTGTCTGCTAAATTTTGAAGGAGAAAATCCTAACCATCCATCCACAATTTGAATGCCCAAAGTGAAAACGAAAAATCTAAATGTTGAATGCTTTGAACTCCCGTTAATGAATCAGGCTCACAAGATCGCAATTCCACATTTTTCATGAAATTCATAATCGTTAATAATAGTGGAATGAGATCCTCAAATGGGTACCCTCTCCTGCATTTGAAACATAAATCCCATCCAAACATACTTCTAAGGTGTTGTATTTCTTGTGTGCAAATCACTTTGTCAACTCGAGCAACTATTAAAAAGGAAAAATATTCTTTCTAATAGAGTTTTCTTAATTGTTTTTCAAATAATCTTTATCTTATATTTATTTCATTAGAATTAAGAGATCTCATATTTACTGATTAATTTTTTCAATATGTATTGACGATGTTGGACCTGCCAACATGTCAGGCGATCTCCCGAGTAAGAAGTCCCAACTGGACCTGAGACTATTTGGAGTAAGATATCCTTGTCGAAAGCAAGTCTGTGACCTTGCAACAAGTCAGGAGTGATGCATAGGGAGGTTCTAACACACATAGGGGAAAACCAATGTATCCCTTAGAAGCCTGTTGTAATAGTACGCAGCCTGAAAGAAACACACAAGCTGAATGACATTACAAACCTAAAAGCATAATAGTCGACAATCCAAAGTGATGAGTTAAACTAATAACATGCTTCAATAATATTCATATAATCACATACGGAATAGTACATACATCAATGTGTAAGTAAAACTACATACATTGCTAAAGTAACCAAACTAGTGGAACTATAATAAAAACATATGCATGAAACATGTTGCCTCTGTTATATTATATAACGTGAAAGTTCCATCCATAAATACAACCATTGTAGGTACTAGCCCCAGTAGTGGAATGTTACCGTCAAAATTGCTTGCTCCTCCAAAGAGATGTGCTCGCTTTGCACTGTGGAGAAGCCAAGGCTCATCACAATACTCTCCAAGCCCTCTCTAAGCAATTCCTAGAAAATGCTTGTCTCCCAAAAGTCCTTGTCTATGAGTTATGAGGTTATATTTATAATAAAGTGTGGGGTGACCCTTCACATTCCCCTTTATGACTCTTGGACTACCCTCATGACTCTTTAAATTACATATGGTTGTTTGTATTCCAGCAATGACACATGGAATTTCACTCTACATCATGTTTAAGAAAATCATACATTTTCCACATATACCCATGTGGGACAAAATTGGCTTCAGTCAGAAAAAGACAACACTAAGACTCAGATGATTGTGGAAAGACCAGCTCATCAACCTTCTCCCTATGGTCCTGATGAACTGAGAACATGCTTGATAGTATGAAATGGTGTCTGTGTATTCTTTGATTAAGTTTTTCTAGAAATGAACTCTTGCCTCCATTAATTTTGAGTGTATTGACTTGGAACCTAGGTCCAACTCATCCTATAACATGTGTTGCTTAGTTCTGATTAAGGTCAAACCCACGAAGTACATCCGCATGTTATCTATGTTGATTTGCAAATCTATGGCTAGTGGTCGTGATAATCAACTGATCAAAGTACGCATCAAGCTCCAGTCTAACTTGGTTCTTCTCTTTGGCATCGGTGAGTGTACGAATCAATGAGGTGGCATAATTCCTCATCACAACATCCAAACTCTTGTACAATCATGCATACAAAGCCTCGATACTAGTGATGAGTGATGAGAGTTCCTCATAGTTCTGGATTTGACTCTAGATGTGTGCTTTGTCCAATTGCACCTGTGGCTTCGCCATTTTGTGGAAGTGAATCGGGGCTCCCTTGTACCTCAATTTCCATCTCTGTCCATGATAGACTGTGGTGTGTATGTCTCCAAGTTTTTATGCTGTCTTGGTGTAGCACTACTGATGACCATGTAGGTGGACAACTACCTTGTGCACGATGATGAACCCGTCATACAGTCTCTGCATGACTGTCTCAAGATTCGATACTTCAACAAGTATGGACATCTTCATCTCTTCTCTAGAGGATCCTGTTGATTGTTCCTATCTCTTCTTAGTTGCTTGCAAATCCTCAGCCATGCGCTCGTTTTTTGTTATTAAGAACCTAACACTCAAGTTAGTGGCTTCGGCATAAGTCTTTTAGCATCAGCCAAGGCGGCTAGTTGTCTTCGTATATCTAACAAATGCACCCATTCTTCCATGTGTGTAGGTGATGCATGCTCATCCGGGGTGCGCACTATATGTGCTTGTACAACTCTATGTTGTGACTCATCAAAGGCTATGTTGTACACCTCTATTCCCAGTTTGTCCTGAAAGAGAATGGTATCCCCTTGTTCACTTAGAACTTACTCTATTGTTGGAGTTGTTAAAGCCTATGGAGTGACCTCTATTTCTATTCGCATGAGGCCGGTATCCTGATTCTGTTTTGGCCGCTCCACCTCCATGTCCATTCGTTCTACTATCTCTCCATCCTATAGAGAAAGTTATTGTTCTGGCGGCTGCTCACCTTGTTCCTCAATTGTTGTTGGTTTAGAGTCTTTGACCTGTATTGGTGCAGATTTCACTATCTGCGCGCCTTGCACTTCTTCTCGTTCCTATTCTTTTTCATGCTCATGTTGAACTTTCTTCTCTCTTTTGTGCAACTCTTGTTATTCCTGGAGCTTCTCCTGAACTTCTTGAAACATCCTCTCAGTATCTTATAGCCTTTTCTCCTCTCTCCTTCTCTGTGCTATCCTTGTGTAGCATTGTCACCTCTTCACGTCTATCTCCAAAGCTACGTTTTCCAGACGCGGGTCTTCCTTAATCTTATAGATTTGCTCTGTCTCTACACCTTTGGCAATTCCCTATTTCCTATGTCTTGCACAAGTTCGCTGCTTGTTGTTGTTGTTGTTGTTGCTCC
Organism: Pinus tabuliformis; assembly: GCA_031772625.1. NCBI lineage: Eukaryota > Viridiplantae > Streptophyta > Pinopsida > Pinales > Pinaceae > Pinus > Pinus tabuliformis. The sequence goes on along the minus strand of CM062812.1, from coordinate 489,090,098 downwards.
CCGTGGTGTTGCTTCCTTGAGTGCTGCTAGCCATTCCACTAGAATGATGACTGGGTCATTGAGCCTAGATGAGTTGTAACAATATCTCCATGGGTCCTCCTCTGGACAATGACATGCCCGGTGGATCGAAGGATAGTACACTCTCACACAACTGTCCCTGCATAATCCATGTGGGTAATATGGGTTGAAACTCATGGTGCCGAACTTAAATTTCTTGAAGTCTTCCACTTTGACATCTTCTTCTTTCAAACCTTTCAATCGCATATAACCCAATTCACATAGGAAGCATGGGCCATGGTTCCTTCTTCTTCTTGTGCAATCTAACTGACAACCCTATCGAGATGTTGTATGCAAAATCTCACATGACTAACTTATCTGTGGCGAATCTCAGCAGCACATGCGGAGCTTTCTCCGCTCTTTACATCTCGATGAAGGTTCCCTCGAGTGAGGCATAGCAAATTGGAATGTTCAGCAACGCCTCCATTGCTGCCTGGGACATGCAGCGGGGGTCTTGTTAAAATATCATCGTGTACTAAGGGGCGATGAAATGGTTACATATTCTAGCCATGACTTCTCAGTAGCTGCAATCTAAGAGAAACTTGCAATCTATGTTCACAACACTTTCTGAAGGTGTCCATGCCTAACCCATGCCAAACAATTGTTGACGGGCATAGATTGCGTTGATCAAATATGCACACATGAAGAACTTTTGTTGTTGATCCTTCGATGAACTCCAAGAATTGGAAAAATCCACTTTCAACTAGAAAGCCATCATGTCGGACCACCTGAATGGTTTTCCTTCACTTGCTAGTTGATCCAACATAGCAACACAACTTTGCGGGAAAGTTTTTGTACTCCCTTGGTGATACAAGTGGCATGCAAAGATGACCAAGAACTGATAGGCCTTCCTAAGTATCTTCGTCTTATATATCTGGTTGGGTCCCTTCCTAAAATTTGTTGGATCCTTTACCCAATGCTTCAAAATATCTCTTGTGTTTGTGTTGCCATTGGGAGTATAAAATGGTGCATTTATCCTGATCACTGGGACTAGAAAATGATATATCTCTTGATTGTACTCTGTCCTAAAGGAGGCAAGCCTTTCTCCACTCACATTCCTCAGTATCATTGTGTTGGGATCAGTGTGTGAGACAATCTAGTGGATCACATCTGTGTAAGGGGAAACCTACATGCAACCTTGTATAGTCCTCTCTTATGGATGTTCACATAAACCTGTCTATCCTTCATATTCTCATCAAAGCTGCCGGAAAAGATGGTGTTGATGTCCTGCCATGTGATCTTGATATCCTTCTCACTGAACATGTGTGTGTCTGTGTACAAAAGCAAGTTCATTGACCCCTGTTCAACCACATCCCCAGTACTGCTTTCAACTGTGCCTTTTAATACAGCGCTCTTGGAGGCGATGATACTTGTACTGCTGAGAAGCTACTAAAAATATTATGTTACCTAGAGATAGAGAAACACTCATTGCAAGAAAATTTCAGTTGAAAACCAAAAGAAACTTGAGGAAAGGCATGCAACACACCTAGTTGACTGCTTGGGAAAATTGCACAGTTTTGTCTCGGAGAGGTTGGGACTGACAACTGGAACTACATAGATCATAGTCCAGGCTGCCAATGAGCTGACCATCTCCTAAAAATGCATAGAGGATAGTCCTTCTTGGACTACTAAGGACTCGAACTGCAAAATTTGTAGTTTCAATCAGAATGACTACTACCTGGGAAAGTGCACTATGCAATCCTGGGGGCCAACTGGGGCACTGTTTCCCAAAAATGTGTAGAGTGCAGCCTGGGAAGTGAGTGGGAGGAAATTTATGCACAATTATTTAGAGCAAGGTTGAGCCTTCCATCCCATAAATTTGTAGAGCAAGCCAAGCAAGGCAAGGTCTGGGCCAAGGCAGCTTAGACTTGTCGACGAGTGACTAAAAATCACTAAGGAATAAATGCATGTGAAAATTTGGTGCAGATCTGATTGAAATAAACATACATGCAATTCAAATGAGCACAAAAATTAGCCAAATGACAAACCAAGAAGCTCATCAAGCGAGTCATTGAAATGGGGACTATGAGTGCAGAAACAATGTTATGTGTGAGACACTAAGGAAAGGTAATGCAAAAATTGAAACAACACTTCTATAAGCTAAAATGCATTGAAACACAAGAGTTTGTTCAGTAAAACTAAGGAAACAGCACTCATACAAGCTGAAAACTAAAAATCGACATAAAAAACAACAAAAGGCATGAAAATCAAAACTTACCCAGAAAAGCTATGCCGACTATGCTGAAGGTTCCTAGATGCCTTGGGAATTTCAGAGCTCCAAGATCAAATTTTAAGAATGATCTCTCAGATGTCATTTAAATATATTTGATCAAATTGGGCTTATGATGCGCATGCCACAAATCTAAGAAAAAGCGACACTTCGCGGGAAGTTTCTAAAAATGGTTTTTCATGTAAGTTTTTCTGCTAAAAATAGATCCCTAAAATCTAGGGATTATTTTTCACTTTTTTCCTTTTTTCATTTTTGGGAAAATCTACCTAGCATGCAAGGAAGGATTCGGTAGTTATGGAGGGAACCGGACAACTTGTCGGTGCATGCAACGAAAAACCATTGAGGGAAATCTTTTGCACTGTTTCTAGACTGAGGGGCCTTCATTGAATAACCAGCTCTACGTAATTTTCTAGAGAAGTGATGTTGGCCTGCTCTGCACATTTGTGGAGAGCAGTGCAGCTCGCCAGTTCTACGCAATTTTGGAGAATAGTGTCACTTGCCTATGCTGCTCTACGCAGTTTTACATTGCATTGTTGGCTAGCCTACTCTATGCCATTTCCAGAGCATGTTTCTTAGTCTTCTCTACACAATTTGTGAGTTCAGGGAAACTCTTGGGCTGCTTTATTCATTTTTGGAGGCGAAGACAAGTTGTCCTCCAGATTTGTGCGGTTTTTTCTGATAGCTGGATCACCGGATATGAACTAATTGCTCGGTTTTCTTGTAGCTAACCAATGGGACAAGTGAGTGGAACGCAAGCTATGAAACTACAGATGAACTCTAACAAACACAAGTGCCTCATTAGTGTAGGATAATTGTGATGATTTCAAGGAGGGAGGCTCCAAATCGAGGTGTAGGAAAAATTTTGAAGGGTGGTTGTAGCCACTACAACATTGGTGACAAACTGGTATAGCTCCAAATCTTTGTATGGACCTTGTTCATGAAGGTGAGTCTAAATCCTTCAGGATTATTGATCGATTCTTCAATCGTCATGTCTTCAACACTAGGCTTGAGTTAAAGATATAGTCCCTTACCATTTTCTTAATCGGTTAGCACACATTCCAAGCCAAGTCAAGTTGTTTTTTCACTTGGCGATGAGGGGTATACTGGTGCAGAAGTAATCAAGATGTTAGAGTCTTATTTTGATCTTTGGTGTTGCTCCACTACTAGACTATACAGTATCCTGATGGAGTCACGCAGGGACACAAGCATCGCTCCACTACCAACAATCCTAGTCAGTACCCCGACATAATTACTTTCATCACCTCTCTGCGTAGGAAGTCTCTCTTCTTTCGCCTTATTTATTTTTCATTTTTCTTTTTTTCATTTTTCAGAGAACTGTGCATATGCACTTATTTATTTCAGAGGAAGAAGAGGGATCCTAACTTATTCAGAGCATAATAGGTTGTCCCTTTAGAGAAATATTTTGTATATACCTCTAACACTAATTGTTAAGGTTTTCCCCCTCACCTTATGCTACTTGACTTAGTTGCAAGGGTTAACCCGAAAGTACAAATTACAGTAGGTGATACTTGTTAAAGTGCAAGCATCATGTTTTCATGAAGACTCTTAATATAATGTATTTTCCATCAGGGTATCATCGACTGAAGGTAGCAAGCTCTTCTGTAAAGAGAGAGGACAACAAATAATCAAGTGTTGATAGCAGTACAAGTCCTCTTGTACTTTCCCTTACTTGTCTCAAGAGCCATACACAGTTTTGCATGAAACTAAACCTATGGGTGAAAAACAAGTGAAAAAATAGAGAGCAAATGACAAAAGTAAATGAATTCAAAGCAAGGAAACAAATTGCATAAACAAAGTAAACAAGCAAGCATACAAACCAAGGAAAAAAGAAAGAAAACACTACTCCTACTCCTAAGCTAAACAGTGCATTGGCCAGCTCACATGAAGTGATATTTCCTATGTAGCCATCAACACATTGGTTGACCCACGTTGGTGAAGGCATGGTCTACAAGAATGATAAATATCTAAACCATCGAACACGGAAGATATAATAGTGAAGACAAACACGCTTCGAATTTAAAAATATCCACAGAGAAGAAGAGAATAAAGCCACAAGACAAGAATTATGCTGACGTATCATGGTCATACTTCACACTGCATGTAGATGACAAACATGTACATTCGTTTGATCATGAGAAAAAAGAAAACATGAAAAATAAATACATCATACGCTTAGCAAGAGTGCTTGTTTTGTATGATTCCTCCAATGCATGAGCGATGGGATCATGTGATTCAGGTGGAGGATGTGAATTCTGCGAAGTAGATTGATCTTCAATGCAAATAGTTGAGTGCTGAGGAGATTTAGGTGTTTCAACAAATTTGTATCTATAGTGGAATCAACCTCAAGATAGCAAGGGCTGGACATAACCATCAACTTGGACTAAAGTGCCTTGACTCCTTGTGGGGTTTCCACTTCATCAATAGATAAATCATCGAACACAGGTGGTTTAGAAAGATAAAAAACAAATGAATCAACATCGTAATGGAATGAAGGAGAAAAGAGATCACAACAACCATGATTAGAAAATTTGTTATGTTCATTAGCGTCATCATGATCCGATGAATCATATAGATGGTTTGATGAGAAAAAATAATGTTCACCCTCTACATTGTCGGAAATGATAGATGAAATATTGAGTGGATTTGCAAACACATATGTGTCCTCTCTGCTATGCAATGACAAACAGGCATCCGGTGTATTCTGTGAATGATTAGAAGTAGATGCATCCCAGAATGTATTCTCACATAGTAAATGAACAATCGCAGAATCACCTAAGGTGTCAAGAGAAAGCAAATGAGGTGAAAATAGAATGAGGTCATCCTTCACCACATGTTCTTCTTCAGATTCCCACACATACTCATCATAAATGATAGCGCGGGTTTCCTACTCAATACCAAATTTTTTAACAACTTAATCCTTGTGAAGAACAATTGTGGAGTCCAGAATGGGAGAACACAACATAGTACAATCTAGAGGATAAATAAAATGCAAGGATATAGGTTGAGGAAATAAATCCACGTGACACCCAACAATCCTGTAAGCCAAATCTGCGTAGAGATTAAGAGAAGGTGGGGTAGGACGATGTGATAGTTCAATAGATAGATATGCACCTTCTCCTACCTCACACTGTGGGGCCAGAGTTATCTGATGAGATGAGGATGAACAATCACTTGTGACAGTGACCATGTCCACCTTGGATTTAGTAGCTCTAACATCAAGGTATGCTAGCGTCAGTTTGAATGATTCGAAGATATGCAGATTCCTAGATATGTGAAGAAGATACTAAAATATTTAATTGAAAAATTCCCAAACAATTTCATCCTCTGGGAATTGAAATGTGAGATTACGAAAGAGATACCATAGTTGTTCGATAGGTTCATCAGGGGTTTTCTGTAATTGTAGATTTTTTTTATTAAGTGCTTGATAATTAAAGTTATGGAAAGCATGAAATAACTCTAAAACAAGATGACCAAATGAGTGAATAAATTTTTTTAGGCAATGTGTTAAGCAATTGAAATGGATTCCCATGATGTGTGAATGTGAACAGTGTGCAGATCACATAATCCTCACGGGATTCAATGTTTTCACATAGATAGGAAAAACCGAGACTATGCATCTCCCAAGTTGTTATGCCTTCACCTTCATATGTGTTCTGTGACAAGAGATTCCATAACTCCTATTGGATTTCAACGTCATCTCCATAAGAAAAACATCTCAGAGGATGAAGAGTAACATAACACATGGTAGATGAGCGAAGATTAAAAACATATTTTGAGGATTGATCTTGTCATTTGGCCCTCCTTCTAGCATGAGAAATGTTAACGGTGCTGGACTTGCCAACATGTCAAGGGATCTCCCCAGTAAGAAGTGCCAATGAGAACTCAAACCATTTGGAGTAGTAGTCCCAGCAATGGGTAGTAAATTTATGATTTGACCATGATACAGTCCAGAGGTAATCAAGATATCCTTTTCAGAAGAAAGTGCGTAACCTTGCAACAAGTCAGGAGAGATGGATGGGGAGGTTCTAACACAAGGAGGGGAAATAAGTGTATCTCTTAGAAGCCTGTAATAGTACGCAGCCTGAAAGGATATAAATGACATCACAAACTAGAAGAATAATAGTTGACAAGCCAAAGTGATGAGTTAAACCAACAACACGCTTCAATAAGATTCATACAATCGCATACGAAATAGTCCATACATTAATGTGTAAGTAAAACTACATACATTGCTAAAGTAACCAGAATAGTGGAACGACAATAAAAACATGTGGATGAAATGTGTTGGCTCTGTTATATTATATAAAGTGGAAGTACCATCGATACATACAACCATGACAACCATTGGCCCCAATAGCGAAACATTACGTTCAACACCGCTTGCTGCTCCAAAGAGATTTTCTTTCTCTACACTGTGGAGAAGCCAAGGCTCGTCATAATACTCTACAATTCCTCTCTAGGCAATGCCTACCAAAATATTAGATACCAAAAGCCCCTATCTATAAGTTATGAGGTTTTATTTATAACAAAGGGTGGGGTGACCCTTGACATTCCCCTTTGTGACTCTTGGACTACCCTAATGACTCTTTAAATTACATATTGTTGTCTGTATTCCACTAATGACACTTGAAATTTCACTTTACATCATGTTTACAAAAATGATACATTTTCCACATATACCCATGTGGGACAAAATTGGCTTGAGTCAGCCAAACAAGACAACACTAAGACTCAAATGACTATGGAAAGACCAGCTCATCAACCTTCACTTCATGATCCTTGGTGATGAACTGATGTAATGCTTAATAGTACACAATGGTGTTAGTGTACTATTTTATGAATTCATTCTATAAATGAACTATTTCCTCCATTTCTTCTAATTATACTAATTTGGAACCTCGGCCCAGCTCATCCTATAACATGCGCAGCTTAGTTTTGAGCAAGGTCATACCGATGATGTACATTCACATGTTATATGCGATGAATTGAAAATATCCACTAGTGGCCATGAGCATGAATTGATCAAAGTACACATCGAGCTCTAATATGACTTGGTTCTTCCCTTTGGCCTTGGTGAGCATACAAATTGACAGGGTGCCATACTTGCTCACCACAAAGTCCAAACTCCTATACAACCGTGCATACAAAGCCTCGATACTAGTGATGAGTGACGGGGTTTCCTCATAGTTCCGAATCTGACTCAGGATGCATGGTTTATCCAACTCTACCTATGGGTTCATCATTTTGTGCAAGTGAAGTGGGGCTCCCTTGTACCTCATTATCCATTCCTGTACATCATCAATTGTGGTGTGTATGTATGCGAGTGTTAATGCTATCTTCGTGTTCTGCTACTGATGACCATCTAGGCAGAAAATTGCCTTGTGCACGGTGATGAATATGTCATAGAGTCTTTGCCTGACTGTATCAAGAGTCGATACTTCAGTAAGTATGTCCATCTTCATCTATGCTATGGCAGATCATGTTGATTATTCCTCTCTCTGCTTAGCTACTTTCAACTACTTATCCATGCACTCCTTTTCTGCTATCAAGAACCTAACACTCCAGTTGGTGTCGTTGGCATAAGCCTTTGTAGTGTTGGCCAAGGTTGTTGGATGTCTTCGTACATTTGACACAAGCACCTGTTCTTCCAAGTGCGCAGGTGATGCATGCTCATTTGGTGTGTGCACTCTACGCTCTTATACAACTCTATGTTGTGACTCATCAAAGGTTATGCTATACATATGTGTTCTCGGATGGTCTTCAAGGAGAATGGTATCCTCTTGTTCACTTGGAACTTGCTCTACTGTTGGAGCTCGTGAAGCCTGTGGTATCCTAATCCTGTTCCAGCTCCTCCACCTCCATGTCCATCTATTTTACTATTTGTTCACTGTGTAGAGCAAGTTCTTGTTCTTGTGGCTGCTCACACTATTCCTCGTCTATTGCTGGTTCAGAGTCTTCAACCTTTATTGGTGTGGCTTTCCCTATCTAAGCAACTTGCACTTCTTCCTGTTGTTGTTCTTATTCCTGTACATGCTCATGCTTCGTTTCATTCTCTCTTCAATGCAACTCTTGTTCTTCCCTAAGATTCTACTAGACTTCCTACAACATCTTCTCCATTTCTTCTAGCCTTTTCTTCTCTTTCTTTATCTGTGTTATCCTCCTGTCACGTTGTTGCCTCTTCACATCTATCTCCAAATATAAATTTTACACAAGTCGGTCTTCCTTAAATTTATATCTTTCCTCTATCTATATGCCTTAAAAAATCATCCTCTTGCCTTTGTCTTACACAGGTTTGTTGCTTACTACTGTTGTTGTTGCTACTCCTTATGGTGTTGCCACCTTATGTGCTTCTAGCCATTCCACTGCAACATTGACTCATTGATTGAACCTAGTGGAGTTGTAACAATATCTCCATGGGCCTTCCTATGGCCATTGACACCAACCGTGGATCCAAGGATAATACACTCTCGCATAGTGGTCCCTGCATAAACCATGTGGGTCATATGGGTTGAAACTCCTGGTGCCAAGCTTATATTTCTTGAAGTTTGATAGTTCGTAATCTTCCTCTTTCAAAATTTTGATCACGTAAAACCCAATTTGCATAGAAAGTGTGGACCATGGTGCCTTCTTCTTCCCTTACAATCAAGCTAAAAAACCTATCAAGATGTGCTATGTAACCTCCTGCATGACCAACTTGTCTGTGGCAAACCTCAATAGCACATGCAGAGCTTTCTTCGTGCTTTACATCCTCATGAAGGTTCCCTCTGGTGAGGCATACCAATCTGCAATGTTTAGCAACGCCTCCATTGCCACCTAAGACATGCAGGGAAGATCTTATTTAAAGATCATCGTGTACAAAAAGGATGATGAAATGGTCACATATTCTAGCCATGGGTCCTCAATAGTTGCAAGGTAAGAGAAACTTGCAATATATGTTCACAACACTTTCTGAAGGTGTCCATGCCCAACCCATGCTAGGAAATTGTTGATGGGCACAGATTGCATCTAATAATTATGCAGACATGAAGAAATTTACTTGTTGATCCTTGGGCAGAGTTCAAGCATTGTATAGATGCACTTTCAACTAGAGAGCCAATGTGTCAGACCACTTGAATGGTTTTCCTTCACTTTCTAGTTGATAGAACATAGAAACCCAACTATGCAGGAAGGTTTCTTTACTGCCTTGGCCATACATGTGGGATGTGAAGATGCCCAAGAACTAATATGCCTCCCTAAATGTCTTCATCCTATATATCTAGTTGGGTGTCATCTTGAACTTTGGTGGCTTCTTTACCCAATGCCTCAAAATATCTCTTGTGTTTGTGCTTCCATTGGCAGTGTAAGACGATGCATCCAGCCTGCTCACTGGGAATGGAAAATGATATATCTCTTGATAATACTCTGTACTAAAGGAAGCAAGACTTTTTCCACTACCATTGCTCATTATCATTGTCTCAGGATCAATGTGTGAGACAATCCAGTGGATCACATCTGCACAAGGGAACACAGGAAACCTGCATGCAACCTTGTATAGTCCTGACTTATGGATGTTCACGTAGACCTATTTGTCCCCCAGATTCTCCTCAAATCGACTTGAAAATATGGTGTTGATGTCTTGCCATGTGATCTTCATATCCTTCTCGATGAACAGCGATGTGTCTATGTATACGGGGAAGCTCACTGACCCATGTTCCACCATGGCCCTAGTATTACTTTCGATTGTGTCTTTTGATCCAGCTCCCTTGGAGGCCATGATACCTGTACTACTAAGAAGTTGCATTAAAACTCGTGGCACCTAGAGATAGAGAAACACTCATGGAAAGAAAATTTCAGTTGAAAATGAAAAGAAACTTGAGGATTGACATGCATTACACCTGGTTGACTGCTTGGGAAAAGTGCGCAGTTTTGTCTCGGAGATGCTGAGAGAGTGACAACTGGAATTGTGCAAAGCATAGTCTAGGCTACTAGTGAGCTGACTAACTTTTGAAACTACGTAGATCATAGTCCATCGTGGCCTTCTGAGGAATGTAGCTGTGCAATGCACGGTTTCAGTCAATATGACTGCTGCCCAAGAAAGTGCACTATGCAACCTCAAGGGACAACTGGGGCTTGGTCTCCAAAAAATACGTATAACGCAGCTTAGAAATCCAGTGGGAGGAAGGTTCTATGAAATTCATGGGAGTAAGGCAAGGCATTTGATCTTAGAAATGCACATTGCAAGCTGGTCAAGGCAAGTTCTGGGGCAAGGCAACTCAGACCTCGTAATGGGCGACTGAAAATCACTGAGTACTGAATGCATGTACAAAACTGGTGCATATATGAGTGAAACAAAAATGCATGCGATTCAAGTGTGTGTAGAAATTAGTCAAATGACAAACCAAGAATCTCATGAAGCGAGTCACTAAAACCATGATTGTGAGTGAAAAAACACTGTTATGCGTGCAACACTAAGGAAATTTAATGAAAAACTTGGAAAATCACTTCTACAAGCTAAAATGCATTGAAATTCTGGATTTCATTCAGTAAAACTAAGGAAACAACACTGATGCAAGATGAAAACTAAAAGGCGACAGAAAAAGCAACAAAAGGCATGAAAAGTGAAACTTACCAAAAAAAATTATGCTGACCATGCCGAAGGTTCCTAGATGTCTTAGGAATGCGAGAGCTCCAATATCGAATGTGAAGAATGAGCTCTAAGTCATCATTAATATAGTTTTTTCAAAATTATGGTCATGAGGTGCATGCCACAAATCTAGGAAAAAGTAACACTTGGCGGGAAGTTTCTAAAAATGGTTTTGCATATAACCCTTGTTGCTAAAAATGTTAGAACCCTAAAATCTAGGGATGATTTTTCTCCTTTTTTCTTTCTGTTTTTTCAGGAAAAGTGTCAAGCCATGCTAGGAACGATTGGGTAGCTCTAGAGGGAACTGGAAAACCTATTGGCATATGTAACAGATAATCGGTGAGGGAAAGCTTCTATGTTGTTTCTAGACTGAGGGGACTTGGCTGACTAGCCGACAATGTGCAATTTTCAAGAGTATTGCTATGCATTTTCAGAGAGCAGTGAAACTCACCAGTTATATGCAATTCGGGAGAACAGTGCAGCTGGCTTGGGCTGCTCTATGCATTTCTGGATGGTAGTGCAGCTGGGCTAGTTCTTGCATAATTCTGGATTGCAGTACATCTTCTTCAAACTACGTAGTTTTCCAGAGTAGTGTTGGCTGGCCTACTCTACACAATTTCCTAGTCTTCTCTGTGCAATTTCTGAGTGCATGGTAGCTATTGGGCTACTCTCCGCATCTATGGAAGGAAGGACAAGTTGTCCTCCAGATTTGCATAGTTTTTCCTGACAACCAGTTGACCATATATGAACCAAGTCTTGGTTGTGCTTGTGGTTGACTAAAAGAACGAGTGAGTTGAACAGAAGCTATGAAACGTTAGATGAACCCTAATAAACACAAGTACCTAATCAGTGTAGGATAACTGTGATGATTTCGAGGAGGGAGGCTCCAAAACAAAGCGAAGGCAAAATTTTGGAGGGTGGTTGTATCCGCTATAACAAGATGATATTCCAAAATCTTCTATTCCTTCAGGGTATCTTTGCACCTTTACGATCAATTACTAGTTATTACTTTTCTTAATTTTCATAATTTGAAATATCTCATAAAATAATTTTGATGCGTATGGATGTTTAATATATATGGTTAAGCTAGTTTAATGTTTATGAATTATTTATATAGTTATATTAATTCTTCTTCATTTTTTTGTTAGATAAATGGATCTCTTCATTCATAAGAAAAAGTTTCATAGAGCTTGAATAATTACCAAAGAAGGAATAAAGTGCAGGAGATTTTTCAAACTAGCATACTTTATACTAGTAACAAACAATCTAAAGATGACTATGTTAATGATAACCACATAGAAGATTCCTTGAGGATTCTAGATTTCAAGGGGAAAATGCATGTGACTTTTACATGACTTTCTCCGAATTCTTTAATTTTTACCCTATAGCATATATGTGCACGTGTGTGAAAAACGGGTAAAGATCTATCTTAATTTTGGTTATAACAAAATTTAAGTCGAATCAAATGTATCCCCGTGCAAACTTTTTCTGAAATTTCCACTCAAAATGAGATTTATATCTTAAGAAATTTTATATCTCTACATTGTATAAATCTCAACTAATATAAATCTATGTTGTTAATATAATTCAACTTATTTGTATACATAAATAAGATATAGTTGATATTAAATATTTTACTTGATTATCTAATTAAGTAAAATATAGTTGATACCTGGAAAGTTGGAAAATTATTTGGAAGGAAACTCACTACATCATTAAATGTTGATGAAGCCATTTATTTTCCAATTGGATAGATGGTTGTTAAGACAGAATATCTTACACTAGATGCAAATCCAAGAAATAACAATAGTTATGTGGTCATGGATTATAGACAAGGTGCAATGGAATATCACTCTACACAGTTAATCATTGGTACAAACATGCAACTACAAGCCCTTTCTTGAAGGAGCTCGCACAAGGTACAATACTTCCTACTTCATTCTGACCACAATAGATTGGTGGAATCTATTAGCAATAGAGATTATCTATATCACTTACATGAATGGAATCAAGTAGTTATAAGAGAGGTAGAATTATGTTTTCATCATTATATAGATTATATTTAGGTATGCTGATTGTTATGCTATTACTTTCAATAATAAATGATGCATATCAATATTTTTTTCGTGCAGTTACATCTGACTAATAGTATTTTAATGCATCAAGCCACCACCATTGAAGCGTTTGTTTATTTTATTCAAAATGTTATGTTTCCAGTTAGAAATTGTGTGTATGTAGTTTTGAAATTTAAAGATTCATGGCAGACTAATCTCCAAGCATGTACTATATTTAAAAATCATTCTTACAATAATTTATATAATAGAAATATATGTTTATTATATTATAGTTACATATTAGATCACTTAATAATTTAAATGCTATCTTATATCAAACCACATGAACAAGGAATCTTGAAATTTACTTAATCATGAAGATAATGCAAGATGAAAAATTGAAATTGCAATCACGCAATTTTGGAAGGTAAGATACTCTATACATATATTGAATACATGAAATAAATATCACTAAATTGATCACAAAATTGTTACAATCCCTACATCTCCAAACTCTAGCTTAGCAACATAATGATGTAACAACCCTGGTGAAAATTCCATGTAATAATGTAAATAATGGAAAAATAAGACCGTGGGTAAGGACACTTATTCCAAGTTGAGTGTTGGGCAAAGATACCTAGTGGGCATCACTAGATGTGTGTTTTGGATAAGGAAATTGACAAAGGATAAGGCAAAGACATTAAAAGGAAAAAATACATTTTTGGCACGTTTATTTATGAAAATAAAGGAAATTAGGAGAAAGGTAAGGTGAAAGGTCACAGATCGCGTGTGAGGAGGAAATTGATGGAAAATAATGGAAAATGAAGAATGTAGAGGCCTCATTAATAAAAAGTCTTATGAGGATCAGTTGGTAGGCTTGCTGAGTGAGGCTCTTAATCAATGTATGCTCTTAGTTAGTTCAAGTTTGGAGCTCTGTCATTATTCTCTGTCTCTCTCACTCTTGGTCACTTAGAGTTTTCTTAGATCACTCTAACTTTCAATCAAGGAAGGAAAAGAAAGTGAAAGGAAAGGAAGGTGAGAAATGATCAAGGAAAGGAAAGTAGGATCAAGCAGCTTTAGCAAGAATACTTGGAGGTAACATTTTGCATGTGAGACTTCTGAGCCGGTTTGGACATGCATGGCTTTGCATGTTGGTGCATGGTTCTCTTGCTATCAGTGGCATGGTTTTGTCGGGTTATCACAGTGGTTTTTAGCGTAGCCTTTTCTTTTTTTGGATGTCATGGTATCTTGGGATTTTTATCTCAATTTTTAGCTTTTGTTTGTTGGATGGATTTCAAAATTTGGGGCGGAGGCATTCTCAAGGTTCATTCTCAAAGGCATAGGAATCACTTGACTAGTATTGGTGGGATACACGATAAAGCTTGATGGAGAAGTCTCATTGTAGGGCCTAGTGATCCATGTTTGGATTGCAGTAAAACCCGATAGACTGGTCCTGGTATAGGGCCTACTTATCCGGGATTGAATTGCGGTAAACCCTGATAGACAAGGAGATGGAAAATTCCTCAAGGATAGTGATTGATTCTAGATGGCATTCCATGTTTGATTTGGTTGTGATCGAAGAACCAGTTTTGGGTTGATCATGGTTTGGTGAGAGTGGAGGTGGTTTAACATGTGGATTCCCTTGGTTATTCTTGGATTTCTTGTTATATGAGATCCCACATTCATTCTTCAAATATAGCACGGGGGTGACTAGCAGAAAGAGAGATTTGGTTCAACCATGTCTACAGTTGGGTGGTACATGGAAGTCCCAAACCTGGTTGGATTTTCGTACGATTAGTAAAATATAAGTTCTCTTACTTTTGAACTGATTTATATGTGGATTTAATGGTTGTCATATCTTTGATGTTTATATGGTTTTATGCTAGTTATAAGCATGGTTAAATGACGCGTTCATGTCATGGTTATTTCACATATTTACTTGTAATTGTTAAATGGATGGATGAAGTACCTAATTGATGATGTATTAGTTCAATGGAGAAGGAGGTGATCCTTCTAGTTATGTTTCATAAGTTATTTCAGTCATTTATACTTTGTCATGTATCATAGAGTTGTAGGCTGCATTGATGCCAAGTGTTTGACAAAATTTCATTCCCTATTGGGGATGCTCACACCTAGTCGTGAGGTTAATTTTTTATTTATCAACATTGTTATCATGTCTTTGATGGATTATGAAGGTTGTAGCAAGTTCTGGGAAGATTGTGGGGTTATGGGCTAGAAAAGTGACTCAAATCTCGGTGTCTTTGGCATAGGTCCACTGAGAATAGTCCACAGTCACTGGCACATAGACCTATGAGAGCGACTTTGGGTTGTTGGTCACTATATTTCCTATAGCATGAGAGTGACTTTTAGTTAAAAGGCTTCAAAAATCAGTGGGACCCAGGGGCAAGATGTCTAAGTGGGTGACATGTCTCCTGGGGGTGTTTTTACTGACGTGGATGGGTTTGTGTGACGTGTTCCATCAATTCCATTTCCTTAGGGTTACCAAGGAGATAGAATCCCTTATAGTTACCTCTCTCATCACATGTTTTCCGGTCAGTTTCTTTGGTGGATAAGGGAGGAGGGGGTGTTACAGAATGGTATCAGAGTGTGGTTGCGCTCTCCTTGGGTGAATGTGTTTGTAATCTATGCATGTTAGTTTCATGTGTGTCTAGTAGACTCACATTCCATGTGCTTCTTGCATTGCATAATCATGGATCATGATTGTAGTAAGGTTGTCATGAGGAACTTGATGTTGATTTTGTGGAATGCATTATCATTAGTATATGACTGGTTACATATTGTTATATGTCTATTACATGTTGTTATATGTTTCTTTATTACACCATTGTACGTTAGGTTGCATTCTTGTATGTTTGATTACATGTACGAGTCTTATAGGTTGATTATAGGAATTGATCGCTTATGCTCGACTACATGCGTCTATGCATATGCGTAGTTGATTAGGCATTGCTTATGCATGTTGACGGTTGCATGTGGAAATGTGTACAATGGAGTAGTGGTTGTTGTCATGCATGAGGTCATGGTTTCTGTGGCTTATATGGTCATGCATTGATGATTGGACACTAGCTACAATGATGTGAATATGGTTTGGTAATCATGTGTTATATGTCTATATGCAATTGTCATGCATGTATGGTCTTGGTTATAGTTATGCCTGAATAATAGATCAAACATGCCTTTTGAAGTCGTGGTATGCAATTTAGGTTATCCGGGTGATATTGGTATGTTATGATGCTAATGTGTTGGCTGATATAGAGCAGGAGATGCAGATCATTATAATGACGTGGCAGCATTAAACTTCGTGGTAAGAGAAAATCGTCATATAGGTATTGTATGTTGGCATGAAGGTAGGTAAGTTAAGGATTATTATATGTATTAGGTTTATGTACATGTCTTTTGATGTTATGATTGCATTCACGATAGATGTTAGTTGATTAGTGTAGTTATATGCACATGTATCAGATAGTCAAGAATCATAGTAACTTGTATTTGTATGGATTGCTATTGTTGGTTTACATTAGATAACCTGATGATTAGGTTATATGTTGTTGATGAGCATGATATATACCTTATTGTTGTTATATTCTATTAACTTGATGATTAGGGTTATGTCATTGAGATCTTGATGTTCTAATTTGGATTGGCCATATGTGTGATGGTTATGTTCAGTGCATTGAAGATATTGATGTTATATGTATTGTGTTAACCTGGCTTGGCCTATACATATGGTTATGGTTGCAATATTCATGTATGAGCTGACATATTTATAATTTGGTGTCATACTAATCTAGACCAGTCATACATATGTTATTTCTATTCATAAATGATAATTTTTATGGGTTAGGATGTGAACATGTTAGTTGGTGATTTTTGTGGATAGCATGATCTTATTTATGTTCAAGTTGATGTGTTGAGAAGTTATATCATGCTAACTAGCTTGATTGAGAAGACAATATATCCTCCCCTGAGATACAGTAAGGTACGAGTTTGTTTAGTCATCTACAATGTGATTGATTGTTTGATTATCACATGTATTTGGTGTTTGAGTGTTTGTTGTCTAGTCGATTTATTTAACATGGTATGTTTGCAAGTTGGTTGAATGTTTGATGAATTTCATAATATGAGTACGAGTTCCAATGGTCTTGTTTTAAGATGATTTTACTAACACATATGTGTTGAGACAACTGATATGTACTTGAATGTAGTTGATAGTTGTGGAATTATGTCTAATGACTATGAGTTGACTATGGGTTATGACATGATTGTTATTTTGTAAGAGTTTATTTCAAATTCATAGATATGATTGTCATGATATTTGGAACATGTGGTTGACATGTGTGAGTATGTGTAGGGTAAGATGCTTGTTATTAGCATGATAAGCTAATAGTGGTTGTGACAGTACATATTAATGCTCAATTGCAACTAGGTAAAAAGGTAAAAGGGAGGAATTGGACACGAATTCATTTGGCTAGGTTTGGAGATTCTAACTTCAAACGAATGAGTCCTTTCCACATAGGAAGCCTTATTTTTCTTTATTTCTCTAAAATTATGTCAATATCTGCTAGAATCATGAACTTGTACTTGACAGGTACATTAGCCAAAGGTGGATCTATCAAGGGGATTGGAGTCCCTTGAGAGATGGCATGGATGTGTCTAGTTACAAGCAACATGCTTGGCACATCAAAGTAAGGTAACTGGTGTATCATTATGTTTAATTATGCATTATAGTTATGTGTTTATGGCAGTATGATGCAAGGAGTTGCATGGCAAGAGAGGTTTCCATGAAATCTCAAAGAAGGCTTGATTCGAGCTTTCCATGGGAATCATGGGGGTTGAATCATTTTGTTTGTTTTCAGTCTCCTGCTTTTTGTCTTTTGTGATTTGTTGTGCTTCATTTGCAGCTTTATTTATGTCTAATGTATGGCCATACCACTTTTTTTGTGGAGTTGTGTTATAATTGGTTTTCATGGTTTTCTTCATCTTTGTTTCTTGTGTTGCATTTTAAGTTTTGAGTCTTGGAACAATCTAAACTTTGAAACAAGAACTCATACTGTTACCCATTTCGTAGAGATAGTGAAAAAGTGACCCGATTTTGAAAAGGGGTGATGCAGAACACACATGTTTTTTTAGAGCATAGTTTTTGGCACTATAAATTTTTTTACTTACATTGTGTTTTAGAATAGTAGTGATTTTCATGCTGATTTAAAAAAGTGGTAATTCTACACTAGGCCCTTTTTTTAAAAGACATTTTTTTTTTACTTTAAATTTTCTAATGTATGAAATGTAAATAATTATTTTCTAAATTTAATAACTTTTGAAATGGTCTTCTTCTTCATATTTTCTCGTTTTTTTTCTTTTCTTTTTGTAGTGAACCTTTTATTGTTTCGCATATTTAAAGAAGAATGCCGATATTTTGAATTTTCAATATTCTACATATTTATACATCGTTAATTAATTTTTCAATCCACATGAAATAACTGTCTCTAAAAAACAATAATATTTAACAATTGAAATAAAAATAACCATTTTTAACATAAATATAACTAATAAACTACACGGTTTGATAATTTGTTGAATTTTTTTCTAGAAATAACATGTCAAAATCACAATTTTTATAGGAAATTTTTAACTAAAAATGGTTGAATAATAGATTTTTATGAATTTCATGATAAAATAATAATAATAATCACTTTTTTTTCAAAAAATAATGATTAACATACAAATTAATGCGAAAATCACATAATACAAATATTGAATGCATAATAACCTTAATTGAGTGTATATTCTTCTCATAAAATGTCAAAGTGAAAACATTACAAGTATAACTAATTAATAGTTACGAAAAATGAGCTTGATTTCCAAGAATAACTTAAATTTAATCAACAATGTCACGTAATCGAAACTCTTCATCCTCTAGAGTTTCATCATTGTCTTCTTCCATAATATTTTCTGCTTCATTTTTGCTCATTTTCCTCTTCTAATGGATCTTTGATGTCTGTGAATCTCCCAATGTATGCCTTTCCAATCATTCCGTGTAATGGTGGTTGGGGTTCCTTTTCCTTTTTTGCCACACATGATTCACTAAAGTCTCCTTTCTTCAACCCAATTTCTTGCATTGCATCTGGAAGAAATTGAAGAGCATTAATTCTTTGCTGAATGAAATTGTACTATATTGGACCTTTTTCAATTGCTATCCAATTTCTTCCTTTTTGAAGGCAACATGCTAGTGTTTTACCTAATTATCAACCAAAAAAGAAATAATGAAGTAAATTAGTGACATATTAATTAAGAAATAACATATTGAAATTCAATTCCATATAATAAAACTTACCTGAGCTCGAAAATAAATCCAGAACCAATCTCCTTCATTTGAACATATGTCTATAAGATAGTTAATCAATAACTGTGGTTTTTGATAAATGTTAACTATATCTCCTTTCGTTTCTTTGTCTCCATATGTTAGTTTTCTCACAACAACATCATAAGTCAGTATTTGGCTATGACTCTTTTCATCTACCCGATTAAAAATCATAGACATATAGCTATCATCTTTTTCCCAACTATCAATATGGATGAACTCATAAACATTTATAAATAGTTGATCTTCACAGTTAAGAAGATTTGACTTTTGCCTGTAACATGGAATAGTAAAAGTTCAATTAACTTGTACATAAATGAATATTTTAACATTAATCAAATATACATTTTAAATGTCTTACCATGTAAGCTGCATCGTTGAATTTGTTTTCGCCTTGAAGCTTGACAATAAAATTTCCAATTATGTGTCTGAATGAAATGTCACAAATCTCCATAATGGTATGGCGTGACTTCTAGAAATCCTGCAACCACTTTAGTAAGAGCTTGATAAGTATAAGGGTGAATATCATAGTCAATGTTTGGAATATTGAAACCATGGGGAATATCTGCAATAACTAGGGCATAATCCCTTTTAGGTATGAGTTTCGCAATGTCTTCACAGTCGCCTTGCATTACTTGATATTGAATAGTGTCTAGCCCATTCCAAATGAAATGAGTAAGAGTTGGATTAAGTTCAACATTCTTAATACGTTGCTTCTTCAGTCTTTCTATCTTTATTTTTTCAATAATTGTTCTGAAACTATCTGGTGCTCCATTATCATCCTTCTTCATCTTTTATAAAATAAAAAAATATATATGTGTAAGTTATAAACTAAAAATAGTACAGAGATGAATATATAAATCAATGTCTAAAAATGAATGTATAAATCAACATACCTTTTTAAATGCAACATATTTTTTTTTGATGTTGATGTAGAACTTGAATGTGGATAGTTGCGCACAACATCATCCCAACTATCCTCATTCAACACTTTAACCATTTGCTCTTGAATTTTCATGTAAACTTTTTGACTACATAGGTAAAGTAAGAAAAGTGAATATATTGATATGTATAAAAAATACTACCAAGAACAATATGTTATATTTAAAAGAAAATTATAATCTAGAAATAAATAAAAATAATTCAACAAACTTAATTTTGAAATTCCTCGGACATTTCCTCCAATGAAAATTCCCCTGACCTCACATGAGATAATATTGAGCTTCGAAATTTTTTTCATCCTTTACTCCTTGCAATGCTCTCCAAGATGTGATAGTCATATCTTCTGGAAGCTGCTTCATTTCAGGACCTGACTTATTGTTGCTACATATCAATGGCTTAGACTTTTTACCTTCTGGTTTTTAATGCCAACGTTCTCCCACATGCTAAAAATTTCATTAATCAACTCCCATTCTCTCCAACAGGAAAATGTTATCAACACCTCTGAATAAATCATTAAATTTTCCGCCTTTGCCACCTTTTGAATTGATTTTCTCTTCAATTGCGTAGCCTATTTCCATAGAACATTCCTTTTGGAAATCTACAGTAACATTTATCCTATCCCCACAGAATTTTTCTTCAAATTCACTATGAATAAATCTAACCCTTTGGATGAAAGTCATAGACATCCTATATTCATTATCTTAATTATGATCCCATGCCACTAACTTTGCTTTTGTATCTGATAAACCAACATAAATGATACATTTCATTGTTTCAAAACGTGGGTTATTGGGATATTCCTCCATCAATTGTCTTTGAGCTTCTATAGAATGGTTCCGCCCAAGTACATAATAATTGTATTCAAAACATTTTGACTTATCAAATGCTTATTTGTTGGCAACATGAACTGGATCAACAAGAAGCACATAATTAACCACATGAGCATATGGATTTTACGTCATCAATGTCTTCAAGTTGTGAACATGCAAATGATGTGGCTTTCTGATTTGATATTGACATTATCCTTCACTTGCCTTATAGACTTGTTTTATATTAAACTGAAATGTACGACCACCCTCAATTAAGTTTCTCTATGTCAAGTTCTATCGAATGGCATTTTGTTTTATTTTGATAATGCCGTCCTCTAAATCGGCTCCTGGTGTAACGATTTCTATACTTTCTTTTGAATTTTCACTAGGTTCTTAACTGTTGGTAACGACTACTTCAAAATGTTCAACTTTACTTTTCTTCTTCATAACATTCTCATCATTAACTATAACAGATTTATTCTTGGGCATTGTTACTTTTTGTCTTTTATGGCTCTTCTCATTTCCAATGTCATCTTCAGTAGCAACAACATATTCTTCGCTGCCAGTTTAAACATCCTTTTCTTCAAAAGTAACTTGTCTACCTTTGCTAGATTTATCCACTAGAGGCTTTTTTCTCTGATCCCTTGGATGTAGTTTTGTAGCATCATGAATTACTACATTTTGCCTGTTTGCCATATCTTCTTCTTACACTAAGTAGAAACTGCTGACAACTTTCATAATATCATGCTCTATGAAATGAATGCCTCACAACCTAATTGAACAACTTTCAACAAAATTCTGTGAAAGAAAACCTCATATGTCAATAAAAACAAAGTTAAAAAAAAAATATAGTGAGACAATTACAAGAACCTAAAACACAAATATAAATAACAATACTTACGATATTTTGTTTCATCTCATTTACGATTTTTTTACACAACTTTGTAGATACCTCTCTCGTGTCATACAATGAATATGAGAACTAGTATTTAATCCTTTCATGTGACTTGGGTGGTTATGTAAGTATGTTAACAACTTAACTGTCAGGTACCGAACACATGTCTATGACTCTTCCAATCACATCATAAATTCCATCGCCATTAGGTATATCAACATATAGATATCTGCACCTTTTGGCTTTCTCTTTCTTTCACATACCAGACTTTTGATGGAAGTTTCAACTCTTTTGATTTCTTCTAGTATGAAATCATCTTCTTATCATTTGATTCACTTGAAATATTTGTAGCCATCAGCTCAGGTGGGGTTCGCTCACCAATGTTTTTTGAAGATCCACCTTTAAGAGTCTTTGGTCTAGAAAGATTCACAGAAATCTTCTTTGATGCCATTTTCCTCAAAGAAAAGGAAACACATAAATTAGTAAATGACGAAAATATATTAACTTAAATTAACAATGAAAATGTTAAATGATAATTAATTTTATAAATCATAACAATTTCAAAAAAAATAATTAAAAAATACATCACCCTACCGCTGTCCCCTCAAGATCCGTCGGCCAACCGAGCAAGTTGTTGGGTCTAGCCCTCTATCCCACCTTCGTGGCCCAGCCACTACCCTACGCCTATCCTTGGCCCGCGTGACCCCGCGAGCAGGTGGGCCACGAGGGAGTCACTACGGGGCCTCCCTTGCTCGACCCCGCACCACCCCGGCAGCCCCCCCATGCCACCTCGGCAACCCGTCCACCCACAGGGTGGCGAGGCAATTCTGAGAATTTCCCTGCCACCCTGCCGGCGGGCGGGCCAGGCATCTCCATCACCCCTAACCTATGGGCCCGTTTGGCCGCCATAAGCATTACTGGGCTCGTTTGGCTGCCATGAGATTTACTCGGCTCACCATGCCCATAGCGGACATAGTGGGTAAATTTGGTCTGCAAAAAGTTTTAATTAAAAAAAAAAAAAAAAAAAAAAAACCTTCATTAAACTTATTTGATATTAAAATTTTCAAGGAAAAAAATTAACTAACCTTTCAATTGCGAGAAATCTCCGTTGAATATGTTGTTGATAGAAATGTAGGTGCTCTACAAATTCACTCCAAGTCTTTCAACGAACCTTGAAAAACCTTGATGTGATCTGAGTAATAGTGATAATGAAATTTAGTATATAGGTGAAATTATGGAGATATTTTTCCCTATGGTTAATGTGGGATTAATTTGTTTTAAAAAAAATAACATGTTAATTTTCTTATGGCGATATTGGAAACTATGATAAAGCAAATATTATGGAATCATTTTACAGCGCGGTGAATGCAGGATTAATTTGTTTTAGAAGGTATTATAAAAAAAAAAAAAAAAAAAAAACATTAAATTGTTTAGTAAATATTATATAGTTTAACTACTAAAATAATTTAGGTAAAAGTTTTACTTTACAATTTTAAATTTAAATATTTATTTCATAAAAAAACTTAGTTAACATTTTTCAATAAATTTTAGAATAAAATAATGAAGGGAAATACATGAAACAAAATTTTTGGAGGGAAATATTTTGGTGAAACTTTTTGGAGGGAAAATTTCATTCTCTATGTTATATAATATCTTTAGGATAGTCGCATTTGTATCATTCAACCTCTTCTATTTGAAAGAGATGGATTCTCCTGATAGTGAAGTTTCGCTTTGTAAGGCATCAACATCTTCATCACGTAACAACTCTAATCATATTGATGAATATAACGGAAATTCTTCCATTATGAATAGAAAGTCAATTCTTGCAATTAGTCCTAATCGTAACGACTATGAGAGTAGCATTGATGAAAGAGAGGATGGAGAATTTCAAATAAATAAAGAGTCAGAGACTCCACTTAGTCCTAATTCTAAGGACTATGAGAGCAGTAGTGATGAGGAGCATGATGATGAATTTCAAAAGAATGGAGTTTCACAATGTCCTCTTAGTCATAATCCTATGGACTATGAGAGCGACAGTGATGAAGAGCATGATGACAAAATTCAAAATAATGGAGTCTCATGGTGTCCTCTTAGTCCTAATCCTATGGACTATGAGAGCAACAGTGATGAAGAGCACGCTGAAAAATTTCAAAAGAATGGAGTGTCACGGTGTCGACTTAGTCCTAATCCTATGGACTATGAGAGCAACAGGGATGAAGAGCATGATGATGAATTTCAAAAGAATTGAGTGTCATGGTGTCCACCTAGTCCTAATTCTAAGGACTATGAGAGTAGCAGTGATGAATAGAATGATGACGAATTTCAAAAGAATGGAGTGTCACGGTGTCCTCTTAGTCCTAATCCTATGGACTATAAGAGTAGCAACGATGAAGAGAATGATGATGAATTTCAAAAGAATGGAGTTCCATGGTTTCCACTTAGTCCTAATCCTATGGACAATGAGAGCAGAAATGATGAAGAGCATGATGATGAATTTCAAAATAATGGAGTGTCACGGTATCCACTTAGTCCTAATTCTAAGGACTATGAGAGTAGTAGTGATGAAGAGCATGATGATGAATTTCAAAAGAATGGAGTGTCACAGTGTCCACTTAGTCCTAATTCTAAGGACTATGAGAGTAGTAGTGATGAAGAGAAGGATGATGAATTTCAAAAGAATGGAGTGTCACTGTGTCCACTTAGTCCTAATTCTAAGGACTATGAGAGCAGCAGTGATGAAGAGCATGATGATGAATTTCAAAAGAATGGAATGTCACAGTGTCCTCTTAGTCCTAATTCTAAGGGCTATGAGAGCAGCAGTGATGAAGAGTGTGATGAAAGATTTCAAAAGAATGGAGTGTCACGGTCTCTTCTTAGTCCTAATCCAATGGATTATGAGATCAGTAGTGATGAAGAGCATGATGACATATTTCAAAAGAATGGAGTGTGATGGTGTCCACTTAGTCCTAATCCTATGGACTATAAGAGTAGTAGTGATGAAGAGAATGATGAAAAATTTCAAAAGAATGGAGTGTCATGGTGTCCTCTTAGTCCCAATCCTATGGACTATGAAAGTAGTAGTGATGATGGATAGGATGAAGCACTTAGTCCTAATCCTAATGACTATAAAGGTAGCAGCGACAAAGGACAGGATGTATCATTTTCAGTAAGTAAACAATCACATTTTCGATGTAGTCCTAATTATATGGACTATGAGAGTAGAACTGACAATGCACATGAGGAAGAATATCCAATAAACATCAAGTCAAGTTTTCCATTTAGTCCCAATTCTAAGGATTATGACAGTAGCACTGAAGTATGGGAAGATGAAGAATATCCTCCAAGTCAGTATTTGAAAAGCACAACTGATCATAGTGTCAATAACATTCCTCTTAATGATGATGAAAATGCTTATACAATGATGATCCAATGATGGAGATGTTGGCAAGAAATATTGTATCGAGGAGCAGGAGCAGACCCTTTCGAGAAGAATATCTAATGATATGAATCGGATCCTTCAAGAACTGTCAAAGAACCATGACTGTATCAGGTCAGGACAAATCTCAAAGAATTCATAACTGTGATCAAAAACACCCCTGAACTAGTGGCAATGGCAGCCAGTGTGGAAAGAGGTGGACCTTGGTCAAAGCGCGTTGACCGAGGCCCATGGAGACTGTGTGGGAGGTCGAATTAGCCCTCGGGAGGCCCGGATCGAGAAACAGAGGTGGATTTTGATGCGCGATTAGTGCCCAGCACTAATTGTGCATCACTGGGAAAACACGGCCATAATGGGGGAAGCCCAAGCACTTGGTCACGTGGGGAACCAGAGAACTGCGGGAAGAAAGGCAAAAGCGTTAAATGTACAAGGCAGGACCCACGCTCTAGAAACTAGCGGTATTGATCGGGGCACCCTCAAATGGTAAACGGTATTGGACGAGGAAGGAGCAATCCCACTCAATGATCGACGCATGGCAAGCAGAGGTGAGAGAAAACCTTCGTTGATCATGTGTTATCAGTGGAGCAAGTCAACTGTGTGGGACGTGCGTATGGCGTTAGATCTGGAGGCCCCTAGATCGGATGGCTGAGATCAAACCCAATGGAGGAAGCGGAATCGACAAGGGATTACCCTGCGATTTGTGAAGATTTGGAATCTGTTTGACCGCCACCGTGGAGGAAGAATGCATCCATGACGTAACTGAATAAATGAACCGACGAAGTTGGCTGGCACCGTTTAGAGGAGGACATGTGGCCACTCCCTGAGCATTCATGCTGATGCTAAACAGGGAACTCCAAGCACAACTGTAGAAGGTGAATGGACAATGGCAGAAGAGGAACCAAACCGGTATGAGTTCGAATGGCTAAAAACCATGAATAGTGAAACAGAATAGAGTAGCGAAGTCTGAGATATGAGGAAAGACTAGAATCCCGAGAGGAGGATGAAATACACAGAGAGAAGGCAGTAAAGCAAGAGAAAAGTAGGAAGGGACAGAGGGCCGAGATGACAAGTGGCAACATCGAGCACCAGAGGCTTGAGGAATTTGAGCCATCCCATAGAGGATCTGCCCAGGCTGAGCACCACATTGGGCTCTTGCCACTGTGGACCAGAAGGTCACAGAGTTCGTAGGAAGAAAAAGCTTTTGTGTACTCCAGTGGCTTAGGGAATCCAAGAACCACCCTGCCAAGCATACCTACTTCAAGAGAACTCACATTGAGTCCCTGCATTGTAATTCTCTGCTTAAAGGCACAATAAAACAAGGCCACCACTAAAAGCTTTACTGGAGATGTAGCCCAAGGAAAATAGGGTGAAATCCTTATTAAAAATTGCTTGTGTCTTTGCTTACTGCATTTCTTTATTGTCTTTCCATTTTACCATTTGTGTATTGGAAATTTGATCGATTCGTTGCTTCCATAAGACATAACACACACACTAGCACATGAGTCTGTAATACCTTTAAAAAATAAATCTTTAACTGATGTCACTCATAGGGTGGATATCAGATGAAGTGGTATCAGAGCTCTAGGCTATAAAGTTAGAAAAGCTTGTGTTGGTTTAGTCGTTGAATGCTCGCTAGATCAAAGCTCAAATAAGGAGAAGGAGAGTTTGTGGAAACTAATGCTGACATTGGGAGAGTCTATACTCAGAAGACAATGTCAGAGGAAGGTTCTATGGGGCCAGACCCTAAATTCAAAGAGAGTTTCCTAGCTATAGAGTCTATGGTAGAGGAAATGTATAGGGACTTTAGAAAGCACAAGGATGAAGATTCATCAGGTTCTAAACAAGATAAAGAAGAAGATGAGTCTCATGACCACTCTGTTAGGTTCCTATACCAATAGTTTTCATTTTTCATGATTGACTATGGAAATGCCGAATATGTTCATCTTTTCATGCTGCAAAGGTTCCACATTTTGTATACAGATAGGGAAAATTAAAAAATGTAAAGAGGGTATGCCCTAAAAGAAAAATCAAAGGGCAAAAAGAGTAAATTGGTCAGGAAAAAGTAATAGAAACGAACCCCAAAGAGAGACCAAGAGAGTGGCCAGTCAAAATGCCACTGGTATCTTATTTGCAAGCTCACAATGTGCAAATATTGTTGCTTGTCACATTTGATGGATTCCCAACAATTCAATATGGACCATTCCATGTTTAAATTGCTTGTTGTAGAATAGGGAATGAATATCTATCCAAACAGTTCAAGCTTGGCAGATGAGTAGATAGGTAGAGAAATTAAGGAGCCCAACTGCTTAATCTGGGCCCTTGGAAGAGATAAGGGTAGACTTAGATAGGAGGGCAGTCAAAAGAAAAGAGGAACTTTAGGGTTTGCAAGTTCAAATGCACCCAATCGAAAGGAGGAAAATATGTTAGGTGTATTAGGCTGGGTAGGTAGTTTGAGGTTGCAGAAATAAGGTTATGATCTTTTTCCTTGTCAAGAAAGATTCATATCATCAGTAACATTGGTACCTTGGCAGCTGTTTGATTCCATAACAATGAAAGCACGTCTAATTCCCCTCCATTCCCCCATAAATAATTTACTAACATCCCCTCAAGGAGCTTGGGAGCTGCCCAAGGGTCTTGTTTCACTTCATTTCATGCTAGATGCTGAGTTGAATCTCCACCCCACTTAGTGGAAAGAAGCCACATTTCTTATGTAAAAATCATTACTCCATACTCCTTTCATCTTCCTATGTCTGAGTCTTCACTCCACATACTTAGCATTCACCCATACACTTTCATTCCATAAAGTCATATCAACCTCTAATTTTATTATATAGCTCCCTTAATCATTTCCCTATCCATATAGTACAAAAAACTATATAAAAAACCCCAAAAAGGTATAAATATCCCCACCCCTTGGCACTATAGCCATATAACCTAAAGTTCAGGGAAATGCTAAGTTCATTTGGGGCTTGTATTAACCCCTCCGCGTCTATTTGCCTAGGATTAATCTAACATTCGGTTAGGTTAATAACTATGATAACCTCCCCTCCTAAACTATTCTTTAACCCCGCGCACATATCTTTGTTTGGGATTGGTTTAATATATGGTTGAACCAACAACCATGCCCACGCTGTATATACCATATAAACCGTATAACCAAAGTTTTTACCCCCCGCCATATTAATAAATATTATAATGTTTTGCGGTCTCGCGCCTGAAGTTACTCGCAGCTTACAACCTCCCGACTGGCGTTTGATTCAAAGCTCATAATCCAATGGCGGGCGATCATATCAGGCGCCCTGATCTGCCGAGATTAGCGTCCGGGGGATGGGCGGTTTTGCTGCTGTATCCCCGCCATGCGTCAATCACTTGGCATTATCGGAGGCCCCTTCTGCAATATCGCCCGGGGCCAAGAGCAGTGCGGGAGAAACTAGAAACCGCTTGCCACCTGCCCCCTGATGTCAGCGCCACGTCACCTATGACATCACATCCACGTCGGCTCGCCACTGCCTTGTACCGTCACCACATCACCCGCTCACGTCACCACCCCGCCAACGTGTCATCCACCACGTCACTATCCTCATCAACTTCCACGTCACCGTCCTGTACCTGCTACGGGCCAAATTACGTCATGCTGACGTCATCCCTGAAAAGCGCCAAAAGCACCAAAATGTCCAATTTTTGTTAAAAAAGCGTGAAAATGACCATTTTGTTTCTATTCTATTGGTTCACTGCTGGAGCGCCCTGCATGCTTTTACGACGAATTGCCGCCACCACTCCAGATTGCTCAACCAAGCGAGTTCTGCCTACAAATCCGGCCCCTCAGTTCGCCATTGAACCTGCTAATTGCCCTCTGCACCATAAAGAAACAGGTATTTACCCGCAGCCGACCTATGAACCCTGTTTTTTAGAAGTTTCACCATTAAAGTTGGTTGAATACCTGCAAATTCAAACCAAAAGGCACTTGAACACCTGAAATTCTACCTGTTAACCCACTTATTGACCCTTTGTTCAAGTGCAACCCGACAAATTTGCCCTTCTCTGCGAATTCTACCATTAAAACACATTTTAAGTTTGTTTTTGCCGGCAGATGCTCTAAACTACCCATGCATTGAATCCCTCTGTCAAAATCCTCTGTAAAATTATACTCCTTTGGCTAGAAATCAACCCCGTTCCCTCTGCAATTTACCCACAGAGCCTATCAAACCAGTGAAATCATTTAAAAGCCTCTCCAAAATTCTACAAATTTTCCTTTTATCATAAACTACACACAGTGAAGGCAAGTTCTATATCTAAGCTTATTCTACAGCTTCCTCACAAAGTTTCTGAGGCAATTCTCACTATTCAGCTATTTCACCAATCCAAATTTCAAATTACAGACACAGATCATATAACATGGCCACTCCAACAGCATTGAACATTGCTCCTCTAAATGCATCTCACAAGGAACTTGAAGCATTACCCCTAGATGATAGAGACCACCTTATTCAAGATTTGGTTGGGGACAGAAACCAGTTGTAGACCTTCTGTCAGCTGAGAAATAGTTTTTTGAACAATTGTGATATGTATGGGATATGGGAATCTAATTTGCCCATTTACTTCCTCCCTTCTCTCAATATTTTCCCTTAGATAATTCATCTCTGTGTTGAAAACTATGAGCCAAATCAAAGAGCAATCAAGTCTCCATCTCGGAGCATTCCTTTCCAAATAACTCTTGATTCAATCAGCCAAATGCTTAAATTCAAGCAAACTCAGTCTTTCAATGAAATACCTGCTTGATGAAGGTCCCAAACTCTCCACCTCAGAGATAGCCAGATTTGCCAAAATATTCATGAGAGTGGATCGCCAGCCCACAGAGCCACCTCCTTTTCTCTATGTCAATTTCAATGAAGTGGGGAAACTACTGGTAGACATGATATCCTATGTTCTAGGTTTCAAAACAAGTGAGCACATTGATGAAACCATTCTGGTCCTATTGTCTGCATATAGCCGAGGACAACCTCCTGTTGTCAAGTACAACTATGCTAAATTTATCTCCAACAAGATACATGACCAACTACTGAAACTGGATAGGGAGGGAGTCTTCAAATACTCATCATACATTTATCATTTGTTCATGTATTATCAGCTAGACTACTTCCAGTGCCCCATCAAAATATTGGACTCTAAAGGGGAAAGGAGGTCTGTAATTTTCTGGACCTCGGTCTTTCATGAAGTCCAGAACTCCCCCTAGTCTTACTGTGACTTTATTGACATGTTTGTCTATCCAGTCTCTTGTCTTATAAAGAGAACTCCTCCTGCTAGACTGTCCTATGACATGCAGAAAATATTGCAGCTTTCAAAGAACTACAAAATAGGTTACTGGTACTTTTATCAGAATCACATTGTCATTAGGAACTATGGCTGTGAGCTCTGTCCCTACAGGCTCCCAAGATATGTGCCAATGAGACTCTTTGCCTTGGAGTATTACAGGCAACTCATCAATCCAACTTAACTAATTTACATAGTACCAAGAAGAAGGCTCGCCTGAAATTCAGAGACCAACTAGGCCCCTTTGTCATGAACAAGAAAGAAGGTTGGCAAGATGCGGATCAAATATTGGGGTAGAAAGTCAAGTTAAAGAGGAGTTTCTGGTGGGTTCCTTATGACCCAGATGGCTTTATCAGTGCCAGAAAAGTAAAATATAGGCTAACAGCCTATGAACATTGTAAAATCCCACATATTGAACCATTTGCTAATAAAGATGAGTGGGTGCAAGGTAGATTAGTTGAGGAATTCACTCAAGAATAAATAATGGAGCAAAATGTCAAAGATTTAGAAAAAACTTTTGACTTGGATTCTTTTGACCAGGTAACATTCAAACTGCCACAACAAGTCGGAGAAGGCCCATCTACTACTGCAGCTTCCCAAGATGCCCAACAAAGCTCTACACCAGCAACAGGTACAACTAAAGGTAAGGAGCCAACAAATGTGGGGCAGGAAATAGTGACAGAACAGCCTGCTACCTCAAAGGAGCAGGGTCAAGGACAAGCCCCTCCACAGCAAACTGAGGCACTACAAGTGCCAGCTTTACAGACTCCCATTAATGAGGAAAGAGGTAAGAAGCGGGACAGGGAAGAGACTACACTTGCTAGTGGATCAACACAGCAATTGGAAGCCAAAGACAAAGAGTTGATCCTCAAGTTGAGGAAGAAATTAGTGAAGAAGTGATATAGAGTCCGAGGAGAGAGAGGGAAGCAAGCCAGAAGACACCTACTAGCTCATTCCAGCAAGAGAAATACAGGCAGCAAGGTATGGAGGTGTCTTCCTCAAGACAACAATGCAAGCAACTGCTTGGCATCAAAGCAACTTTCATGGAAATCAAAGCTCAGAATGAGTTGTTAAGAGTACAGCTATATGATCAGTTTCTCAAGGCAACACCCTCCAAACAGCAAAGATTAATGGCAGCCTATGACTTTAAAGAGGAGAAAATGATACTAAGTCATTTCAAGCCAAAGATCCCACAGCCCTAGATAGCTGCAGACTATATAAAGACAAGTTTAGAGATCCTCTCCAAGGACATACACCTGATGGACGAAATAGAATTGCATAAACAAACAGGTGATATGGTCTATGCCACTCTAGCAGACAAGGCCACACTAGCTCATCAACTGAAGGAATCATTGAAAAACACAAACACTCAATTAGATTTGGAAAGAATGTCCTCCTCGGCCAAAGATAATAGAATAAAGACATTGGAGGAGATTATTGTGGATCTAGGGCATGATCCTGAGAAGGATGCCAAAGCCATCCAAGCCCTCATAAGGAAAAAGGAGGATGATATTGATGCACTCAAAAAACAATTGAGGATGCCTTCAACAATGCACCCTCAAACTGCAGAACTTGTTCAAGAAAAGGAAAAAGAGGATACCATGGATCTACTAATGAGCATGAACCAAAGAATCATTCAGATGGAGGGAGAATTGGAGAGAGCATTGCAAGGCAAGAAGGGAGAGTCAGCCTCCTAGCCACCTCAAACAGCTCCAACTATGGTCACTATTCCTCCCACACAAGCAGCAGCAATCCCTCCTATTATCCCAGCGTCCACAACAACTGCAACAACCACAGATGCTACAGCAGCAACAACAACAACACTTGAATCTAGCATGAGCATGGAAGAAATGATGAAAGCTATCAAAGAGCTAAAAGTTCAGGTAACAGAGGTGAAAGAGGCCAAAGAAAAGCTAGCCAAGCTGGAAGTAAGCTATGACAAGTCCAAGATGACAGTAGCTGAAAAAACAAGGGAAATAAAGGCCTTGAATGAAAAAATAAAAACCTTAGAGAAGGAGCTTACTTTAGACAAGAATCTTGCTGAAATAAAGAAGATTTTGTGGGACAAAATTAACCATTCAATCACTGACCAATGGCAGTTGATTCAGGCCATACATGAACAGATAGAATTGATAGGCCTAGCTCAGTTTGAGACTCAAAGGGCTAGAGTAGCATTGGGAAACATGCCTGAGCAGGCCAGTAAAATGATTCACTTCCTCAACACTCATATGAAAGAGGAATTGGCAGCATTAGATATTAGTAGCGGGACAGATACTATTCTGACAACAAAAAACGTGCTGACACCTAGAAATTTTGTGCAAACTCTGGAAAGGAAGTGTCAAGAAATGCAGGCAGAAATAGATGATTTCAAGTTAAAGCTTGCGACATTGCAGAGCAGAGGATTGCCCAGCCTATTAACCAGCCGTGGAAGACTACTGACCCGTGAGCACTATGCTACCAGGGTGAATAATTATGTTGTAAATCAGATTACAACATCCTCAAGCACCTCAGAGGAAACAGGGCCTCGCTCTGTACAAACTCTGAAAGACAAATTAGAGAACCTGTTTTATATTGAACATGAAATAAATCACCTCTTTGAAGTGCAGACCAATTTTTACAGATATACTGAAGCAGATGAGACATTAGTAAAGATACAAAGGCATCAATTGCCTACAGAAGGTTGGTGGCAGTCAATGCTGGAGATTCTACCAAGGTAACTTTGTCTCTGTTTTTCCTTTTGGACAAATACAGGTCAGTAGTTCCAGATATACGGGTCAGCTGCCAAAGTGTCAAGGTGGTAGAAAAATAAAGTCAAATATGATGGCAGCTCATTATAGCAAAGCAATCACAGGTGGCAAGAGATAGCATATCAGCAACACAAACCAAAGCTACAGCCACCAGTTGAAATAGAAGTTGGAAAGTCAACAAAAGCCAGACACCTAAGGCGGCCAAGTACAACATATTTACTCACGCAGCTTGCGCTGGCTTCCGCATCAGTTATTGCTATTCAGCAAAGTAGATGGATAAATTTATGACTAGATATTTTCCTATGGGATATTTTTGTAACAACTTTTCTTATATATAGACCGAACTCATATGTTTTGTGGGTTGGTGATTTTTTCTCTAAGCTACGCTGTAATTTCTGAGACTTTCTAATACAAACGGCTATTGAAGCTCATGGTTTCTGGGCTGTCTGAATGTGCAAATGATGTTCTGGGACCTGCTACTGAATTCTTGAGTCATTCAATGGAATAATAAGTTATTCAAAATTGTGTTTTATGTTTTCTGTGTTTACAAATTTCACATATGTTTCATAATCTTGATAACGGGGAGAAATAATAGCCCATGATTTGTTTAATTACACCCTATGCTCAATTTCTTCTAGTACTTGTGTTTTGCTCAGAATTAGTCGTAGACATGAATTCTTAACTGCTCATGTTTGCACTAATTCCTTCATCTTGAATACTGTCTAGGAATTCTTAATTGCTCTTGGACAATACTCATAAACTTTCCCTCAGCCAAAATAATGAAATATTCTTGATTACCTTCCATTCCTTGACTTCATTCCATCAATTCCTAATTTGAAAATTGTTCCTAGACTGCCTACCTTGCTCTGTAGCATTACCATTTACTCAAGAGACACTTTCAGTTGTACACCGTCATCGACTCCATAGCCCAATGGAATAGACTGTCTTAGACTTGCATCCCAACTCTGCCTGAAATCACCATCCAACAAACTCAAAACAGAAACTTGTGCATAATATCTAGCCTAAAATACTACAAAAACAAAGCTAAATTACAAAGAGAGAGCCCTCTCTGGTTGCAGGTAGGCTAGGACCTACAACTAAAAGATTGGTTAGTGGTTACCTCAGTCGTATTCCCTCCAGGAGGCAGGGAACAACCCGAGTGATAACATCATTGGCGACTCCGGTGGGGAACTGAATGTTTGTTTACAACTACTGTCTATTTTCTAAAGCTATAGATGGAGCCTGAAGTTAGCCAGGTAGTCTTGGAAACTGTCTTTGCTCTGCATTGACAGGAGTAGATAAAAGCTGCTTCCGTCAATTTCCAATATAGTTTTAGGCTTTAAACAGTTGTTCCAAACGTTTGATCAGTTTCCTCTGCTTCAACATATTCAACGGAAAGCCTCCTATATTTTAGAAAAACTCTTGCAGAATATTGTGAAAAATTGTGATCTTAAGACATCACCAGAAAATACCAAAAAACAGATTTAGAAGCTGGCTCCAAAGAAGAAAACTCGTTACACTAGGTCAAACCCTGACCCACATCCTCCAGCTATTTTTGAAAATCCCAACTTGATCCCAAAGACCCTTAGGAAACAAGAAGCTCAAGAAAAATTTGCTGATTCAGACCTTGAAACAGTTCAGCAGAGCTATATCCCAACTCCTGGTAAACCCTCAATCTATCTTCACATTACTACTACTTCTCCCAGTTCTTCATCCACCTTTCAAAGCACCTTCTCTACACCTCCATCCACTGCACATATTTCAACTCCAGTCCCTGCTATTCCAGCTATCCCACTTCTTCCTGTTGCCCCATTTGTCCTTGTAAATATGGTGAACCGTTATGCTCCTCTTCAGTTACCTGGAAATCCAAGGGATATGCCTCAGGATTATCAGAGTAAAATCACATATTTTGATGGTACAAGCTCCTATACAGCCTAGCAACACACTAAGAAAATGCAAGATTATTTTGAGAATTATGAAATAGATGATGATGATGTGAGAATGAAGATTTCTGTCAAAATTCTAACTGGTGATGTAAGAACTTGGTTTAGAGCACTTTCTCCAAATTCTATAGCTAATCCAGATGCCCTCTACCAATCCTTTCTAAACAGATGGGAAAAGAAGAAAGACCCTTTACACATTTTGACAGAATATGATAATCTGAAAAGAGGCCCACAAGAAGCCGTCCAAGACTATTGTGTCAGGTTCAACAATGTCTATAATGCTATTCCACAAAACCTTAGACCTCCACCTGATTTATCTTTGATCAAATTTCCTGATGGATTTGATTCTAATATGGCATACCAACTGAGGGAGAGAGCCCCTCCAAGCTTAGCAGATATGCATAATATAGCTGTTAGTGTGGAGGTAAACCTAATTGCTAAACGAAACCGGGCAAGAGCTCAGAGAAGAACAACTTTCAAAGAGGAACCTTCAGCATTTGAAAAAAAACTTGATGCAATCATCAAAGGGATGGACAGACTTGGGGATAGGGTGGAAACCATAGAAAGAAAGTCATCATGGGAAGGTCAACCAAGTAACATTGCAAGAAACCAAGACTTTAGAAAAAATCAAAATCCAAATGTTGGAAGAGCTGACCAGAACATCAGACCTCCATTTTAAGAGAACTTTGCCGAAGCCTCAAGATCTAATGAACCAACAGAGGACACCGAAATCAACCTAATGGGATTGAACAGTGAGCAACAAATTTTCCTAACACAAGATGACCAAGAAGCCCACAATTTCAATCAATTTCAAACGAAATCAGGAGAATCATTTGATTTTAGGGAAGGATATGATGCAGCAGTCTATGAGGTTCATAAGCGGCAAAATTAAGAAGTAGAACTGTAGATGTACCTGAGACTACTAAGCTGAAGGATACCAAACAACCAAAGAAGACAAGGGATAAAACTGTCCAGATGGAACCCTCTAATAAAACAGACCTAGACCCAAAGGAAGTCATTGTGGAAGATGTATCAGACTCACAGTCTTCAAAGAATCAACCGTATACATCTCATTCTTCAAAATAAAATCTAAATTGTCCTCCTCAAAAAAGTTTCAAATCCGGTATACTTCAAAACAACACTCATAATCAAGAGAAGATCACTGAAAATCCAGCTGAGAAGGAAAAGTCTGCTATCCATAATGCAAAAATACAGGTAGAAAAACCTTTCAACTTGGCAACAAAAATAGGTAAGCTGAAAATAGCTATTCTTCTCTCTGAATTGGCTAAAAATGAAGGGTACAGACAGCAAATAAGTAGGTCACTCCAAATACCAGACAATAAGGATGCAGTCAATGTTTTTGTTGATCAACCAGAATTAATTTTCGGTCTTGAAGTCAATGGTAAAACAGTAGAGGGAGGAGTTCCTCCATTCTATGTGAGCTTGAACATTCATGACAAAGTGCTACATAATGCCATGTTTGATTCGGGAGCTTCTCATAACCTAATGCCAAAATCTGTGATGGAAAGACTGGACCTAGACATCACAAGACCCTACAAAGATTTATTCTCATTTGATTCCAGCCAAGTCAGGTGTCTAGGTCTAATCAAAGACCTTTGTGTATCCTTAGTCCAATATCCCGTTAAAACAATCTTAATGGATGTGGTGGTAGTTGACGTTCCACCCAAGGATGGTATGCTTTTGTCAAGATCGTGGGGTGAAAAACTCCAAGGATCTCTGCAACTAGACATGTCCTATGCCACTATTTCAGTCTTTGGATAGCCATAGATATTATACCGGGAAACATTAATGAAATATGTGGTCAGAAGTCAAGAAAAGCCCCAAAACTTCCCCATCTATTTAATGCATTCTATTATGGATTCATTCATTTTATACAATGCTGACATGTGTCCCAAAACTGATGACAAAATCCTGATAACAACACAACATGAGAGTATGAATACACAATCTACTGCTCAAGATCAAAAAATTGTTGATGTGATTAATACAATAAAGGGAAATAATACATCAAATGAGTTACAAGAGCCAAATCTGCCCACTAAACTAGCTTCTAAAAAGACTATTCATAACCAAGAAATCTTATGGTACTTAGAGTTTGATGGCTCTGTGAACAAATTAGGAGCAAGGGTAGGGGTTCGGATTCACAACATGCAAGATGACCATGCTGAAGGTCATGCATATAGGTTAAATTTTAGATGCACTAACAATATGGCCGAGTATGAAGCCCTTTTGTTAGGACTCAAACTGATCAGAGGTCTAGGGGCAACCAAGTTTTCAATTCTAGGGGATTCAGATTTAATTATACAACAGATGAAGGGAAATTTTATCACAAATGATCTTAGGTTGAGAGCTTATAGAGGGGCAGCTATTGAAATACTTAACACTTTCTCAGAATCTCAACTCACCAAAATCCCTAGAAAGCACAATTTACATGCACATAGCTTGGTAACTTTTGCCAGCACTTGCAAGCTGCCTCTTGAACCCAACTACCACTTCACTGCTGAAATCAAACATAGGCTTGCTATCCCAGATAATGTAAAAAATTGGCAAGTCTTTGAGAGTGATAGACAAATCAATAATTTCCTGACTTTGAAGGAGGAATTCTCAAGTATAAACATTGACACAAGTACCATGGATGACCAACAAGTAGAAAAAATTGGGCAAGGCATATCTGCTAAAACAGCAAATCTGATTTTACACACAACTACTTTTGGTGACAGGAATTTACAAGAGCTGAATAAAACAGATTTTGATGAAATAACTGAGGCAGAAGTTGAAGTAATTGAACTAAAAGACAATTTTCTGCCCATAGGCTTAACTCCTTTGGAGGATTTATTCGATTCAAATGATATTTCAAGGAAGCCAAAAATGCAACCCCTCAATTCAGAAATTGAGGACTGCAACATCGGAACCACAGAAAACCCCAATATGGTAAAATTGTCAAAAACATTGCCTCCTGATCAGAAACTAAAATACATTGACTTGTTTAAGGAATTCCAAGATGTCTTTGCCTGGAGTTATCAGGACCTCAAGTCCTATGATACTTCAGTCATCCAACATATTATACCTTTGAAAGAGAATCAAAAACCTTTTAAACAAAAGCTTAGAAGAGTGAATCCTATCCTCCTTCCGCTGATTGAAAAGGAAGTTAAACAAATATACGAAACTGGTATCATTGCACCTATCAGGTTCTCAGAATGGATTTCAAATCTAGTGACTACCAGGAAGAAAATGGGAGAGATAAGATTGTGTGTTGACTTGAGAAATTTGAATAAAGTCTCTCTCAAAGACCATTTCCCCTTACCAAAAATGGGTCATATCATACAAAGGGTAGTGGGAGCCTCTAGGATCTCATTGTTAGATGGATTCTCAGGATTCAATCATATCTTAGTAAACCCGGATGATCAAGATAAAACTGCCTTTACAACACCGTGGGGTACCTTCAAATATGTCAAAATGCCTTTTGGACTCAAAAATGTAGGGCCCACTTTTCAAAGAGCAATGGACATAGCCTTTGCCAAAGAGATCCATGATTTCTTAGTCATATACCTTGATGATCTCACTGCTTTTTCAAAATCAGACCAAGAACATCTAGAGCATTTGAGGCAAGTGTTCCTAATTTGTAGAAAATATGGCATATCATTGAACCAAAAGAAATCATTGTTTGGCCTAGAAGAAGGCAAGCTACTAGGTCACATAATTTCAAAAGATGGCATTAGGATTGATCCGGAAAGAATTCAAGCTATCCTTCAAGTGCTTCATCCAAGGAACATCAAAGAACTGCAAGCTTTTTTAGGAAAGATCAATTTCCTAAGGAGATTCATTCCCAATTTGGCTGAGCATATAAGACTATTAAACAACATGCTGAAGAAATATTCTAAAGTCAAATGGACAATGGAAGCTAAACAAGCCTTTGAGGACATCAAAACAGCTTTGACAAAAGCACTAGTCCTCACAAGTCCCAAGTTTGATAGAGATTTCATCATTTTTTCCTTTGAATCTGAGCATACTATTGCTGTTGTCCTATTACAAAAAGACAACCAAGGATGTGAGAAGCCCATTGCTTTCTTTAGAAAAGCCCTTAGGGATGCACCCTTAAAATATCAGATCATGGAAAAACAAGCTTATGCCCTGGTAAACACCATCAAGGATTTCAGAGTTTATATCTTATACTCACACATGATAGCCTATGTTCCAATTGTTGTGGTTAAGGACATTTTAACACAAGAAGGAATTGAAGGTAAAAGGGGAAAATCGATAGCCAATATTTTAGAATATGACATTGAAATCAAGCCTACAAAACTGATAAAAGGACAAGGATTAGCCAAACTGATGACTGAAACCAATTTTCAAGCCCTTGACATCAATGAACTGGACAACGAACAGGAGCTGGCGACTCCACATATCAATCAAGCCTTTTTACAATCCCCTTGGTATGCTGATATATGTTTTGTATGTTAAACCTACAAGCTCCTTCAGGGTTGTCCAGAACTAAAAAGAGATTCTTGAAAATGAAGGCATCAAAGTTTTTCATTATAGAGAATGTTTTGTTTTGGAAAAATCATGAAGGTATTTTGCTTAATTGCCTAACATTGGATGAAACTGATAAAGTACTCAAGGACTTTCATGCAGGGGACTGTGGAGGACACTTATATTGGAAATCAATAGCTAATAAAATCCTAAGGGCTGGATTTTATTGGCCCTCCCTGTTTATTGATCTGAAAAAATTTGTAATATCTTCCCATAAATGCGAGATCTTTGAAGGCAAGAGAAAGCTGTTACCTTTACCTCTCAAACCTATTTCAACTAAAAGACCATTTCAACAATGGGGTTTAGGCTTCATTGGTGAAATCCACCCTTCATCCTCTGGCCAACATAGGCGGATTTTCACTGCCATAGACTATTTTACCAAATGGATAGAAGCCATCCCTTGTAGGCAAGCCAATGACTCAATTGTTATGCAATTTTTAGAAACCAACATCTTGTCTAGATTTGGCTGTCGATAAAAAAATATTACAGACAATGCTGCTGCTTTCTAATCTAAAAGAATGATCAATTTTTGCCATAAATACCACATCACCTTGGCCCACTCCATAGCCTATTATCCTCAAGGTAATGGCTTAGCTGAGTCTTCCAACAAAAGCCTCATCAATATCATCAAAAAGGTCTTGGAGGAAAAGAAAAAGAATTGGCATAAAAAACTTGTGAATGCACTATGGGCAGACAGATTGACCACCAAAATATCTATTAATACAAGTCCATATGAACTGGTTTATGGAATGGAGACAACATTCCCTTCATATTTTGGAATCCCTGTAGTCAAGTTGCTGCAAGAAATGCAAGCAGAGCCTAATGATATTCAAAGAAGGATCAATCAAATTATTCACTTGCAGCAAACAAGAGAACAAGTATATTAGAGAACCCAGGTTCTACAAGATAAACTCAAGAAGATCTTTGACAAAAGAACAAAAGCTGAAGATTTCTTCATAGGAAACAAAGTGCTGAGATGGGATTCTAGGAGGGAAGATAAAGGGAAACATGGGAAATTTGATTTTCTTTGGAAATGACCTTATGTTATTCATGGTGTACAAGGTAACAACACCTATTTCTTGAGGAGCTTGGATGGAAAAGATACTGAGGAAGGCCCAGTCAATGGGCGAATGCTCAAGCACTATTTTGACTCCCTTTGATCAACATAACACAACTGTATATTGTACATAAATACTTGTTTTCTCATCAGTATTTAATTTACAACAATTAAATAAGGAACAAGATGCAGCAAATTTTGAAGAGAAAGTCAAGCAATCACACCACTTTTGGTGTACATTTTGAATTCACCATAAGAGATCAAAGAGAATACTTGGGAACTACATAAATGATGATAAATACTCAGAAAATCCAGCAAAGACAAAGCTGTAATTTTTGCACCAATCAGCTCATAAGCACTACACATAGACTACAAAGGTTCAGATCATTGGTTTCTAGTAGAAGGAAGTTTTAAATTACAATAGCCAACTCAGAATAAGGTAATCTAACCTGCTGTTCTTGGCTTTTCACCAGAGAAAGCCATCCCCAAGTGGAGCCACTGTTAGGTTCCTATACCAATAGGTTACATTTTTCATGATCGACTATGGAAATGCCAAATATGTTCATCTTTTCATGCTGCAAAGGTTCCATATTTTGTATAGAGATAGGGAAAATTAAAAAATGTAAAGAGGGTATGCCCTAAAAGAAAAATCAAAGGGCAAAAAGAGTAAATTGGTCAGGAGAAAGTAACAGAAATGAACCCCAAAGAAAGACCAGTAGGGTGGCCAGTCAAAATGCGACTGCTATCTTATTTGCAAGCTCACAGTGTGCAAATATTGTTGTTTATCACATTTGATGGATGGCCCAACAGTTCAATCTAGACCATTCCATGTTTAAATTGCTTGTTGTATTATAGAGAATGAATATCTGTCCAAACAGTTCAAGCTTGCAATATGAGTAGATAGGTAGAGAAATTAAGGACCCTAACTACTTAATATGGGCCCTTGGAAGAGATAAGGGTAGACTTAGATAGGAGGGAAGTCAAAAGAAAAGAGGAACTTCAGGGTTTGCAAGTTCAAGTGCACCCAATCAAAAGGAATAAAATATGTTAGGTGTATTAGGCTCGGTAGGTAGTTTGAGGTTGCAGAAACAAGGTTATGGTCTTTTGCCTTGTCAAGAGAGATTCATATCATCAGTAACATTGGTACCTTGGCAGTTGTTTGATTGCATAACAATGGAAGCATGTCTAATTCCCCTCCATTGCCCCATAAATCATTTACTAACATCCCCTCAAGGAGCTTGGGATCTGCCCAAGGGTCCTGTTTCACTTCATTTCATGCTAGATGCTGAGTTGAATCTCCACCCCACTTAGTGGAAAGAAGCCACATTTCTTGTGTAAAAATCATTACTCCATACTCCTTTCATCTTCCTATGTCTAAGTCTTCACTCCACATACTTAGCATTCACCCATACACTTTCATTCCATAAAGTCATATTAACCTCTAATTTTATTATATAGCTCCCTTAATCATTTCCCTATCCCTATAGTACAAAAAATTATATAAAAAACCCCAAAAAGGTGTAAATATCCCCACCCCTTGGCACTATAGCCATATAACCTAAAGTTCGGGGAAATTCTAAGTTCATTTGGGGCTTGTATTAACCCCTTCACGTCTATTTGCCTAGGATTAATCTAACATTTGGTTAGGTTAATAACTATGATAAACTCCCCTCCTAAACCATTCTATAACCCTGCGCACATATCTTTGTTTGGGATTGGTTTAATATATGGTTGAACCAATAACCATGCCCACGCTGTATATACCATATAAACCCATATAACCAAAGTTTTTACCCCCCGCCATATTAATAAATATTATAATGTTTCGCGGGTCCCGCGCCTAAAGTTGCTCGCAGCTTACAACCTCCCGACCGTCATCCGATTCACAGCTCTTAATCCAACGGTGGGCGGTCATATCGGGCGCCCTGATCTGCAGGAGATTAGCATCCGGGGGATGGGCGGTTTTGTTACCATACCCTTGCCATGGTTCAATCGCCTGGCGTGATCGGAGGCCCCCTCTGCAATACCGGCCGGGGCCAAGAGCGGTGCAGGAGAAACCAGAAACCGCCCGCCACCTGCCCCCTAACGTCAGCTCCCCATCACCTATGACGTCACATCCATGTCGGCCCGCCACTGCCCTGTACCGTCGCCACATCACCCGCTCACGTCACCACCCCGCCAACATGTCATCTGCCATGTCACTATCCTCGTCAGCTTCCACGTCACCATCCCGTACCCGCTACGCGCCAAATTACGTCATGCTAATGTCATCCCCGAAAAGCGCCAAAAGCGCCAAAATGTCCAAATTTTGTTAAAAAAGCGTGAAAATGACCATTTTGTTTCTATTCTATTGGTTCACTGCTGGAGCGCCCTGCATGCTTTTACGATGAATTGCTACCACCACTCCAGATTGCTCAACCAAGAGAGTTCCGCCTACAAATCCGGCCCCTCAGTTCGCCATTGAACCTACCAACAACCGACTTATGAACCCTATTTTTTAGATGTTTCACCATTAAAGTTGGTTGAATACCTGCAAATTCAAACCAAAAGGCACTTGAACACCTGAAATTCTACATGTTAACCCACTTATTGACCCTTTGTTCAAGTACAACCTGGCAAATTTGCCCTTCTCTGTGAATTCTGCCATTAAAACGCATTTTAAGTTTGTTTCTGTCGGCAAATGCTCTAAACTACCCATGCATTGAATCCCTCTGTCAAAATCCTCTGTAAAATTATACTCCTTTGGCTAGAAATCAACCCCATTCCCTCTGCAGTTTACCCACAGAGCCTATCAAACCAGTGAAATCATTTAAAAGCCTCTCCAAAATTCTGCAAATTTTCCTTTTATCATAAACTACACACAGTGAAGGCCAGTTCTACATCTAAGCTTATTCTACAGCTTCCTCACAAAGTTCCTGAGGCAATTCTCACTGTTCAGTTGTTTCACCAATCCAAATTTCAGATTACAGATACGGAGCATATAACATGGCGACTCCAGCAACATTGAACATTACTCCTCTAAATGAACCTCACAAGGAACTTGAAGCATTACCCCTAGCTAATAGAGGCCACCTTATTCAAGATTTGGTTGGGGACAGAAACCACTTGCAGACCTTCTGTGAGCTGAGAAATAGTTTTTTGAACAATTGTGATATGTATGGGATATGGGAATCTAATTTGCCCATTTACTTCCTCCCTTCTGTCAATATTTTCCCTGAGATAATTCATCTCTGTGCTGAAAACTATGAGCCAAATCAAAGAGCAGTCAAGTCTCCATCTGGGAGCATTCTTTTCCAAATAACTGTTGATTCAATGAACCAAATGCTTAACC
The DNA here is from genome assembly GCA_031772625.1 of Pinus tabuliformis. Classification (NCBI taxonomy): domain Eukaryota; kingdom Viridiplantae; phylum Streptophyta; class Pinopsida; order Pinales; family Pinaceae; genus Pinus; species Pinus tabuliformis. The sequence continues at coordinate 489,045,713 of CM062812.1, read as the reverse complement.
TCAAGAAAACTCAACTTCTGATGCCTCTTTCAATGAAATACCTGCTTGATGAAGGTCCCAAACTCTCCACCTCAGAGATAGCCAGAGTTGCCAAAATATTCATGAGAGCGGATCGCCAGCCCACAGAGCCACCTCCTTTTCTCTATGTCAATTTCAATGAAGTGGGGAAACTACTGGTAGACATGATATCCTATATTCTAGGTTTCAAAACAAGTGAGCACATTGATGAAACCATTCTGGTCCTATTGTCTTCATATAGCCCAGTACAACCTCCTACTGTCAAGTACAACTATGCTAAATTTATCTCCAACAAGATACATGACCAACTACTGAAACTGGATAGGGAGGAATTCTTAAAATACTCATCATACATTTATCATTTGTTCTTGTATTATCAGCGAGACTGCTTCTAGTGCCCCATCAAAAGATTGGACTCTAAAGGGGAAAGGAGGTCTGTAATTTTTTGGACCTTGGTCTTTCATGAAGTCCAGAACTCCCCCTACTCTTATTGTGAGTTTATTGACCTGTTTGTCTATCCAGTCTCTTGTCTTCTAAGGATAACTCCTCCCGCTAGACTATCCTATGACATGCAGAAAATATTGCAGCTTTCAAAGAACTACAAAATAGGTGACTGTTACTTTTACCATAATCACAGTGTCATTAGGATCTATGGCTGTGATCTCTGTCCCTACAGGCTCCTAACATATGTGCCAATGAGACTCTTTGCCTTGGAGTATTACAGGCAACTCATCAATTCCGACTTAACTCATTTTCATAGTGCAAAGAAGAAGGCTCGCCTGAAATTCAGAGACCAACTAGGCCCCTTTGTCATGAACAAGAAAGAAGGTTTGCAAGATGCTGATCAAATATTGGGGCAAAAACTCAAGTTAAAGAGGAGTTTCTAGTGGGTTCCTTATGACCGAGATGGCTTTATCAGTGCCAGAAAAGTAAAATATAGGCTGACAGCCTATGAACATTGTAAAATCCCACAGATTGAACAATTTGCTAATAAATATGAGTGGGTACAAGGTACATTAGTTGAGGAATTCAATAAAGAAGAAATAATGGAGCAAAATGTCAAAGATTTAGAAAAAACTCTTGACTTGGATTCTTTTGACAAGGTAACACTCAGACTGCCACAACAAGTCTGAGAAGGCCCATCTACTGCTGCAGCTTCCCAAGCTACCCAACAAAGGTCTACACCAGCAACAGGTACAGCTAAAGGCAAGGAGCCAATGGATGTGGGGCAGGAAACAGTGACAGAACAACCTGCTACCTCAAAGGAGCAGGGTTAAGGACAAGCCCCTCCACAACGAACTGAGGCACTACAAGTGCTAGCTTTATAGACTCCCATTAATGAGGAAAGAGGTAAGAAGCAGGACCAGGAAGAGACTACACCTGCTAGTGGATCAACACAGAAACTGGAAGCTAAATGACAAAGAGTTGATCTTCAAGTTGGGGAAGAAATTAGTGAAGAAGTGATAGAGAGTCCGAGGAGAGAGAGGGAAACAAGCTAGCAGACACCTACTAGCTCATTCTAGCAAGAGCAAGACAGGCAGCAAGGTATGGAGGTGTCCTCCTCAAGAAAGCAAAGCAAGCAACCGCCTGGCATCAAAGCAACTTTCATTTAAATCAAAGCTCAGAATGAGCTGTTAAGAGTACAGCTATATGATCAGTTTCTCAAGGCAACACCCTCCAAACAGCAAAGATTAATGGCAGCCTATGACTTTAAAGAGGAGAAAATGATACTAAGTCATTTCAAGCCAAATATCCCACAGCCCCAGACAACTGCAGACTATATAAAGACAAGTTTAGAGGTCCTCTCCAAGGACATATAGTTGACGGACCAAATATAGCTGCATAAGCAAACAGGTGAGATGGTCTATGCCACTCTAGCAGACAAGTTCACACTGGCTCATCAACTGAAGGAATCATTGAAAAACACAAACACTCAATTAGATTTGGAAAGAATGTCCTCCTCAGCCAAAGGTAACATAATAAAGACATTGGATGAGATTATTGTGGATCTAGGGCATGATCCTAAGAAGGATGCCAAAGCCATCCAAGACCTCATAAGGAAAAAGGAGGATGATATTGTTGCACTCAAAAAACAATTGACGCTGCGTTCAACAATGCACCCTCAAATGCAAAACTTGTTCAAGAAAAGGAAAATGAGGATACAATGGATATACTAATGAGCATGAACCAAAGAATAATTCAGATGGAGGGAGAATTGGAGAGAGCACTGCAAGGCAAGCAGGGAGAGTCAACCTCCCAGCCACCTCAAATAGCTCCAACTGTGGTCATTGTTCCTCCCACACAAGCAGCAGCAATCCCTCCTATTATCCCAGCATCCACAACAACTGCAACAACCATAGATGCTACAACAGCAACAACAACAGCACCTGAATCTAGCATGAGCATGGAAGAAATGATGAAAGCTGTCAAAGAGCTAGAAGTTCAGGTAACAGAGGTGAAAGAGGCCAAAGAAAAGCTGGCAAAGCTAGAAGTAAGCTACGACAAGTCCAAGATGACAGTAGCTGAAAAAACAAGGGAAATAAAGGCCTTGAATGACAAAATAAAAGCCTTAGAGAAGGAGCTTACTTTAGACAATACTCTTGCTGAAATAAAGAAGATTTTGTGGGCCAAAATTAACCAGTCAATCACTGACCAATGGCAGTCGATTCAGGCCAGACATGAATAGATAGAATTGATAGGCCTAGCTCAGTTTGAGACTCAAAGGGATAGAGTAGCATTGGGAAATATGCCTGAGTAGGCAAATAAAATGATTCACTTCCTCAACACTCATACCAAAGAGGAATTGGCAACATTAGATATTAGCAGCAGGACAGATACTATTCTGACAGCAAAAATGGTGCTGACCCTTAGAAATTTTGTGCAAACTCTAGAAAGGAAGTGCCAAGAAATGCAGGCAGAAATAGATGATTTCAAGTTAAAGCTTGGAGCATTGCAGAGTAGAGGATTTCCCAGCCTATTAACCAACGCCGGAAGACTGTTGACCCGTGAGCAGTATGCTACCAGCGTGAATAATTATGTTTCAAATCATATTACAACATCCTCAAGTACCTCAAAAGAAATAGGGCCTCCCTCTGGACAGACTCTGTATGACAAATTAGAGAACCTATTTTATATTGAACATGAAATAAATCACCTCTTTGAAGTGCAGGCCAATTTTTACAGATATGCTGAAGCAGATGAGACATTAGTAAAGATACAAAGGCATCAATTGCCTACAAAAGATTGGTGGCAGTCAATGCTGGAGATTCTGCGAAGGTAACTTTGGCTCTGTTTTTGCTTTTGGACAAATACAGGTCAGCAGTTCCAGATATACGGGTTAGCTGCCAAAGTGTCAAGGTGGTAGAAAAAGAAAGTCAAATATGATGGCAGCTCATTAAGGCAAATCAATCACAGGTGGCAAGAGACAGCATATCAGCAACGCAAACCAAAGCTACAGCCACCAGTCGAAAAAGAAGCCGGAAAGTCAACAAAAGCCAGACACCTAAGGCAGCCAAGTACAACATATTTACTCACCTAGATTGCACTGGCTTCCACATCAGTTATTGCTATTCAGCAAAGTAGATGGATAAATTTATGACTAGATATTTCCTATGGGATACTTTTGTAACAAATTTTCTTATATATAGACCGAACTCATATGTTTTGTGGGTTGGTGATTTTCTCTCTAAGCTACGTTGTAATTTTTGAGACTTTCTAATATAAACGGTTGTTGAACTTCATGGTTTCTGAGTTGTCTGAATGTGAAAATGATGTTCTGGGACCTACTACTGAATTCCTGATTCATTCAATGGAACAATAAGTTATTCTAAATTGTCCTTAATGTTTTCTATGTTTACAAATTTCACATATGTTTCATAATCTTGATAACGTGGAGAAAGAATAGCCCAGGATTTGTTTAATTACACCCTGTGCTCAATTTCTGCTATTACTTGTGTTTTCCTCAGAATTAGTCATAGACATGAATTCTTAACTGCTCATGTTTGCACTAATTCCTTCATCTTTAATACTGTCTAGGAATTCTTAATTTCTCTTGGACAATACTCATACACTTTCCCTCAGCCAGCATAATGAAAAATTCTTGATTACCTTCATTCCATGACTTCATTCCATGAATTCCTAATTTGAAAATTGTTCCTAGACTACCTACCTTGCTCTGTAGCATTACCATTTACTCAAGAGACACTTTCAGCTAGACACCATCATCGACTCCATAGCCCAATGGAACAGAATGTCTTAGTCTTGTATCCCAGCTCTGCCTGAAATCACCATCCAACAAACTCAAAATAGAAAATTGTGCATAATAACTAGCCTAAAATACTCCAAAAACAAATCTAAATTACAAAGAGAGAGCCCTCTCTGGTTGCAGGTAGGCAAGGACCTGCAACTAAAATATTGGTTAGTGGTTACCTCGGCCATATTCCCTCCATAAGGCGAGGAACAACCTGAGTGATAACACTCTCCAAAGTAAAAGGGAAAGAGGAAATCTTTCTCACAACTCCTAATAGCCTTGTGCATAATAAGAAATCATCTTTGATTAAGCTAGATGTTAAATTTGATTTTCCTATATATGATGGAGAGCTAAATGCTGAGAGGTTGGACAATTATATTAGACAAATTGATGCGTATTGCAGAGTGAAAAACATCAACTTAGACAAGAGTAAAATTCATCTGGCAAGCCTACGCCTAGGAGGCACTGCCTTGGTTTGGTGGGAAGGCAGAACCTAAACTGATATGAAGAAACATGGCAAGACCATCTCTATCTGGAGTGAATTTGTTTCTGTAATAAAGAAGTAGTTCTATCCATTGGCCTACATGAAACAAGCCATGATGAGTTGGCAAACTCTTCGACAGTTGAAAGGGCAAAGTGTTCAAGGGTATACTCAAGAATTTAGAAAGAGAGCATTGATGTTGGGTATCTCATCAGACTCACCAGAGACTCTTTTGAAGTACATTGGTGGTCTACATAGCTACATGAGGCATACCATCCTCATGTTTAATCCCACTTGTATAGATGATGTATTTGTACAAGCTACTCATCTAGAAGCTAGAGGAAAGAATGGAAATCCAAAAGTTCGGGGACCATTCCAACCCACTGTAAGCAAGAGCAAGGAGAAAGGAAACAGAAGTGGAAAGCAAGGAAGGCTAACACTACACTAAAAGGCAAAGCCTCATGCACTCACTGTAAAAAGGAGCGGCATGATGATGAGCACTGTTGGATTCTGCATCCAGAGTTGAGACCTAAGAAGTCTGAGGGCAAGAAGAAGAATATTGCTGCAGCTATTCAAAAATATTTGGCGTCAGACTCTGGAGATGAAACAATTATTGCAGCCATAGGTATGAAAGGTAAGAATTCTGAAGCATCTACTAGTATTTCTTCTCAAACTATTATTGATGAAGAACATGAGAGAAAAAGACATGAGCTTTTCCATATTCGAGTTATTTCCAAACATCAAAAAATTGATACTTTGTTTGATAGTGGCTCTCAAGTAAATTTGATTTCTGAAGAAATTGTAAAGAAATTGGGATTAGCAACTACACCTCACAAGAAACCATACCCATTAGGATGGTTGAATGATAAAGCACAATTACAAGTGACTAGACAATGCCAACTCAAGTTTTCTTTTGGGTCAGCATTTGTAGATGAGGTTGAGTTAGATATAATTCCTTTGGATATATGTGGAATTGTTTTAGGAAGTCCTTACTTGTATGATAGAAAGGCTATTTTCTATAGAGCTGAAAACAAGTATCTGATTGTTAAAGATGGAATCGAATACTTTGTAAGAGCTCAAAAGCTCAAGAATAATTATACTCTCATAAATTCTAGGCAAATGAAAAGAATGATAAATTCATGCAAACAATTCTTACTAATGATTGTAAAGGAAAAGAAACCTGATAAAACCAATGTATTTGAGGGATGTAATACTCAGCAACAAGCTAATATAGAAAACATTGTTTCAGAGTATGATGTCCTGTTTCAGGAACCTAAAGGTCTGCCACCCAAAAAGGAAATAGCACATGATATTTTTTTGCAGCAAGATGTTCCATTTCCTAACATTGGGATGTACAGGTTGTCTACTTTAGAGAATGCTGAAATCAAGAAGCAGGTGTAGGAGTTGCTCAAGAAAGGGTTCATCAGGCCTAGCACATCACCATGTGGATCACCAACCATTCTGGTGAGAAAGAAAGATGGCTCGTGGAGAATGTGCATTGATTACCGAGCACTAAATAACATAACAATCAAAAATCATTATCCCCTTCCTCGCATAGATGATCTTTTAGATCAATTGAAGGAAGCTGTTTATTTCACCAAGCTGGATTTGCATAGTGGATACGATCAGGTCAGAGCTCCAGAGCAAGATGAATGGAAGACTTCTTTCAAAACGAAGCAGGGATTGTATGAGTGGCTGGTTATGTCTTTTGGCTTGACCAATTCTCCTGCTACTTTCATGAGGTTAATGAATGATGTACTCAGACCTTTTCTTGATGATTTTGTTATTGTGCACCTGGATGACATTCTGGTTTTTAGTAAAATGTGGGAAGAACACTTAAAGCATGTTAAGCAAACATTAGATGTTTTGAAAAGAGAAAAAATTTATGTTAAACTCTCAAAATGTGAATTTGGCAAAACATCTCTGAACTATTTGGGTCACATAGTAGGGGATGGTGAACTGAAAATAGATCCCTCTAAAGTGGCAGTCATTGTAAACTGGCCTAAACACAAGCCTGCTACAGAAGTGAGAAGCTTGTAAGGAGCGAAACAATATTGGAGGAAGTTCATTTCTAATTTTTCCTCAATTTCAGCTCCCTTATATGATTTAACAGGATTGAAAAAGGTGTTTCAGTGTGGAGGCAAACATCAGAAAGCCTTCGACACCTTGAAAGAGAAAATTAGTACAACACCTATACTAGCACTGCCAGATCTACAAAGACCATTTGAAATCCAAACAAATGCTAGTGACTATGCCATGGGACCAATGTTGACACAGCATGGTAAATGCATATGTTATCATTCTGAGACTTTTAATTCTGTAGTATTAAACTATCGTACATATGATAAAGAATTGTATGCATTAGTTCAGAGTGTGAAAAACTCGAAACATTATTTAATGGGCAGAGAGACAGTAATACATACGGATCGTCAACCACTTCAATATCTACAATCCCAAACTAAGTTGCAGCAATCAAGACATTATAGATGGATGTGTTTTCTATAATATTTTCATTTAGTCATCAGATATAAAAAGGGCATACATAACAAGGCTGCAGATATGTTATCTAGACCTATTATAAATGCATCTACCATACTTAAGCATAATTATGTACTACATGAAAGCTATATAGAACAATATGCTTAGGATATGGATTTTAAAGATGTATATGCAACTTTGAGTCAAGGAAAAAACGTAGAAGAATTGGACTATCATGTGAAGGACGGACTCTTGTATCATTGTGGAAAACTTTGCATTCCACAAACAGAGAGAGTAAAGATAATTAGAGAGGCACACACTTCTCTGATATCAGGTCATTTTGGGGTAAGTAAAATAGTTGCACAGCTGCAAAGGTTCTATTATTGGCCAAAAATGAATGAAACAATTTCTAGATATGTAAGAGGGTGTACTATGTGTGCAAAAAGCAAACCCAACAACAGAAAACTAGGCTTGTAACTCCTTTACCAGTTCCTTCTCACCCTTGGGAAAGTGTTTCCATGGATTTTGTTGGAGGACTGCCTAAATCTAGGAAAGGTCATGTTTATCTATATGTGGTTGTGGATCAGTTCAGCAAAATGTGTATTTTGATACGTTGTAATAAACATATTATAGCTTAACAGACTGTAAATTTATTCTTTGAACATGTATGGGTTGATTTTGGATTACCCACTTCCATTGTATCTGATTGAGACACCCAATTTGTGGGGAAGTTTTGGTCGAGCCTGTGGGAACTGATGGACACTAAGTTGAAGAAAAGCATAGCTTTTCATCCACAAACCGATGGCCAAACAAAAGTAGTTAACAGGATAGTTATCCAATTACTCCGAGGATATTGCAGCAAACATCCTAAGCTTTGGGATGAACAATTTTGTTATGTGCAGCATTCTTACAATAGGGTCAAACACTCTTCTACATAGAGATCTCATTTTGAGACCTATTTTGGTTTCACACCAAGGTCACCTTTGGATTTTGTCTTTGGTAAAGATACCATGGTTGATGGACATAGTGATGTGGACAAGGCAACTAGGTTCATTGAGCAGATCCAGGAGATCCACCAGGCAGTACATGAATAGCTGTAAAAGAGCCAAGCGAAGTACAAGGCTAGGCATGATAAGCATTGGATGGTGCATAGCCTTAAAGTTGGAGGCCAGGTCTGGTTATATATCAGCAAGGATAGGATGCAAGGGGAAGGTAAAATGCTAAAGCGTATCAGGTATGGACCCTTCAAGATACTTGAGAAGATTAGTGAAAATGCTTTTTGCCTTGATCTACCAGCTTACATGCACATCTAATCAGTTGTAAATACAGATTGCTTGAGATTGTTTGAACCATTAATGATTGAGGACCCTAAAGAGCAAATTCAATTTCTTTCTATTGATGACCTGCTACCTGAATATCTTAATGAATTACGGGAAGACACAGTGCTGGACAAGAAGGTAAGGACAATGCATAGGGGCGATGTTGAATACCTCAAAATTGGACTCAGAGGTTCGAAGCCAATTAGTGGAAAGTGGATTGAGATTCGACAAGTGAGACAGTAGTATCCTCACTTAGTCGAAGCTTGAAAGAAAACCAACTTTTGGTGGTCCAAAAGCTTTTTTAGTAGGAAGGTGATGATCCGAATCGAATCCATCAAGAAGTTTCAAAGAACCATGACTGTAGCAGGTCGAGACAAATCTCAAAGAATTCAGAACTGTGATCAAAAACACCCCTGAACGAGTGGCAATGGCAGCCAGCGTGGAATGACGAGGACCTCGATCAAAGCCTGTTGACTGAAGCCCATGGAGACAGCGCGGGAGGTTGAATGAGCCCCTAGGAGGCCCAGATCGAGAAACAGAGGTGGATTTAGATGCGTTATTAGTGTCTAGCGCTAATTGCACATCGTTGGGAAAATAGGGCCATAATGTAGGAAGCCCGAGCACTTGGTCACGTTGGGAACCGGAGAACCGCGAGCGAAAAAGAAAAATCACTAAATGTACAAGATGGGACTCGTGCTCTGGAAACTGGTGGTATTGATTGGGGTTCCCTCAAATGGTAAACCATTTTGGACGAGGATGGAGGGATCCCACTCAATGATTGACGTGTCGTGAGCAGAGGTGATAGAAAACCGTCGTTGATCACGTGTTATCAGTCGAGCAAGTCAACTGCGTGGGACGTGCATATGAAATCGGATCTAGAGGCCCCCAAATCGAACGGCTAAGATCAAACCTGATGGAGGAAGCGGAATCGATGAGGGATTATGCTGCGATTTGTGAAGATTTGGAATCCATTTGACTGCCACCGTGGAGGAAGAATGCATCCATGAAGTAACTGAAGAAATGAACTGACGAAGCAGGCTGGTGCTATTTAGAGGAGGAGACGTGGCCATTCCCTGAGTGTTCATGCTCACACCGAAAAGGGAACTCCAAGCAAAGCTACAAAAGGTGAATTGACAATGGTGGAAGAGGAACCGAACTGGTATGAGTTCGAATGGCTAAAAACCATGAACAACAAAATAGAATAGAGGAGTGAAGTCCGAGAGATGAGGAAAGACCAGAATCCCGAGAGGAGGATGAAATACATAGAGAGAAGGTAGTAAAGCAAGAGAAAAGCAGGAAGGGACAGATGGCCAAGCTGACTAGTGGCAACATCGAGCACCAGAGGCTTGAGGAATTCGAGCCATCCCATAGAGGATCTGCCAAGCTGAGCACCACATTGGGCTCTTGCCACTGTGGACCAGAAGGTCACAGAGCTGGTAGGAAGAAAAAGAGTGTGTGTACTCCAGTGGCTTGGGGAATCTAAGAACCACCTTGCCAAGCATACCTGCATTAGGAGAACTCACATTGAGTCCCTGCATTGTAATTCTCTGCTTAAAGGCACAAAAAAACAAGGCCACCACTGAAAACTAGACCGTAGATGTAGCCCAAGGAAAATAGGGTGAACTCCTTATTAAAAATTTCTTATGTCTTTTCTTACTGCATTTCTTTTTTGTCTTTCCATTTTACTGTTTGTGTATTAGCAATCTGATCGATCTGTTGCTTCAATAACACAGAACACACACACCAACACATGAGTCTGTAATACTTTTAAACAGTAAATCTTTAACTGATGTCACTCATAGGGTGGATATCAGATCATCTAACGAGAAGAAGTTCTATGAGCCTCTCATTTCAAGTGAATGTTGTCAAAAATATTGCTTGAAACATATGGATTTCAAATTTTCATTACAGAGAAGGAAGATATATTTGTCAATGAATAAAAGCATGAAAAATTCATATTTAGTTGGGTGCATGCAATATACATTGTCAAGTTATGATTATCATATTGGGTCTTTATTTATCTATAGAAAGGCTTTCAAAATATTTCATTCGATGGGGAATTTTCATCCCTCGAGAATTCAAGAAAATTTGGAAAAGTATACCACATTTTATTCAGAAATACGTCATAAAAGATAGTTTGGGCCATTATCAAATACTACAATGTCATGGATGAAAGATTTCTTTTGAAAGCATGTAGAGTGTATGCCAAATAGAGAGACAATACATATTCCATATAATTTTTCAAGATGAGAAATCTACAACTTACATAAAGAATATGCAGAAAGTGCTAAGGGACATGGCCGGTTTATTACATATCAATATTGTGTGAAGGTATGGAAGAAAGAATTCAACAATGTTCGTATTCCTAAGAAGAAAAGGATGGGGATTTTAGTACATGTGCTTCTCTTAAATAAAAAAGGGAAAAATGTGAAGGCTCAGAAAGAGGTAAGCATTCATAACTTTAACTTTTAAAATTGTATAGTCATCAGCTATGAAAACATATTTCTTAATGGGTTTCTTTTATGTTGTGTAGATTTCATTGTCACAGAACTTTAGGAGCATCGCAAACAACAATCAAGTGAAAGGAAAAAGTTGTACAAGCATCAAAAGAGGTGTTATGATAATCCGAATAAATATTTGGGTTTGATAATTGATGGTATGGACAAGAAGAAAACACTTTTACCACATTTTGTTCGCATACCCAAAAATTTACAGGAGGAAAATTTTATTCAGTATCACTTGGTCAGCTGTATGGTCTTCAATGGGAAAATATTGCCAAGGGTGTACTTCACAGCTCCAAATATTCATAATGATACAAATATGAACCATAATTGATGATGTGCTCTCTCATTGGTCTAGTAATCTTCCTGAAGTTTTGTATCTACAATTGGACAACACTTGTGAAAACAAAAATTAGGTTGTTTTTGGATATCTAAACATGCTTGTTGAATTGAGAATTCCTCAAAAGGTAAAGGTTGGATTCCTTCTTGTTGGGAAAACTCATGACCATACTGATCAGATGTTCAGTCGTTTCCCAGTCACATTCCAGAGGAAGGAAGTTAGGAGCTTGCCATCATTAATTGAATGTATTAAGAAATCATACATGCCAGAGCCTACTTTTGATGTGTTCGAAGAAACTGTTGATGTGCGAAGGTTTATTCTAGGATCACATGGTTATGAGAAATGCATTGAACAACTTAATGACATTATCTTCCAATATCAATTTCATATCAAAAAATTGATGGGAAAACACTAATATGGAGCAAGAAGTATTCAACTACTTGGGAATGGGCATCCTCATTAGGTTTGGAATTTTTGAAGTTCATTCTATACCATCCAATATTTGCATCAAAAATATTGTTATTACAACCAGTTGGTGAAGTTCATAATGGACGAAAACATAATAGAGATATAAATTATTCTGATTGCCTAAAAGAAATTTAAAAATGTATTAGATATACATATGAGTACTTTGACATTGCTGATTCAGTTTGCTGGGAGTCATTTTTCAATAATCAAAGTGATATCATTTCAACAACAAAATATGAAGATATACTTTTGAAAAATCCATTTATTTGTCCACAAAATGTGTCGAATGAACATGAGGAAATAAACATTGTTGAATAGCAACAATCTCAAGGTATTGTTAATTCTTCACAAGCAGAGGAAAGAGAGATGTATATTGGTCCCAGAAGGTCTCGTGCACAACGTGAAGCCATGGAAGACCTTTACCGGGGTTCAGTACATGATATTAAGGAGGGTTGCATGATCGTAGTGCTAGCAGATGGAGATCCCAATGACTATCCATTCTGGGTTGCTAAAGTTATAAAGGTCTTTACAAAAAATGAGGATGTTACAGGCATTGAAGTACATTGGTATGCCACAAATACACACCCATTTAATGGTGTGTATAAGCCAGAGATGGTAGTTGACAAAAAAGATGGCGGAAAGAGAAAAAGAAGGGATGCTAATATAAATCGCCGCCTCATAGAAATCTAAAAATTGGAGGATGTTGATGTACTTGTTTATGACTTCAATTTAAGAAAGAGAGGAAATCTTCGCTTCAAGACAATAGAGATTCTGAAAAGGTTGTTACCAGAAGGAACAATGTTGAGATGGCAGTGTGATGAAACGAGTCATAGATCTAGAAGAATTTTTAAACCTGAAATGGTGGGAATGCATGTGGACTCAAATGGGGCACTAGTTGATGAAAGAGAAGAATATGGGACATCTTCGTCAACATCCAGTCATTCATCTGAAGATGTGAATTATGATGGTGTGCAAAAAAATATGAGTTATTTTGAATAATTGTTCAAGACAATTTATATAACTTATGTTTGCATCGTATCTTGAAATAAATTTTTTGATTTCCATATGGTGTTAAATCAGAAGTAATGAGTCATTTTTATGTTGTTGGATTATATGTCCTAATTATGATAATTTTTATTGTTTAGAATATCTACAATGCAACATTAAATTAGAGATATAATGTATGTTTCATTTAATATACAAATAATGACATTCGAATTCATTTAGTAATGTAATTTGTTCATAATGTCATGGTTTTTTAATTTTATGGTTGAAAAAATTCCAATTTCTTTTGTATCTAGCATGTTATGGTTGAAAACATGTTGAATTTATACTGAGGAAAGAAAAATGTTATTCTACCAAAAACATTAGTGTGTTTTTTCCTCATCAACAACTTTTTTTGGCACATAAAAATTCGGTTTTACTAGCATTTTTTAGAAATGTTGAAAATTGACCCTAAAAAAAATCATCATTCCAGTATCACCACTTTTTCATTTTCAAGGTGTTTTTTGCACGAAAATGTCGTTTTAACTGCCATTTTTAAAACATGTTCAAAATTGACCGTAAAAAAAGAACATCGTTCCAGTATACACACTTTTCGTTTTTAGCACTGTTTTTGATGTTTTTTCGGGGTTTTTTGGCCAGGGTTCCCGTTTTGAATTTATAGTTCCCATTTCAAAGTTTACATTGTTTTGGGAATTGGTTGGGAAAGAGGAAATATAATGGATCTCTGGGAGAGTTTTGTGGTACCGAATGGGTAGTGTAAGACACAGATGAATCTCGGTGCATGACTAATCATAGCGGAAGGTAAGTTTATGATAGTCGGTTGGACTGGCTAGGTCCACTGTGGTAAATGGACAGTGCCAGTAAAGTCATGAGAAAGGTAACCAGAAAAAGTAAGGTAAATAGATCTGAGGCATCATATGCCTTGGCTATGTTGGGAACTTTCGTTCTTGATGTTGCACCTGTGTTACATGAATAAACGAAGTTCTCTTAACCTTGACCTTGATATCTGGTAATTATGTGATGATCATGATTATGCTGATGTTTATATACGTATACATGTGTGTATGTTTGACAAGACCATGAATTTTTATGCTAATTTTTATGTATATATATGCATGTATCCATGTATCTATCTCACAGTTTGATAGGGTCATCAGGTCCTTGTGGAGGAATGATTTCTTACGCAGACGAATGGTATGAAGAAGTTCCTGGCTATGAGGAATCAACTAGGAAGAATAGTCATGACAAATATATGAGGTGATTATCATGTAAATATGAATTTATATCGTATGCTTGTATTATTCCTATGCATATGTTATGGATAGGTTGTACTGACGGATACAACAACAAAATGAAAGTAGTGTGCTGGGACAAGCACGGATAAGACACTACAAGCAACATCACTTGGCAGAGATAGTGTGGTTCTGGAGGTGTGGTAATATTGTTTTGCATGTGATTTTATGTGCATATAGATGTCGGATATGCAGTACTATGTACATATTGTATTGTGCGCATGATGTATATGCATCATTGTGTGCATATGGTGCTATGTGCATGCTGGATATGTGGTGCTCTGTATAGATGATGTTATGTACATGTTGGATATGCAATGCTATGTACATGTCATGTTGCGTGCGAGTTGTACATGTGGCACTATGTAAATATGGTGTTGTGTGTGCATGATTGTACAAGTGGTGTTATGTGCATGTGGTGCTGTGTACATGTTGTACAAGTGGTGATGTGGGTAGGTGGTGTTGTGTACATGTCTTATATCTGGCATTGTGCACATATGGTGTTGCATACATGTCGTGGGTGTGGTACTGTGTACATGTGGTATTGTGCACAGGTTGTACAGTGTTGCAATATACATCTGGCATTGTATACACATTGCGCAGGTGGTGTCATGTACATGTGATGTTGTGCACACATTGTGCAGGTGTTTTTGGTGTACAAGTGGTACTGTGTACACGTGGAACATATGGTATTGGTGTAGATCGATGTATGGCATGGTGTTGTATGATGTGTGTAGTTGTATGTCTCTGATGCACATTATGTGTATGTTCACATGGTTGAGGAGAAGGCACGGGGTGTTTGTCTGGTGTGTCAACCGATCCGGAGTTCATAAGCTAAGGATTGATGAAAGGATAAGTGTCATCATTTTATTTCAGTTTTCTTATGAATGTTAGTTATGACTGTTGTATATGATGATTATATGAGATTTATGATTCTGGTTTATGATGATTACATGTGATCTATGATTTTGGTTTATGATGGTTACATGTGATTTATGATGTTGGTTTATGATGGTTGTGTTTTGAGCTAACCTAATGTGATATGCTTATATGTGATGATTTGGTCAAATATGATAGTTTGACTTGTTGTGACAAGAAGTAAACAGGATAGAAAGTATAACTTATTGATGAGCTACCAATAAGGTATGATTTGTGGTTATTTCAATTTATTTGAATCTAATGGAAATTATGTTCTTGGAAAAGGAATGCATGAACATGCCTGGTTTGGTGGTTGAAATGAACTACAATAATTGGCAGCAGTAGCGAAATAAATTGGAACAAGCAGCAGTATGTTGGTAGAGCACTTTAGGAATAGGGCCATTATGGGACACTAGTACCCAATAGTATCCATTGATCTCCATGAGCCTGTTATGACAGATATTATAGTTTTGAGGCAGGCATATGATTTGGTTTTTGTATCTTCTGATGCGAGGAAACTTTTCCGAGGGATGGATCACCCAGGATAGGGGATTCTAGGGAACTTGGAAGGTGAATGACTACACAAAAGGGGGTGACTAGATTTCCTGAGGGACTATGTAGCCAAGAAGGGAAGGTCATGGATATATTGGTTTTGGTCATTAGCATTCCCATATGGAATTAGATCCACATTGGGAGTGCGCCTGGGAACTACGAGTCAGTAACTGTTTACTAAGAGGACAAGTGGGAGAGGATTACAATGTTGGACATTGGCTACAGTTTGACTATGGCAGTGGATTCTGGAATTCTTGGGAAGGATGTGAATCTTGGTATTACTTTGAAAGTGGAGGTTTGATCCTCTGGCTTCCCTTGTTGATTAATATGGGCATTGTATCCTCTTATTTGCTGGTTTACCAAATTTGCATATGTGTATATGTGGTTATTGTAAATACCATAATGGGTTGTTTTATAAAGATCAAATATGCAGTGTGTTTGTTATATGCTCATGTTTTCATGATGTTTCTCTTTGAGCAGGCCATTCATTGTAAATATTTTAATGAGCTAAGTTATAAAGCTCCATGGGCAGTGTGTTTTCTCTTCAGCGGTCTTGCTGAGGTCTTAGTGTGCTTTAACACCAAGGATGGTGCTCCCCAAGTGGGATGGTTTTGTAGCAGCCCTGGTGAAAATTCCATGTAATAATGTAAATAATGGGAAAAAGTAAGACCATAGGTAAGGGAAACTTATTCCAAGATGAGTGTTGAGAAAGGATATCCTGGTGGGAATCATTGGATATGTGTTTTGGCTAAGGCTAAGGCAAAGGAATTAAAAGGAAAAAAGACATTTTTGGCACATGTATTTATGAAAATAAAGGAAATTAGGAGAAAAGTAAGGTGAAAGGTCACAGGTCGCATGTGAGGAGGAAATTGAAGGAAAATAATGGAAAATGAGGAAATTAGAGCCCTCGTTAATAAAATGGCTTCTAAGGATCATTTGATAGGCTTGGTTATTGAGTCTCTTAGTTAGTGTAAGCTGTTGGTTAGTTCAGGTTTGGAGCTCTCTCATTATTCTCTTCTCTCTCTCACTCTTAGTCACTTAGAGTTTTCTTGGAGCACTCTAGCTTTGGATCAAGTAAGGAAAAGTAAGCAAAAGGAAAGGAAGGCAAGCATGGATGAAGGAAAGGAAAGCATGATCAAGTAGCTTTAGCAGGAATACTTTTAGGTAACCTTTTTCATGTGTGATTTCCTAGCTAGTTTGGGCATGCATGGATTTGCATGTTTGTGTATGGTTCTTTTACTTTTGGTGGCATGGTTTTGTCGATTTATGATAATGGTTTCTAGCCTAGCCTTGCCTTTGTTTGGATGCCATGGTATCTTGACATGTTTATTTTGGTTATGAGATTTGGTTTTCCAGATGGATTTCAGAATCTGGGGTAGAGGTGGTCTCAGGGCTCATTCTGAAAGGCCTAGGAATCCCTTGACCAATTTTGGCGAGATACACGATAAAGCTTGAGGGAGAAGTTTTGGTTTACGGCCCAGTAATCTGGATTTGGATTATGGTAATGATTGAGAGACTAGTCTTGGTTTAGGGCCTAGTGATCAATTATTTGATTGTGGTAAAGCCTGAGAGACAAGGAGAGGGAAAATTCCTCAAAGGTAGTGATGGATTCTGGATGGCATTCCAAGTTCGGTTTGGTTGTGAATGGAGCACCAGTTTTGGTGTGATCGTGGTTTGGTGAGATTGGAGGTGGCTTAACCTGTGGATTCCCTTGGTTTTTATTGGATTGCTTGTTCTATTAGATGTCACATTCATGCTTGGAATATGGCACGATGATGACTAGATGAAAGAGAGATTTGGTTCAACCATGTCTATGGTCAGATGGTACGTGGAATTATTGAACTTGGTCGGATTTTCCTATGATTAATAAGAAATAAGTTCTCTTACTTTTGCAATGGTTTATATGTGGATTTAATGGTTGTCATATCTCTGATATTTATATGGTTTTATGTTGGTTATAAGCATAGTTAAATGACCAGGTCATGTCATGATTATTTCATGTATTTACTTGTAATTCTTAAATGGATGGATGCAAGACCTAATTGATGATGTATTACTTCAATGGAGAAGGAGGTGATCGTTATAGTTATGTTTCATAAGTTCTTTCAGTGATTTACACCCTGTCTTTTATCCTAGACCTGTAGGTTGCATTGATGCCAAGTGCTTGATAGAATGTCAATCCTAATTAGGGATGGTCAAGCCTAGTCCTCAGGTTTGTTTTTGATTTATTGGAATTATTATCATATCCTTGATGGATTTTGAAGGTTATAGAAAGTTCTGGGAAAAGGTCAGGATTTTTGTGTAGAAAAATGGCTCAAATATCGGGGTCATTATCACAGGTCTACTGAGAAGAGTCCACAATTGTTGGCACATAGGCCTACGAGAGTGAATTTGGGTTGTTGGTCACTGTCTTGCCCATAGAATTATAGTTACTTTGAGTTAAAATGCTTAAAACATCAGTGGGACCCAGGGGCAGGATGTTTGAGTTGTTGACATGTCTCATGGGGGTGTTGTCACTGATGTGGATGGGTCTGTTTGATGTGTTCTGTCAATTCCAGTTCCTTAAGTTTACCAAGGAGATTGAATCCCTTATAGTGACCTCTGTCATCACATGTTTTCTCTAGCTGGTTGGTTGCTTGGGTGGCCAAGGGAGGAGGGGGTGTTACACATGAAATGGATACCCACCACCAAAGATTCACAGCAAGGCAACATCAACATAATAAGGACATCATTCTATACAATTCAATTCCCTCCAAGCATGATCATCCTTGGGATCAACACCACTTCTCTATTATTGTGCTCTATCTAACAAGCTATTAGTTGATATCTTCATCTTCCATGATTTACTATCAAAGTGTCCTCATGCAAGATGATTCTCCTCTAACTATGTTCCACATGTGCCAAATGTTATTTTCATTAGATTAATGGATTTAGAACAACCATTGAGATCAATAAGGAGCCCCCCATTATATTGGATACCTTTAAATACTATAACTTTGAGAAGGGTTTTACATGATATAAACATTTTAATATATAAAATGCAATATTGTCAAGTATGATTGATTTTCAACAATGATTACTTGCATTTAAATGGGTTCCAATGGAGTTGATGGTTTGGATATCCCAGTCTTAGTTTGAATTTTATGAAGAGTTGCAATTCACTTCCACAATCCAGTTAGGGACCAAATTTTATTTTCATCTATGATTTTAAACCAAAGAATGTGGCAAAAGGGATTTCTGTAACCTTCAACATTTGTGTATGGAAAATGACACTCAATAAGACACTAAAAAATTGCTAAAATAGAAACTAAGGAAGAATAAAAACCACTTGAAAGATCTGACATAGATTTGCATTCAAATAGATCAACAAAAGAAATCTATCAAAAGATGATAAAAAAAACAAGGGATTGCAAAGAACATCTTAGGAATATGGTTTAATAGATATAACAAAATAAAGCAACAACAATGATCTATAAAGAAGAATTTAAACTAGGGCTCAAATCAAGGTAAAGACTAGAGAAGTATTGAAATAAATGAGAATTCTAAAATATGATCTAGTAGATAGATCTGAGATACTCAACTAACAACGAGGAGAAAAAGTGCTACCAAAAGAAAGAAAAACAAAGCAAGCAAACTTTGATTGAGACACCAAAATTAATAAATTAACCAAATCTAATTCAAAAAAAAAAATTATTGATACAAATATGACATAGATCTAAATCGGTATAGATAGAAGAGAATATATTTTAGTAGAAAAATAAATAAATTCTATAGAAACTTCAAAAATAAAATAGAATAAAATAAAGATAGTAGAATTCTTCAAAGATTATTTCTGACTGAATATTTATTAGGAACATAAAATATAATATATCAAAATAAAGCTAAGAAAAATTGTGATCTAATGGTTTTAGTCTCATGTAAAATAGAGGTCTCGGCTATGAAAAGATACGACAAAATGAAATTTGCACTGCCTTCATGAAAAATCAGAAAATAAGTTTATTTTTTTAACGAACCATATCTTCCTTATGAGGGATCTGATTTAGAAGTCCTTTTTTTTGGGTAAAATTTTGACAAGGATTCAGATATACATTTGTTTTACTCAGATTCTGTATAAAAAATGGTAGAATTTGACCTGAAACATATGATCAAATATTTTTTCGTTTTAAAAAATAAATAAAAAATAAAAAGTGGATTGGATATAACTTAAGGTCATATATTTTCAAATATAAAGAGAATAAGTCTAAAAATCACCTAGAGAAGGTCAAAAAGTAGTAGACAAAACTCAAATTCCAATAGAAAGCCAAAATCACCAATGCAAGAGGACATTGAAAAAATATGGTAGACTCCCTAGTGGAGTCTCCAATTTTGTTGTGATCAAAATCATTCAATCACAAGGAGTTGTTGCTCCATAAGTCTTGCCCAAGATTCCCCAGACTATGTGGGAAAACATATGCAGTTAAACATTCTAGAATCACATGAACACAAAGATATAAATTGTAGATGAAAGATGGTAGATCGTACCTCCAAAATATATAAGTAGATGGTTGGGGCAACCGGCTTAACGGAATACACTAGAAATCATAGCTCTAAAATTCCAAGACAAATACCTAGACAAAGCCACCCAACAAGACTACCAATATGCTTCTTGCATGATCATGTCAAGACAAAAATAATCAATAATCAAGGAACAACATATAATAATCAAAGAAAATCAACATGAGGGAATGAAATTGACCTTATTGCAATGACAAACTGGTATGCTAAAAGAATGTTATACCATCACATGGAGACTCTCCTCTTCAACCTACATTTCTTGTTTCCACCTCTAGTAAGGATAGCCTCAACAAAATAGTGGAGCTCTCTCTCTGTATCAGACTCTCTATATCTCCTTTCCTCCTCACATGACTAGCTTATATATGCTTTTTTACTTCTTTGGGGGAATGTATGTAGACACCTAGGGGCTAGAGACGTTAGGTAACTTCTACAATAATTTTTCCCTAGCCAACTCATAGACAAGTAGATCAAGCTTATCTCCCTGGGGAATGAAAAATTATGAAAGTATTGGAAAGGAAAATAGTTGTCCAACTTGATCTCCTTGGTAATGAGAAACTCTAGAACCTTTTTCTCAATTTTGAGTTTTTTTCTCCATCTCAGTTATGAAATAATAATTATTTCATAATTATGAAATTGGGAAAAAATAATAATGATAAATTACTCAGTTATGTATTTTCACCCCTATAACATGTAATAACTCCTTTGTAAGACCCATTTAAGTAAAAGAAAGGGTGAAAGGGGATGCATTCTAACCAACAATAGAGGTATGCTGAACTTGGGTCTCTCTCACTATAATGGAGTGGCAAATAGGTGATGAAAATTGTTGTTGTAATATTTTCATGTGCACTCTCAGTAACTTTTCTTCTTTGTTGCATCAAGGAACATATCAAAAAATTATGAAAGTATTGGAAAGGAAAAAAGTTGTCGAACTTGATCTCCTTGGTAATGAGAAACTCTAGAACCTTTTTCTCAATTTTGAGTTTTTTTCTCCATCTCAGTTATGAAATAATAATTATTTCATAATTATGAAATTGGGAAAAAATAATAATGATAAATTACTCAGTTATGTATTTTCACCCCTATAACATGTAATAAGTCCTCTGTAAGACCCATTTAAGTAAAAGAAAGGGTGAAATGGGATGCATTCTAGCCAACAATAGAGGTATGTTGAACTTGGGTCTCTCTCACTATAATGGAGTGGCAACTAGGTGATGAAAATTGTTGTTGTAATATTTTCATGTGCACTCTCAGTAACTTTTCTTCTTTGTTGCATCAAGGAACATATCACAATCTTCACTTGGAATTTCATTATCATTGAAATTTATTCTATATCCCTTTCCTTTTAACCTACACAAAACTAATTATTCCATAAAATTTCTTTTTCTTCCTACAACCATTGATTGTTAGTGTCCAAATAAAAGGAAATCCATCTACCAAGATACATGGGTTACTTCTATTATACTTTCCAATTTTCTATGAATTTACATTAGCTAGATGGTTCCTTAACAATTAAAACTGGTTCTAGCTTACTCACTTGTTGAGATTACTCTATCTAGTGTTTATCCCTAAATACCATATCAAGCTTAAATATAAGTATACTTTCCACCCTTGTAACTATGTAAGTGGTTGGAATTCAACTTACCCACTTGTATCGAGTAGTTGATTCCATAAATTGATGTTACATCCTATCTATATATAGAATGATACATGCTAGATGATTAGACATGTTATCACATGAATGCATCTATGCCTACACCAATATGTCTTAGAATACCCCAGGGGTATTCAACTTGTACAACTTCAACTAAAAATTTTGGGATGTTGGGTTCAATTGATCACACATCTCTTTCATAATTAAATCATACAAAACCATCCTTTTTCTACAAATTTCACTCACCTAAATTTACCTTTAACAAATAGTTTTCAGTTTACCATGAACCACTATGACTTGAATAAATGATAGCTTCTGCATACTAGTTTTCGGGGGATCAAATGACTCGGTAACATGGGAAGACTTTACCTTATATAATATCTTCATCATAAAAGTAAATTTTTACAATTCTTGCAATTTGACCTAACGACAATGTACCTGAATGTGATGCATTGTTATTTTCCTATTTCAACACTTAGCTTGTGCATGCCCTTCTGTGCTACATAGGTTCCAATATTATTCCTTTTGCACTTGTTTTGTTGCATTGGTACCCATAAATGGTTCACATGTTATCAATGTATTTTCTTTCACTAACATGACTGCTTGATTAGTTCTTTGATCATCATAATCGAGACCTAATTTCTCGATCTTACATGTATCTAAATGGATTTGTGGATATCACAACCATTTATGCCTAAATGTTTCCCATCAAAACACATTTTGTACAAAATCTTGAAACCAGTTCCTTTTATGTGTTTCCAAAATACTATATTTCATCATCTTCACTAAGATATTCATATTTGGAAATATCAACATGATCATCACTTTCTGACTCATAACATAAGATAAGAACATCAACATTACTATCTTCATTCAAGTTAAAAGTGTCACATTAACTATTAATCTTATAAATCAAGCCGCTTGTATCACAAATTTTATCACCATACTTCCTCTTCTTTTAACTATTTTTCTTCTTTTCCAATTTCTAACAACAAATTTCCATTTGCTAATAGCTCTTATTGCAATGACTCTATTAATTTATCACTTTGATCTTGAATTTTGTAAACATCAACTACCCATTGCTTCATTGGTTCCAACCTTTCCTCTAATATGTTGATATTTTGTGTATTGATACCAATAAATTTGCGACAATGTTTATTATCTCATGATCTCAAATATGCTACATTTCCCATTGTGGAATCATTTTCCTTTGTAATCTCTCTATTTCTTAGAAAGCTCCATCAAGATTTTGTTGTACTAGGTCAATTTCATATTAGTATTTTGAAGTCTTTTTTCCTCCATTGCACATTTTAAAAGAATTATCACCTTTTAACAATAAACACAACAGATAGGGTGATGTATTAATATTCAATAAAGGACTCTATCCTTCTAGCACTAGATTCTGGTTTATATCTCCATAATTGTTTATTTCGTTGTTGGACCTACTAAAACCCTCCACAACTTGTCTTCGTTGAGAAATATTCAAAAAAAATAAATGTTTTGGAACCTCACGCTATTTTAGCTGTGTCAAATTAGCGCAACATTGTGGCTTAAATATCCTTATAGAATCATGCCTTAAAGATATCATATTTTGTAGGTTTTAGGCTAGACTCTTTTTTCTAGAGAATGAACAATTTTGATGGTTGATTAATTCATCTTGGTTGTACTAGGCCCCTTTTCTATTTTTGTAAGTCACTAGAGAAGCCTTATATTACTATATAAACATATAGTACATCATAGCCAATTGGTCTACATGACTAAAAACCAGACCAGTTGCAGTAAAATATAGTCTTCACCACACATTTAACGAGACATGCCATAAAAAAAAAATTGTCTCTGGTATCCGTTATATATGTCTGCAAAATTAACTCTACTATTACCATTCCTTATCAATTTACCACTTGAAGGCTATTTATCTATAAGTCTGTTTTCCTGTTCTAAGCCTACAAACCTACCTCTCACCATATTACTATTATTTGGCCTAGATAGCCATATGATAAAACAAATAAAAAAAGAAATGAACTCGTGATCATTTAACTACATGCATTGATGCTGATTCCAACACATATGAACTGGACACGTGTTTTTTATGAAGTTGGAGTTTCTGCTACTACCACCCCTTCTCCTTGAGTCACTTGTTTTTTTACACTTTCTATAGTTACCTCCTTGACCAGATATTTTGTGAGGTTGGACGACTATCCCAGTTTTTTCCCCAGTGCAATATGCAAATTATGGATATATTTCAAGTATACGGAGAAAATCTTATTCATGTCTCCAATTTTGTCATCTTGTAGGAACTCTATATTCAACAACCTTTTGAGTGATTCTATACAACTCATAACCTCTTCTCAATCACATTCAGTTGGAGTTGGTTCTCCATTTGTCTCCTTGTTCTATCATCCATTGCCTCCGCCTAAAACTTCCCCTCTAAGGTTTTCACATACCACGTTGTCTCCAATGATTTATGATACATCGTCGACTGCATTCAATATTTCCCAATGTCAATAATTGAGTTAACTTCTTCTTCAATTTTCCTATCTCAAACTTTCCACCATGGGCGATGAACCTCATTCTACAAGATTTTGAAAATTTATTTCCCTTTCTCTGGGACAACCACATGGTAACTTATTGAAGCCTCCCTCACTACATCCTCCATCCTTGTCCTTTCACCAGCCATTGAGCCCTAGTCCTCCACTCGTGGCCTTCCCCTCGGTCTACCACCAAAATTTCATCCCTTATCCATTACTGTATCGGAAGCCTTAATTATAAAATTAAAATAATATCCCTTACTTCAACAACACCTTATATTATTCAGCCTTGTTTATAGATAGCCTATGTGCTTTCCAACATCCTCATACAAAAGAAACATTTGGAACGGCTCATATTGCCCCATCCTTTGAGCACCTTCCATGTCTAATTTCCGCAACTTCTACATACAAATGATGTTACAATACAATCGTGCGAGGTTGGGGGCATCATCCTCCTCATTCACCTCTTCACTCGGTCTGTGTAGGATCATTATTTCCATAGTCATTTTTTAGTACAACTCCAATATGGGCTTCGTACTTCTACACTCCTCACGTTATCCTTTCCAATTAATGCTTCCTCCAGATGGATGATCGCTTGAAAATAAGTTCCTCTTCTTCCCATCATCCACCATCATTTCCATCATATCTTATAGAAACATATCTCCTCGCTCTTCCCTATGATCCACTACTTTCACTAGCATAATAATTGTTATGCATTCATTTCACCAGGTGGGTCTCTCCACTAATCATGGCCCACCCCTTGCCTATCAATCCTCCCTTCTCACATGGAGTGATCGTTTTATGCCTATGCTTGGTAGTATTCATTTATTTGTCCCTCCAATATGTCCTACCATCCCACCTTGGTAAACCACCTAGCTCTCTCTACCCGTTCATTTGGCACTTTGTATGCAAACTTATTAGCCAAGCATCGTACCAAGGCGAACTCCACCATTTTCAGCTCCTCCATGTGGCTCTGAATCTTTTGGGTTCTCTAGGTGAGGAACGAATTCTTCATGACTTCATTCAAGTAAGTGCGACATTGCAACCAACGTGCCATGTGTATTACTAATGTTGATTCCCCTTACATTATTACATTCACCATTTTTTCCTGATAGAACATTTCAATCCCATGCTCCAGCGCTTGGAACTTTTCTGCATTATTCGTAACCTGATGCATATTAATTAAGTATAGCCTTCAAAGTTTACATGTTTAGTCCCAAATGATCCCTGCAACCCCTACCTTGCTTATGTTTCCGTTAGACACCCCATCAAAGTTCAGTTTCTAGAAACCCTTTGGGGGACCTCCTGTAGGAATTTACAGGGTAAGTTCCTCAGACAAAACACCAAAGGACACCACTCACAAAAAGGTCACAGATCAATACACCAGTATTTTTGACGTGGTTAAAACCCTCAAAGAGGGAAACAGTCCACGGCCTGAGCCAACGTGGCCACCTCAGGCAATTTATTAATAAAAGAATGAAAATTTACATAAGCTTCTCTCATGGACGGTTACCCTAAAAATGACCCTCCATGCTCTTTAAATAGAGATCATGGACCAATCGAGTGTTAAGCCACGGATCAAGTGTCAGTAATATTGAGGACAGAATGAACCGTCGGATCACTACATATCGTGACCGTCGGATTGTAAGTTACAAAATGTAAATAGTAAAGAAACACACTTTACCTAACTCTATACTAGACCAAGTTATACTTAACTATTTCCTATGTGTCAGAATATCCTAACATCCCCCCTTAAGAGCAACTTGGGATAAGATTGAAGGATTTACAAATATGACACAATAGGAGAAGGAAGGAGGCAGTAGAGCCTATCCCCCGTTAGTGACAACTTCCTGAACTCCAACCATAAATTGAATTTTAGTAAACTTTGCCTCTGTGAGAGCCTTTGTAAATATGTGTGCAACTTGATCATCTGTTGAACAATATTGCACTTCAAGAACATAGTCATGAATGAGCTTTCTGATGAAGTGCATGTGCAGTTCAATGTGTTTGCTGCACTGATGTTGCACTGGATCTTTTCATAGTTGAATGGCACTTTGATTATCACACCAAAGTGTAGTCGGATGTTGCTGTTGAAAGCCAAACTCTGACAGGATCTGACGAAGCCACAAGGCTTCCTTACTAGCTTCTATGGCACCACGATACTCTGATTCTGCTGAAGAAAGAGAAATGACACCTTGTTTCTTGCAAGCCAATGTAAT
Source organism: Pinus tabuliformis (assembly GCA_031772625.1). Taxonomy (NCBI): domain Eukaryota; kingdom Viridiplantae; phylum Streptophyta; class Pinopsida; order Pinales; family Pinaceae; genus Pinus; species Pinus tabuliformis. Next base: position 489,019,140 of record CM062812.1, on the reverse strand, counting down.
AGGTCCTGAACCAAGAGTGAACACGTAACCTGCAGTAGACTTCCAATCATCAGGGTCACCAGCCCAATCGGAATCAGTGAAACCAACCAATAGAGGAGCTGCTTCGACATTATAATGAATGCCAAATTGAACTGTACCTCGAACATAATGAAGTATTCTTTTAGCTACCTTCCAATGACTTTCATGTGGGTTTTGCATAAACTGAGCAACAAGGCCAACGGCAAAGGAAAGGTCAAGACGAGTATGGATTAGATACAAAAGTTTTCCTACAAGTTGATGGTGTAAGGTAGCATCAACTTCAGGAGAAGTATAAGTGACTGAAAGTTTGACTCCAGACTGAAAGGGAGAAGGGGCTGGCTTACAGTCTTCCATGTGAAAATGGCGTAGAATATCACAGGCATATTTCGACTGGGAAAGGGAAATACCTTCCTTGGATTGCAAGACTTGAAGAACAATAAAATAATGTAAGTGTCCTAAGTCTGTCATTTCAAACTTCCTTTTAAGGCTAGACTTCACATGGTTTATAAGGTTGGGATCACTACCAGTCAGGATAAGATCATCAACATAAAGAACAAGAATGATAAGAGACTTTCCCACTTTCTTGGTGTAGACAGTATTGTCAGAATGACACCTAGAAAAGCCATTTTCTAAAATAAAGGTATCCATTTTGGCATACCAAGCCTGAGGAGCTTTCTTGAGACCATAAAGGGATTTATTAAGCCGATAAGGCTGGAGTCTATTTGTATAAATCCAATAGGTTGTTACATATAGATTTCTTCATGCACGTCCCCATGCAAGAAGGCAAATTTAACATCCATCTGATGGACTTCCCATTTGAAAGAGGCAAGAAGGGGAAGAACAAGGCAGATAGAGTTCATTTTGGCAACAGGGGAGAAGGTTTCAGTGTAGTCAATGCCTTCAACTTGTGAAAAACCCTTAGCAACGAGACAAGCTTTATGTTTATCAACTTTCCCATCTGGTCCATACTTGGTTCTGTAAACCCATTTGCATCTAACAAGTTTTCGTTCCTTTGGTAGAGGAACAAGATCCAATGTATCATTTGCCAATAATGAATGGTATTCTTCATTCATAGCTGCTTCCCAATCTGAATGGCATGAAGCTTCTACAAAGGTGTCAGGATCATAATTCACTAAAGCTTGAGCCAGTAAAGAAGAGGCTCTATCAAACTAAGAACGTGTACGTCGCTGATCTGTAGGATCACGGGAAAGATCACCTACTACATCCCGAGTAGCACGGACCCATTTTGGAAGATGAGGAGCTGAAGGAGGATCCTGAGAAGGTGGGGGAGGATTGTGATCCTAGCTTTCATCATCTAAAGAAGAAATATTTTCAAAAGTAGAAGAGATAGGGAGAGGTGGCACATCCACCGAACTAGGATCGTAGGCCGATATATTTTCAAAAAACTTTACATCTCTTCTAATGATAACATTTTTGGACTTAAGTGGAATAATTCTATATCCTTTGACATCTTCAGAATATCCAACAAAAAACCATTTTTCACTCTTAGGTTCTAAAGCTTTATGCTTCTCATCTTGAATATGGGCCCATGCTTCACTTCCAAAAACACGAAAGTGACTTACATCTGGTTTAATTGAGCTCCATGCTTCTTCTGGAGTGATATTCTTTAAAACCTTAGTAGGAGTGCGATTTATTATGTAATTTGCACAGTTAATTACTTCTACCCAATAGTTAAGACCAATTCCTTTAGATTGAAGCATACAATTAGCCATTTCCTTTAAGGTGCGATTCTTCCTTTCATCTACACCATTTTGTTGTGGAGTATATGGAACAGTATGTTGCATTTGAATTCCATTCTCAGTGCAAAAGTTGATGAAGTTGTTGTTAACATATTTTCGCCATTATCAGATCTTAGCTTAAGAATTTGATGTCCAGATTGTTTTTCAACAAAGGCCTTAAAGGCCAAGAACATGTTAAATACTTCACTCTTGAGTTTTAAGAAGTATACCCAAGTGCGTCTTGAGAAATCATCAATGAAAGTTAAGAAATACTTGTATCGAGAGAATGAAACAACTGGAAGTGGATGACATAAATCACTATGCACAAGCTGTAAAGGGGCTGAGGCATGCCAAGAGGCATGTTTTTCAAAACTATCCTAATGATGTTTTCCGAGTACACATTCGGAACAAACACCATCTCTGCAAGATACCATTGGAAGAACTATCACCATATTTTCTTTACATAGATTCTGAAGAGAGTGATAGTTTAAGTGACCAAATCGCTCATGCCAAAGTTTTCTCACTTCATTGTTATGAGCAACAAATACTGAGAGAATATTTGATGACCCAAAGTTGTGAAACTTATACAACCTTGTAGAATCATCAGCAATTCCAGTAGCTAAAATCTATCTAGGATCTCTCAGGTCCTTAATTACAACATCATGACGTGAAAATTAAATGATTTTACCTTCACCTGAATTAGTTATCTGACATACAGATAGAAGGTTGCAGGATAAGGTTGGAACACATAATACATCATTAAATTGACCATTGTCTATATGAATAGTTCCAGTCCCTACAACACTAAGAGATCTATCATCACCAACATATATATTTTTGGTGTTACAATCATTTAAAGAAGAAAACATGGCTTTGTTTTTGGCCATGTGATAAGAAGCTCCAGAATCCATGAGCCACTCATGAGAATGAGAAGAAGAAGATACATTTAGCGCATAGCCAGACCAAGATGATTGAAAACCACATGCAGAAAGTGTTATTCCTGAAGACGAAGTTGAAGTTGAAGAGTACTCCAAATGGATGTTATGCTTCTTCGTTGTTGCTTCAAAGGCTTCCATCTTCTTAAAGCATTTGGATTCTATGTGGCCATCTCGATTACAAAAGTTGCAATGTCTATCAGTCTTCTTCCCTTTGTGTTTATTTATCTTATCATTTTGTTGAAATGATTTTTCATTTTGAGGCTGAAATTGCTTAGGACCCTTGTTTGGTTTAGGACCATTCCTTTTAGGATACAACTTCTTAGGATTCTTTGAATTTGGTTGTTGCTGGGTGGCTAACACTTTCTTAGAAGAGTTTCCAAGATTAAGAAGACCAATGTGTAAGAGTTTTTCTTGTTCTCTTATTAAAGAATCACAAAAGGAATCAAAGGAAGGGGACTTGTAGGCTTGTCCTTGAGAAATGAAGGCTTCTCTTGTAGAATGGAAGGTGGAAACAAACACAGAATAGGCTGGTCCCAACTTAGTAAGAATGGAATAGATAAGGTTACTATCTTCTTTCTTAACCTTAACACCTTCCAAGAGAAGTCTAAGGGTCTTGAATTTGGACAAAAAATATTCAATGCAAGAAAAATTATTGGGGTTCAATGTAAGCAACTCATTTTGGAGTTGATGGGCTTTCAGTTCATTTTTAATTCCAAAAACTTTAGTGATATGTTTCATTGCTTCCTCAGGAGTATCATGTTCTTTAATATGGAATCTAAGATCTGGAGAAATAGACATCCCTATCAACCCTCGTGCTTGATCTTGCCTATTTTCCCATTTAGCTACCTTATCTTCATCTTTCGGTTTGGTTTCTTGGCCTGAGGCTATTCTGTAGAGACCTTTACTTCTAAGTAAATCCACAATGTAGGACCACCATTGGAAGTAGTTGGTGTTGTCAAGAATAACTTGGCATGGACTTTCCATTTTAATGGAAAATGAAGCTATAGATGCTAAAACTAAGTGTTCCAATGGAAATATCTCGAAAAATTAGGCTGGTTAAAAAAGATGGCTCTGAAAACGACTTCCGGATGAAGAAGTTATGGCTTTTTGAAGAAAATTTGATGAACATGTCGATGAAGTGCGGGAATGTGTGGAAATGAATGATAATGTTATAAGAGAAAATCCGTCCCCTTTCCAAACTTAATCTAATTAACTCAACAAAAAGAAGACCTGAACTCAAGACCTCTACTCTCATAAAGTAGCTTTGGACCAAGTGAGCTAAACTAAATGTTTAGTAACTTTTGGAAAAGAGGAAGGTTTTCTTCTTCTTTTTTTTCATTCAGTCGCTGAAGCTTTGGGCTGCGTGCTTACTTGAAAAAGATCTTTTTCCCTACAAAACAAAAAACACAAAACCCAACACAGACATACAAAAGAAAACAAACCTTGAAGCTCGAATTTAGCTTTACTCGGAAACTAAATATTTTCATCAATGTTTCTGATTTTCCAAGATCACACTAAGGCGCGGCGGAAAAGAGCATACGCATGAGAAAAATCCTTCCTCTCTATTTTTGATTTGCCCATATCGTACAAAGTCACGGGGCAAAGAGCATATGTAGAAATGAAAGGTATAGATCTGGTAATAAAAAAGGAGCTAAATAAACCGAAATAATAAACAGACAGAAAATAACTAGAAACTGCAAAAAAAAATTGTATACCTCCAGATCTTAAAAATGACGTAGCTAGGGCTACCAGAAACCTTCTCACGTGAGACAAAAGGGTTTCATCACTAGAACAGATGCTCCTAACACAACAGAGCAGTCCTCTCGGCCTAAAAGTAGTCAGAAACAGTAGATCTAGGAAATGGTAGCCGGATGTAGTTCTATCGGCTTCAGATTTGGATCACCAATGGCCGCGGCCCTCAACTTGGCTCTGATACCATGTAGGAATTTACAGGGTAAGTTCCTCAGACAGAACACCAAAGGACACTACTCACAAATAGATTATAGATCAATACACCAATATTTTTGACGTGGTTAAAACCCTCAAAGAGGGAAACAGTCCATGGCCTGAGCCAACGCGGCCACTTTAGGCAATTTATTAATAAAGGAATGAAAATTTACATAAGCTTCTCTCATGGATGGTTACCCTACAAATGACCCTCCATGCTCTGTAAATAGAGATCATGGACCAATCGGGTGTTAAGCCACGGATCAAGTGTCGGTAATACCGAGGAGAGAATGGACCGTCGGATCACTACATATCGTGACTGTCAGATTTTAAGTTACAAAATGTACATAGTAAAGAAACACACTTTACCTAACTCTTTACTAGACCAAGTTATACTTAACTATTTCCTATGTGTCGAAATATACTAACAGCTTCACACACTGTAACACCCAAATTTATGTGGCCCTCTTTGGATTCGTCGGTTGTACCTCTCAAGTAATCCAAGTCGAAAAATTTTAAAATTCTTGCTTCCTGAGGGGAGGTTTGTTCCTCTTATGTTTTAATTCTTTTGCAACTAATTGTCTCCTAAACCTAATGATGAACTTATTCCATCAGGTTTGCAACTAGGAGCTTTTTGTCACGGAATATTCGGTGGTTGTGTTCCTTCCAAAATTATGAGAGGATGAATCCTAGAATCAAATTCTAGGTCATATTCACCACATCACTCTTAGTATACTCTAGCCGCTATTTTTTAATATTTTCTTGTATACTTTCCTTGTTTTTTCATTTATTTATAGATAATGGCCAACCATTCCCATAGAAATTCAACGTAGCTACAAGTGTTAAGAAGGTGATTATGGCTTTCTTCTTGCCTCTCACATAGGAAACACAACGATAGACCTATCACTCCTCTCTTTACTATATTTTCCCAGGTTAAAGCCTTCCTATGTAAAATTAACCACAAGAAAATTTTAATTTCCGTCCAGTGATAGGCCACACAAAATTTTCTCCATGATGGGTTAGTGACTTCATTATGTTCATCTCTAAGATATGCCTTAGCTTCCTTCAGGTTTAATTCTCCCCCCCGCTCTTTATCTACATCGATGTTGGTCCTGTCATCATTCACCGGACTTTCCTTTTGCTGTGTTCCACTTTAATATATTGGATGCTTGAATCCCCAAGGTCTGCCTGATGAAATATGTTTAGGTTCCATCTTCTCCAATTTTTATTCTCTAGCCCTTGAGCCTAGAATTGGCAGAACTCCTTATACCCCTATCTCCCCATGGCTACTTATAGAGCCTTCCATTCACATCTGTTTAATTTTACTTGTTGTTGTGAAGAATCCTCCTAGAATAGAGCATCCTTTTCGCTTCTTATTTCGAAAGAACAATGTTGTTGTATGATTTCTTTGTTATTCCATGTTAGGTTCCATATAGCCTACCCCTGGATTGAACTTGTGAGCATTACTAATAATTTTATTTGGAAATTAGGGGCATATTTTTCTTTTGATAATTTTTCCCATCGCGTTTCCCCTCCTTTTAGCTATCTCCACCACAATTTGCCAACATTTCCTCTATTTGATACCTCTTGGTCCTGAAGCCCTAAGCCTCCTACATATAGCAATATGAAGATTGTGTTCTAAACCACCAGTACCCATTTTTGCTTTCCCTCCACCCCTCACCATAGGATGTTTCTTTGGGGCTCCTTTATTTTTTGAAACACTCCTTTAGGCACAGGTAGAATGGATAAAATGTACCCTGAGATACTCGGAAGCACTGCCTTTACAAGAACCAGTCGACCCAACAAGTTCAACACTCTCACCATCCATGTTTTGACCCTATCTTCAAAGTTAGAGATTACTCTTTCCGAGTTGGATTTCTTCCAAGCTTGCACTGTTAGGGGGACCCCTAGATACTTATCAGGAAGGGGTTTCCTTTGGAACCTATTGTGTCACTCAACAACCCCCCATTATTATTAAATAATTAACTTAGTTGAATCATGGTGACCCTTTTAAATTTTAAATATAGAGTCTTTAATACAATGGATAAAAATAAAGTCTCAAAAAATTAAAATAAAGAACCATCTTGACTCTACGTTTTAACTCCATTAGTATTAAAAAGGAATTAAAGTCGAATAGGTATCAAGTATTTTGCACATCGCTAATCACAAGTGATTAAAGGTGTCATGCTAAGTCAAAGTGTAATGTGAGAATACCCGAACTAACCCACCATGATAAAACTCCTAATTAGGTTTAAGTGAAGAAAAGGCCCCCTCACATACGAATAATATTTTAGGTCCTGTGATTGAGCCACGTCATTTCTCAAAGGGAAATATCGCATTCCCCCAACATTGTCATAAACTCAGAACCCCAATAAAGATTTTCCCGATATTGCAAAACCTTGTCACCATATTCTCATCACATCCAATCACACATATTTAAAGTAGTATTCCCTCAAGAAATGTTGATTGCTATAAATTATGCAATAATTTCCCCACCATATCTCTTAGTGAATGCCACAAATCGCATATCGCAAATACTCACTTCGCAAAGTTATCAATGATCATATCAAAAAACATGCGATGTGATATCATCCAACGGGACATTGACTTGTTCGAAAGACACGTGAAACCTGCGTTTCTTCATTTATTATCAGTTATAATGGTATTAATGAACCTCGGTTATGTAAATGATTTGGTTGATTTCATTGAGAAGTTCGAGATTTTTTTTTTAATTCCTGTTTTCACGCTATTTTTACCATTCTTGCCATAAGTCTCAAACTCTAAGTGTTGCTCCTTATTCTTTCCAAATTTTATCTATCACATGCTAGTCACAAGAAACAGAGCTTAGGTAAAATGTCGAGAGCTCGAAAGAAGAATAAGAAGAATGTTGTTCCACCACAACCAGCTACCACTGCTACAGAAGTAACTGAAATTCCAACATTATTCTCAGATACTACGTGTGCTACAGATGTTGGAAGTTCTTCCTGGGAAGTGATATACATATTATTCAAGGAAGAAGAACCTAACGTATTTTTCAGATAGGATACACTGGCTGATACTACATCGACATCTGAAACCACTTGGGCAAATGTCACGAACATTTATTTACATCGGATAGCTGCTCTGGCAAAGATAATTCCATATATAGAATCAGTCAAATGGGTAATTGACGAATTGAATATCAGTGACAGGAATTTCATAACCTTGAGGACACAGATGAAGATTGGACGTTTAGAGCTGAAAATTTATGAAAGATATGCCATCTACTAGAATGCCTAAAGATATATAACAACCAATTTATTCAGAATTCCACATATGCGCATCTAGTTCAGTTAGATCCAATTAGGCGATGGAGGAATGAGTTGAGCAAACACAAACATGACGATAAGGGTATGTATTCCCTAGCTTCTCAATCTAGTCCTTATTATCATATTGCCACTATAATGTGTAGGTTATTTGGACAATCTAATACACAAAAGTTCACTATAGAATGGGTTACCCTAATAGAAGCTGCCTCAAATTCCTACATTATGGATTTGGCTACCATTTTGTCAAACAATTTGGCCACTCAGATTATAGCATATAGAAGTAAATATAATATGTCACCAGGAAGATTCCCCCCTTTTTCATGAGCACTCATATTATGGATGCACTATGATTTACCTCCTATTTTCCATCCATTGGATGGAAATGGAATTTAGAAGATCCTACCCCCATCCACACATACCATAATATCTTATGGGAAAGAAACTATAAAACCCATTTCTATAAAAACTGTCATGGGTAATGCTACCATTGTACCAAACTATCTTGGATGAAAAAACTTCTAGATTTTCTAGGGAAACTCTAAATTACCTTAGGACAATATGTAAATGGTTTGGGGAAGAATGTTTCACTTATATCAGGATCTACTGAATCCTGGTTTCCCCACATGTCATCCCTATCTATGTACCCTACAAACTTTTGTCTAGAGAAGTAGCATATCAGACTGTGGGTAATGGACTAACGAAATGTCTTAAGGAAGCTATTAATTTTGTTTCGCCAACTTTTCTTATTCACTATGGAGTTTTTACTCTGGATAATTTCAAGCATGCAACGCTTCAAATTGCAAAAATTCTATGAATGAAATTTCCCATTGTTTGACCTAGGAAATAAGACTCGGACGAGAAAGCTCAAAATGTCACCACGTAGGTTAAAGTGAGGGAATTCCAGCATGAACCAAATGATTCTGACGATCTGTTCGAGACAACCATAGGCTATCAGCAAGTAGAGAGATTCACCAAAGCTCGTATGAGCCCAGTAGATCTAGAGAAATTCAAAAGAATATAGGAACATCGGGTTGGAAAACATCCCTTGGATATATTAACTATTCACAACTAGTTCTACATCAAGAATTGGTTACAGCTCAAGTCCCAAAGGAACCTGAAGTTAAGAAGGGAAAAGGATGATAAAATCTGGCAATTAGAAAAGACATTATCAAATGCAAGACAAAGGATTAGTGAAGAATGGAAGGTATAGATGACAAAGCTGGAGAAGAGATTTGATGAAATAAAGCTTCAACATGAAGCAGACATTAGAAGAAATGATGAACATTTTAGCAACTTCAGCTTAAGATTGATCAACTCAAAGATAGTCCTATGCTTGAAGAATTCAAGAAGAAAGCAATAGAACTCAACACTCTCTTGTCTCAACAATATGTTTCATTTTCCCTAAAGCTAACAACAGTCAATGATCTATGTAAGATAAGTGATTCACTGATGAATCAGTTGGCCGACCTAAGGACATACTTCAATGAAATAGAAGAAAATAGTGTTGACTATATTACCTAACAGCCAATCATCCAAGGATTTATGACACACAGAAGGAAATCCTTTTTTGGGATTGGGGCATGAAAATGAAATAGGCAGATGCAACCATCTTCAGTGCAAGGGATGTCACAAATAATATCATGGAGACCATTCACGAAAACCTTTTCAATGCCAAATTGATTCAAGAATTCCCCATAGATACATTTCTTGCTGTCAAGATACTCATGAAGGATTCGCAGGATTGGTCGAAGACGAAGGAAGATAATTTAAGAAAATTATCTAAGTTAAAATTTGAACACTATTGGAAACACTTAGTTAAACCACACATCCAATGGATTATGTTGTTGTGTTTGACAAATACTACTATCCACATGCTGCCAATGCACTCCGATGTGATTTTTGTGAGCCAGATGTGACTAAACCCAAATCATCCTCCATAATTAAAGCCCATAATGGGTATTTATGAAATTAGGTAGCATGTGAAAGCACAACAGGCTTCTCATTCTGGATGATTGGTTCGAACAAACTCTATTTTTGTCTTTTAGTTTTATATTAAGGAATTTTGTTTGAACCTCCTCAATATTTTAAGTATTCACTATTTTGTAATCTATTTTTTTTTTTTATAAATACCCCCTTCATGTATTTAGAAAGAGATTCTGAATTGGTGCAAGGAAACTTAAGAGATTCATACTACTGTATCTTTCAAGTAACTTAATAGCAAGGAGGAATCGAGACCATTTTCTTTCCATGAGTAGAGCATTGATTTATTGGGTACTATTATCCTTATTTTATCGTTGTGTTTATATTTGATGATAGTCACACATTTTCTTTATTGTTTTTGCTATGTATGATCTTATATACTGTTGAATACTTATTCACTATTGAAGAGTATGAATTTTTTGTTTTTGAATACATTGTGAAAACAACAAATTATTATACGTGATATGTTTTAAAAAAAATAATTTGATGAACTATTTAATCAAATTAATTATCCTTCTTGTATTTATTTCTTTAAATGATATATGATTTATATTGCTTAGCATATTAAAGAATCTTTAAATCGTAGGATAAGGATAATTTTAATCCCAGGAAATAGATAGTTAGATATATATGTTTGTATTAAGTTCATCTCTATTCACCACATCCATTGTACTCACGATTACACTCCAAATCCCATTATATATAATTAAAGGAAAACTTTTCCCTTCATCCCCATTTGGAGCCACTATTCCAAACGGATACATAATGGTTTCCAAGTTCCCAACCAGGTGGTTATCCCTGATGTTGAGGCAGCGACATTCCATCCCTTCAACATTTTTGGCTCTAGAAGGAGGGCCCTGACTATGAATGGAAAAAGGTTTGAACCTACATCAAAAGGCAATCTAAAGAGACACTCCCCCTTGAGATCTCCACTAACTTCCAGAGCCCATTCCAAATTATCCACTCCTAGACCAGTTTTGAAAACAATGACAAAGTCTCCTAGTGCACTACCTAAGTCATCTGATCAACCTCCTTGTCAGAAGATACCTGAAGTTCAAACATTAATTCAATAATTAGAAGGAATTTCTATTTCTGAAGAAAATTCGCCGCAATCTAACTTGTATGAAAGTACTATTTCCTCATCTTTTCAATTTACTCGTATTTTGACTCATTCCCAAAGTGAAAAACTTAGGGTTACTCCATTTGAGTTTCTTCTGCCTTCCCACCGAAGAAAGACAAAAACATATGAAGCTCAATCATCCACTAGCAAGGTTTTATCATCAACTCCACCTCAAACACCCTAATTTCAAACATTATAACCATTTTTCTTGACTTCGCTTAATCCTCCCTTTCATTCTCCCCTGCTACAATCAACTGGAGTTGATTCAACCAACACTAGTTCAAGGGTTCCTTCTTCTTCCACACATTCAACTTCTTCTACTATTATAACTCCTTCTATTCAAGTTCCCATAATGGCACGTAGGAAAAAAAAACCCACCAACAACTAGAACATGGACTAGTCTTGGAGTTATTTAGATGGCAGAACATGTCGATGCTCTACCCAATCATCCTGAAAGATGGTTACCCAAGTTTAATCCTGACGATGGACTCCCTAGTGTTTGGTCAATTTAGTGATGTCTAAATTGCAACTTTTAAATGTCAACCCGGGGCTCGTAAGCTGATGAAGTGATGTGTACTGTATGTACTTAGGCAACTGTTTCTTATGTTTTTGTTGTTTTTAACTTTTTAAGTTGGTTTTCAAATATATTTCTCCTACAATGATGTGATGGAAATGAAAGAAAGTGAGTGAAGTGTGTGTGATTGTGATGAGTTCTAAATGATTTCTTAACACTTAAAAGTAATCTACAAGAAATCTTTGAACAAAAACTGAAATGAAATCAACTCTTAAAGGAAAATGAAGGCATCAAATAAAAGACTAATGACATTGGTCCAGTATCTATGCTGCTGCAAGAAAATGATGATGAAATCTATGACAAGTCTAGCTAAAACTAAGTAATATGAAACTGAAGTAAATCTACATATAAAAGAAAGCCTAGTCACAAATACTTTAACTTCTTCTTAACCTCTTGTCTTTTAACTGAATATATCATGTGAGAAACAGTCAAAAATAAGCCAAGCAATTGTGAGTTCTTGAGCAACTAAACCAAGCTGTGTTAGTGATATTTTGGTCCTCAATAAAGATATTGAATTATAGGGAAGAAACCATCAATAGGTAAACAACTTGATATCTAAAAGTAGTAAGAAATTAAGCAACTTAAAGAAATGATAACAAAGAGATAAAGGCTGCAAAACAAAGAAGGTCAGCAACATAGACAAGATGATCACAAGTGTCACTAGCTGTGAAAAAGAAAGAAAAGAAACTGTCCCGGGCACGCCTAAGCAATCTGCAAAACACACTGATCAGTCATGGAAAAGTGCAGAAATATAAATAAGCGGAATTCAGAGTTATATACAGCTATTGTACATGATCAAAACGCAGCAATTAAAGGCATTCTATACAACTACTATACATAAAATGATAAAAAGAAATGCAGGAAATTAAAACACTGTACAGGCCTTAAGTAAACAGGGGCCCTCTGCCTACTCCAGCCAGCTCAAAGATCAATTACACGCTCAAATGGAGAACAGTCTTCTCATATATTATGTATCAAAATAGAAAGTACAGTGGGGTTCAAAATTACATATCAGCAGCTAACTATTCAACATTCAGAGACGCTTTATTTATAGCAAAAGAAACAAAACTAACTTAACACAAACTACGCTATTCTATCAGCTGTGCAAAAAACACGTAATCTGGCAGCATCCACGGATTTAGGCAACGGTCGTGGTGGGCATTAAATCTTCTGTTGGATTCGTGTCTCCCACCATTTGCGTGGCTGAGGAAGAGGCCAGCTATTCTTCACGTGCTCTAAAACCGAACACGCAGAGCCGTGCCACCGTCAATGACCTCTGTTGACCGAAGTTGCCCCCTCGTTGACCATGGGTTTTTGTGACTGGTTTGGCTGAGTTGGAAGGACACACACCATGTCCTTGGTTCCACGAACTTGCCCATGTGGCTCTTCTTCCTGGAGGACACCTGGAACATGCCGTTTAATAAAACCGTTGTGGAATCCGGGATTGGCTGCGGAAACCCTGTGTGAGCTGCGGAAAGTGCAACACTGAACCAAAATTCTAATCCAACAACACAGTCATTAGCATAATTAATAAACCATGTAAAATGTCCTAAAATACAATGATTTAAGCAATTTGATGGAAGGAATGAGTGACAAGAGGTGGAAATGAATAGGGAAAGGAGGCTGAGAGGATGTGTAAGGAAGTGCAGGTTTGAGGCTCAACACCTAGTGAAGAACATATACATAATTTTGTGATCGCCATTAATCTCAATGGAGTAGTAGAAGAAGACTGTGTAGTGAGATTATTTCCATATACCCTTGAAGGATCTATAGTTTCATGGTATTTCTCATTACCACCAGGATCTATCACTAGTTGGGATATATTCGAAGAACAATGTTTGACTAATTTTGGTGATGATCACACAATTTCTACTCTAATCAATGATCTCTCCAATCTTAAAGCCAACCCCAATGAAAAAATCAGAGATTTTAATTCTAGGTTTAATAAATTTCTTAATAAAATCTAGATACCTGTAAACCTAGTGTTGACGTTCAAATTGAGTGGTATATTTCTGCTCTTCCTTCTAATATCACAATTTTTATAGACAAGGCTAATAGAGCCACTTTCTTTGATAACATGAAAGAGTCAATAGTTGTAGGAAAAATATTCTTACCTTAGAAAACAAAACTGCTCAAGAAGAAAGGAAAACTAAGAAAGTTACCTTTAAAGAGTAACCGAAGAAGGAAACTCCTAAATATCCTTTTGATCTTGAAGGATTACAAAAGGTCCTTAAGTCTATGTCATATGACATGGTAGATATCAAAAAAGAGGTAGATGTGACTTCTAAAAAAACTTTCCGATCTTTTAGGAGACCCCATACATCAAACCCTCTACCTCCTAATGTCATATCAAATGGTGGATCTGATCAAGATGAGTAAGAGGAAGAAAAAAAATTATCTTCCGATCAATCCCAAGAAGAAGAAACGATCTAACTTCAGGGAATATGGGATTTTATTCTTCTAGATTCAGATGATGAAAATAAATGTAAGGCTTTTCCATTTATTACATCAAGTAACGACTCTGTAGTTTCATCATAGTCAACTGGAAAACATAAACATTATACACCTAATATCAAAGACAAAGATCCACCCAAAAAATATCCCATTACACCTTCCATCTCAATCCCATCTTCTTCAAATTCTCCATCGACATCTAAAACTTTCGTTGTTTTTGATACCATAGAGTATAATATAGTTGAGGATATGAACAAGGTCAAGGCTAATATTTCCTTCTATGAAGTAGCTAAACTAATGCAACAACAAAAATACTTACTTAATGAATTGAATGGAATCGTTGCATCTCCTTTTCCAATTGTTGTTACTTCTAAAGCTTCTAAAGGAATAATAAACCCCCCGATTGATCCTTCATATAATATTGATGCCACCAATGCCATCCTAATTGGGTATAAGTCAAATTATCATACCCTTACACTCCTTCTAACCTTTTAAATAATCAATTAAAATGTACATACTTACTTAGTAGGTTCAAGGGCATATTCAAATGTACTGCCTTATTTAATTTGTCTTAAACTGAACATTTCACCCCAAAAGTATGTTGTAGATATTGTTCAACTCGACAAAACCAAAGTTAAATTATTTGGGGAAATCAATTTAGTTCTTATTAGACATTCTTCTAATGCTAATGCCTGTCAAATCATTGATGTACTTGTCATTGATATCCCTGACCTTTAAAATTTAATTCTAAGTAGAGTTTGGTCAGAAACGTTACATGGTTATTTTGCTATTGACTAGTCTCATATGTGGCTTCCTTATAATGGAAAACCTTATCAAATTCACATTGACCGATAAAAGAACATGAAATAGTTGATAACAAACGTAGATGAATAAAATGAACTCGTGGTCTTCGCTAATAATATTATTGGGAACTAATAGTTAGATGCATTTTTTTGGTAATTTCAATGCACAAGAATCTCCTTTTGAAATAGATTATGGTACTTCTCAAATTGAAATTTTTTCGCAGACTGCTTCATCTAGATGTGTAAATATTTGAGATAAACCAGGAGCTAAATCTTTATTTTGGACTTTATATTTTGATGGTTCTCGATCCAATGATGGTGCGGGAGAAGGATGTATTTTAATAAATCCTGAAGGAGATAAAACAATGATAGCATATCGACTAGAGTTCGAATGCGCCGATAATATGGCTAAATACGAAGCTCTAGTTCAGGGTCTATATAAACTAAAAAGCCTTAATGTTAAATATCTTCAAGTGTTTAGAGACTATGAAATTGTAATTAAGCGGGTGAGAAACACTATTTATTTCCTCTCAAGCCACTTGAAACATTATAATCACTCATTTGAAATATTACTTCTCATTTTCTTGCTTTTAATATTCTCCTATCCCAAGGCTTCAAAATGCTAGTGCTGATCTGCTAGCTAATGTTGAGTCTAGACTAATCCCATTAGAGGACTATAGTCCAGATAGAATTTCCATTGAATTGATTTTTCACCCCTCAATTCCTAACAATATCACTAATTGGCACATGTTCAACGATGACAAAGATATTGTAAGTTTCTTAAAATCAGAAGGGTCATATACAGATTAGCTAATCGATGAAGATGAGCATGAAAAAAAAATGAAACAATTTGAAGAAAATTCCTTGCCAAATTTTGTAGTCAAGCTCGAAGATTTATATGAATTTAAGGATATATTTAAGAATGTCACTATCTGCAAACTTTAAAGTTCAACTTTGAAGTTTGAATTGATTAATCTTGGATTTGATCTGAAACCTCAAAACATTAATTTAGGCCTAGGACTTTCTTCAGATGAAAGATTGGCATTTACTCATATATCAAAGAAATATAAAAGGGTTTTTTCATGGAATTATGATGATTTGAAAACTTATGATTCCTCTATCATCTAGCATACTATCCCAATGGTACTTGATGATAATCTTCTTTAGAAAAAGCTAAGGAAAATTCATTCCAATCTTGAAAATCAAATAAACAACAAACTAAACAAATGCCTTAAGGTGAAAATTATTTTTCCAGTTAGGCACTCTATATGGGTTTCAACCTGGTACAGTTAGGAAAAAGAATGGCAATATTCACATTTGCATCGATTTTAGAAATCTAAATAAAGCCTATAAGAAACACAATTTTCAACTTCCACGCATGGAACAAATTTTGCAATCAGTAGCAGGTTCTGAACTAGTGACCTTCCAAGATGGATTCTTAGGGTATAACCAAATCCTTGTGCATCTAAATGACAGGTTGAAAACTACTTTCAAGACTAAATGGGGAACTTATGCATTTCAAAAAGTGCCTTTTGGATTAATAAATGCAGGAGAAACCTTCCAACGAGCCACGGAAATCGCATTTAGGGGTCTGGTCAACAAAATTGTGGTTGTTTACTTGGATGATATTACTATATATTCCAAGTAAAGGAATAACCATTTCTTTGATTTAAAACAGATTCTTGAAAGGTATCTTAAGTATGGGATTTCATTAAACCCTAAGAAGTCATACTTTATGCTTAGTGAAGGGAAAATTCTAGGATTTATTGTATCCAAGGAAGGGATTTGTATATATCCTGATAGGATGAAGGAAATTTCTGAAATTCCTTTGCCTCATAACAAGAAGTCAATGCAATATTTCTTAGGGAAGATTAATTTTGTGAAAGTATTTGTTTCAGACTTTTCCCAAATTGTTTTACCTTTGAAAGTTATGATCAAGAACAATTCATTTTTTAAATGGGGACATAACGAATGAGAATCATTTGATAGAATCAAACAAACTATTATTGATGCTCCCTCTTTAATACTCCAAAATTTTCTGATCAATTCATTTTATATACATTTGTTTTTTAGAAATCTTATGTTATAGTTCTAACAAAAATCAATGATAAAAATAGAGGAACCAATCTCCCATTTTAGCTAAAATCTACAATGTGGAGAACTAAATTATTCAGAAGTGGAGAAACAACCCTTTCCTCTCTTTAAGAACATTAAATATTTTAGGCCTTTTCCCCTTAAAAATCATACCCAAGTAATTTCCCCATTCTCAACAGTGAGACAATTTCTTTTTCATAAAGAATTGGGTGAAAAGAGAGAAAATTATGTAGCTTCTCTGCAAGAATATGACATAGAAGTAAAATGTTATAAGATTGTAAGAGGTAAAGGTTTTTGTAGACTACTTATAGGAGCTTCTAACATACCAGCTAAAGAGGATTCAAGTAACATTGCTCAGATATCTGAGGTATGCCTTATTAATACTAAACCTCAATATCTTGATCTCAATATTTATTTAAAAAATGGATATTCTCCACCCGAACTCAATTACAAGAGTAAAATGGGTTTAAGGTTGAAAGCCAATCAATATGAACTAATTGATGATGTGTTATTTCGAAAAAAAATATGATTATATCTTGTTAAGATGCTTATTAAAATCTGAAGCACAAAGAGCTTTGTAGGAATTACACGATGGACCAACTGGTGGACACTTTGGAGATACTACCACTCATAAAACCCTGCATGTTGGATATTACTGGCTAGCTCTTTTTAAGGATATGCATTCCTATGTCATAAAGTGCAAAATTTGCTAAACTACTGCAAGAAGACAGAGAAAACAAGCCTTACTTCTATAACCAGTCAACATTGAACAACCCTTTGAACAATGTGGATTGGATATAATTGGTGAGATTGTTCCTCATTCCTCTAAGCAACACAAGTTTATCCTTATGCTATAGATTATTTCATAAAATGGGTTGAAGCGTTACCACTAAAAGTGGCCAATTCTAATAATATTATTGAATTCATCGATCAATATATGATCACTAGGTTTGGTTTACCCAATGCACTCATTTTTTGTAATTCATCTTATTTTTCAGGAAATAGTATGACTAAGTTTTCTTTAAAAAGAGGATTTAAACTCAAATACTCTACTAATTATTATCCCCAAGGAAATGGTCTAGCATAATCAATTAATAAGAACCTGATTAGGATAATTAATCGAAATGTTCGTCAAAGTCAAAGGAATTGGCATAAACCTTTGATTTTCACTCTTTGGGCTGATAGGATTACCATGAAGACATCCATTGGTACTTCTCCTTTTAATCTAGTATATGGGAAGGAGACAATTCTCCCCCTAATCTAGTTCTTCCTTCATTGGCTCTAGTACAATTTATCGAAGAAAAACTCAATTCTTCTATGCAATTAAGAATATCACAAATCCTTAAATTAGAAGGGAGAACTCTAAACAAACACATACTCATCATCGATAACTAGTAAAATCTTCATTTGATACAAACTCAGTAGATAAAAAAAACTTTCAAATCAGAGACTTGGTATTGAAGTAGGAAAAAGCACACGAGGAAAAAGGAGAACATTCTAAATTTCAAAAATTGTGGCTTAGACCATTTAAAACTGTTGAGCAATTAGGCCCATCAACTTTTATTTTGCAAGATTTACAAGGAAAGAAAGATACTCTTCCTGTTAATAGGATAATTCTCAAAAAATTGTTTCCTTAAAGGAACATCAGTTCTAATGTAAAATATGTAAATATCAATTTAGGTATTCTAGTGTTTGTAGAATAAAAAAAGTTAAGTTACGTAGATATGGATTTTCATCAATTATCTCTAATCATTCTTTGATTTTTGACTTCTCAAAGCATAAAATTTTGAGGAAATAATTACGAATTTGAAGAAGTTGGGTAATTATTATAAAAAGATAAAATATTTTTCCATTAAAATTAAAGCCTCTATCGACCTAAAACACTTATAAAAATATTCAATCTAGTTATCAGTCAAGAAAGGTTTTCTTTAAAAATGTAAAGACTATTCAGAGCTTTAGCATCTTAAAACTACAAATTGTCATCCGATACTCTTAAGGAGTGAATGAACCTCCCCATCCAATAGTCATACATTTTTCAGTGTGTAATTCAAAAATATAATAAATTTAAAAGATAAGAGGTCTCATCATGAGCTTACTTACCATGATCATGGGGAAATAATGGGTTGACATTATCACTACTAGCCACCAAATTAGGATAATGGCTTATGATGATTTAATTATAAGATAAGGAGTCTCATCATGATCTAGCTTATTCAATCCTATTACAACCCATGAATTCCATTTTCATCATCTCGCTATCAAACTAGGATAGTGGCTTTTAAAAAGAAAAAGGAAAGATATATATATATATATATATATATATATATAGATATAGATATAGATATATATATATCTATATATATATATATAGATATAGATATAGATATAGATATAGATATATATATTACCTCTAAAGATTACAACTAAAGTGGATGGGTTCCTAGTTCATTATTGGTTAAAAGGTAACCTTGTCGAGGCTATGGATGCCTACTTGAAACAGTGGCTCTACCTATGAAAAAGAAAGTTCATCTTAAAAGAAAAGCTTCAATAACCACCTACTTTATCTTTATAACTGATTAAGGACTGATACAGATAGTGAATATTTTCATCTATAAATGGTCTCTAGAAGGATACAATGAAATGATTTTTTTATTTAGCGAAATCTTATTTAACTAATATTCCAAGATTATTTTTCTTTACTAATTTTGTTTCTAATCAAGTTTAAACTTCATCATTTTTCTCAGAGATAACTAGTTCTTCCAGTGAATCGCCAATTGTTGTGTCACTCAACAACCCCCCATTATTATTAAATAAGTAACTTAGTTGAATAATTGGGACACTTTTATATTTTAAATATAGAGTCTTTAATAAAATGGATAAAAATAAAGTCTCAAAAAATTAAAATGAAAAACCATCCTAACACTAGGTCTTAACTCCATTAATATTAAAAATGACTTAAAGTTGAATAGGCCTCAAGTGTTTCACATATAGCTCATTGCAAGTCAGTAAAAGTGTCATGCTAAGTCAAAGTGCGATGAGAGAATACCCGACCTAAACCACTGTGATAAAAATCCTAATTAAGTTTAAGTGAAGAAAAGGCCCCTTCAAATATGAATAATATTTTAGGTCCCGTGATTAAGCCATGTCATATCGCAAAGGGAAATATCACATTGCCCAACGTTATTATAAACTCAAATCCCTACTAAATATTTTTCTGATATCATAGTACCTTCTTTCCATATTATCATCGCATCGCATCACAAAGATTTAAAGTGGTCTTCCCTCAAGAAACATTGATTGCAATAAATTACGTTATCAATTCCCCGCGATATCTCTTATAGAATGTCACAAATCGCATATCGCAAATACTCACTTCGCAAAGCTATCAATGATCATATTTAAAAACTTGTGATGTGATAAAATCCAACAAGACACTGACTGTCCAAAATAAATGTGAATCCCATGTTTCTTCATTTATTACCAATTATAACATTATCAATGGACCTCTATTATGTGAATGATTCGATTGATTTCATTGAGAATTTTGATATTTTTGTGTTAAATCCATGTTTTCACATTATTTTTACCATTCTCACCATAAGTCTCAAACTCTAAGTGTTTCTCCTTATTCTTACCATATTTTCTCTGTCACAGGCTAGCTCCGAGAAATAGAGCTTAGGAAAAATGTCGAGAGATCCAAAGACAAATAAGAAGAATGTGGTTCCGCTACAACCAACTACAACTACTATAGATGTAATTGAGATGCCTCCATTATTCTCAGATACTACGTGTACTACAAATGCTAAAAGTTCTTTCTAGGAGTTGATATACATATTATTTGAGGAAGAAGAAGCTAGGGTTGTTATCAAAGAGGCTACAGTGGATGATACTAGGTCAACATATGAAACCACTTGGGTAGATGTTGCCAACTCTCATCTCCATCGAATAGGTTCTCGGTTAAAGATAATTACATATAAAGACTTAGTCAAATGGGTAATTGATGAAGTGAATATCACCAACAAGAATTTCATAACATTGAGGACATAGACGAAGATTGGATTATTCAGAGCTGAAGATTTATGAGAGATGTACCATCTACTAGAACCCCAGAAGATATATAATGCCCAATTTATTTACAAGTTTGCAGATGAGCATCCAGTTCACTCAAACCCAATCAGGAAGTGGACGAGTGAGCCAAGCAAACACAAACATGCCGATAAGGGTATGTATTCCCTAGCTTCTCTTTCTGGTCCTTATTGTCATATCACAATTATGATGTGCAGGTTATTTGGACAACCTAATCCATAAAACATCAGTATAGAATGGGTTCCCTAAATAGAATCTTCTTGAGATGCCTACGTTATGGATTAGGCTACCATTTTTCAAACAGTTCGGCCTCTCAGATTCTAGAATATAGAATTAAATATAATATGTCTACGAGGGACATTCCCCCCTTTTTCATGAGTGCTTATATTATGGATGCACTATGTTTTACCTCTGATTTTCCATCCATAGGATGGAAATGTAATTTAGAATATCCTACTCCCATCCACATATACCATAATATGTTATGAGAAAGCAACTACTAGACCCATTTCTATAAAATTTGCCATGGGGTAGTGCTACCATTGTACCAAAACCATCTTTGATAAAAAGCCTCCTATATTTTCTAAGGAAGCACTAGATTACCTTACGGTCATAGCAAAATGGTTTGGGGAAGAATGTTTCACTTATGTCAGGATCTATGGTAGCCTAGCTTCCCCACATGTCCTCCCTCTCTATGCACTAGAAAAAATTTTGGCCAGAGAATTAGCATATCAGACTGTGGGCAATGGACTAACCAAATCTCTTAAGGAAGCCAAGAAATCTATTTGGCCACCTTTTCCTATTCACTTTGGAGTTTTTACTCTAGATAATTTCAAGCATGAAACGCTTGATATTGAGAAAATTCTATGCATGAAATTTCCCATTGTTTGACCTAGGAAATACAACCCAGAAAAAAATTCTCAAAATGTCAGAGCACAGGTCAAAGTGAGGCAATTCCAGCATGATCCAGATGATTTTGATGACCTTTTCAAGATAGCCACAGACCATTAGAAAGTAGATAGATTATCCAAAGCTCATCTAAGCCGAATATATGTAGAGAAATTCAAATAATATAGGAACAACAGGTTGGAGAACACCCTCATCAATACACTAAGTATTTCACAACTAGTTCAACAGCAAGAACCATTACAGCTCAAGTCCCAAAGGAACCTGAAGTCGAGAAGCGGAACACTCAAAGTACATCATGAGAACGAAATACCTATAAATTGTTGTCTATCAACGATTTAGATAAAATATGGGAAGAATTTGATAATATTGTCAATACAGCCTTGCAAGAAACTTGGACCACAAATCCTATAGTAATTCTCAAAAACTCTTGAGGTTAGTAAGAAGATTTCGCTCACTATTGGATCTTCTAACAAGGCAATCAGTACCAATGACTTGGAATTCATCCCGTCACACCCCACATCTGAAGTTGTACTCAAGATAGAAGAAATACCTCCCCTGGATATATTCTATAGCTCAAAACATAAATTTGTCATGAGAAGGAAAAAGAAGAGGAAGAGGAAAGAGAAATCTCAGGCCTTAATTCCTGGAAATAGACCTTTGCATGTTCTATGGAAGTATTCTCAAATCAACCTTGGAAATCATCTCACAAGACTGTCTCAATTCACAAGGGAATATGCTACAACTACCATTGATAAATATTACAATTAGAATAGGCATTCTCAAACACAACACAATGTATTGGTGAAGAATTGGAGGTACATATGACATAGATACAGAAGAGTTTTACTAAAATAAATCTTCAACATGAAGCAGACACGAAAATCAAGGATGAATAACTGACAAAACTTCAACTCAGTATTGATCTACTCAAAGTTAATCCTAGTATTGAATAATTTAAGAATGAAGTAGTAGAACTCAACACTGTCCTAGCTCAATAATAGGTTGCATTTTTGCAAAAGCTGGCAACATTCAATGATCTATGTAAGACAAGTGATTCACTAATAAATTAGTTGTCTGACCTGAGGACATAATTCGATGACATAGAAGAAAACACCTCTGACTATATTACCTGGAAAGACATTGCAGAAGACATAACATCCAATCCTCTAAGGATTCAGGACACACAAAAGGAAATCCTTTTTCGCAATTGGGACATGAGAATGAAATAGGTAAAGGAAACTATCTTCACTGCAAGGGATGTCACAAATAATATCATGGAGACCATTCACGAAAAACTTTTCAAATGGCAACTTGATTCAAGAATTCTACATAGATATATTGCCTAATGTCAAGAGACTAATGAAACATTGGCAAGATTGGTCCAAGATGAAGGAAAAAACATAAACAAGTTATCTCAGTTAAAATTTGAATAGTATTGGCAACACTTGGTTAAACCAGACAACCAATGGCTTACGTTACACTGTTTGACAAATAGTATTGTCCACATGCTACCAGCACTCTTTGATGTGATTTATGCAGGCCAGATGCGACTGAACCCAACTCATCCTCCAGAAATAAAGCCCATAATGGATATTTATGAAACCAGGTAGCGAATGAAAGCACAATAGACTTCTCATTCTTGATGATTGGTTCCAATAGACTATATTTTTGTCTTTTAGATTTATATCAAGGAAGGTTGTTTGAACCTTCTCGATATTTTAAGTATTCTCTATTTCTGTAATCTACATTTTGATTTATAAATATCCCTTTCATGTATTTAGAAAGGGGTTCTAAATTGTTGTAAGGAAACGTAAGAGACTCACACTATTGTATCTTTCAAGTATCTTAATACGAAGGAGGAACAAAGACTATTTTCTTTCCATCAACAGAGCATTGATCTATCAGGTACTATTATCCTTATTTTATCATTATGTTTATATTTGATGAAAACCACATATTTTATTTATTGTTTTTGTTGTGTATGATCTTATATACTATTGAATACTTATTCACTATTGAAGAGTATGAAGTTTTTATTCTTGAATGCATTGTAAAAACAATGAAATATTATATGTGGTATGTTTTAAAACAATTAATTTGATTAACTATTTAATAAAATTAATTATCTTTCTTGTAGTTATTTCTTGAAACGATATATGATCTATATTTTTGAGAATATTAAAGAATATTTAAATCATGGGATAAGGATAAGTTTAATCCCAAGAAATAGATAGCTAGATATATATATGTTTGTATTACTTTCATCTCTATCCACCACATCCATTTCGCTCTCTATTACACTCCAAATCCCAGCATATATACTTATAGGGAAATTGGTCCCTTCATCCGTAGTTGGGGCCACTATTCCAAATGGATACTGAACATTTTTCAAGTTCCTGACTGGTTGGTTATCCCCGATGTTGAGGAATCGACATTCCAACCCTTCAATAAAACCCTAGAATAGCTTATAGGATTCTCTAGATAGAAACGTGGGTGTTAAAACATAAAATCATAGACTTAGATTGGTTTAACTCCATATCTGACGTCACGATGAAGGTGTCTAGAATGGATTTGAAATTATGAGCCTCCTTAACTGTAGGAATGCCATGAAGCATGGTATCATCCACAAATTGTTGGTGAGTGGTCACCTAAGAATTCTCATGCATCTTAAGTCCCTTTATGTCTCCTTCTGTGTTGGCCACTCTAATCGCCCTCCCTAGTCATTCCATGATTAAGATAAAGAGGAAGGGAGACAATGGTTCCCCTTATTGAATTCCTCTAAATGGAAATAAAGGTTTTGATGGGGATCCAATAATCAGAACTGAAAAACTAGGAGATGAGAACGTTTCCATAATCCATTTGATCCAGTGTTATTTAAACCCAAACTTTTCTAACACCAATTTCACGTATTCCCAGCTGATATTATCATATGCCTTATATAAATTTGATATCATGATCATACCAACCTTTTTTTGGGTCTTCATTAACTGAGCTACTTCATGCGCCAAGGTAACATTATGCATAATATGTATCCCATCCACAAAGCTTGATTATTCCTCAGAGATCAGATATGAGAGAATTTTTTTCATCCAATTGGCTGCTATTTTGGAGATAATTTTGTATAAGAATTTCCAAAGGGCTATCGGCCTGAAAATTTTAGGGATGTTAGCTGATTCTTCTTTGGGAATAATGGCTATAAAATTCGAATTCAAGGCTTTGAGAATCATTTTTGACTCCTGTGAATATTCCACCACCTCATATATATCATATTTTACTATTTCCCAACAAGATTTAAAAAAATCAATAGTAAATTCATCTATCCCAAGGGATTTTCCATTAGCCATTTCATTCACTTCCAAGGCCACTTCAGCAATGGAGACCAACTTGTTTAAGTTCTTGTTGTGATATTCCATGATCAACTTGGAGATATGCCTCACAATCCTTTGGATATTCTCCCATCTCTCCACTTGGGGTTCTTCTGCTATCTTTTGGAAGTGTTGGACCAAGACCTCCTCAATGTCTTGATGAGCTTCAAAGGTTTTCCCCTTCTCATCCTTTATTCTAAGGATTTTATTTGAGTTTCTATGTTCTATTGTTGAATTCTAAAGAACTTAATGTTTCTCTCACCCTCCCTGAGCCATAACACTCGAGATTTTTGTCTCCATAGAATTTCCTCTTGTTTACATATATCTTCCCACTTCCTTAGTAGATCCCTTTCCTCCTCTCTTCTATCCTCTAAGTAACCTTATAAGATCAACCTTTTTTGCAATGCTTCCATATACTCTTCGAATTCCTTTTTCTCTTGAAATATGTTCCAAAATTCTATCTTGTTCCACTGCTTTAATTTCATCTTGATGTGTTTTAACCTTTCTTGTAATGTATACATTTTAGAGCCTCTAACTCGGATCTACTCCACTCACCATCCTTTGATATTCTCCATAAAGGTAGGGTGGTCTAGCCAAAATGATTAAAATCTAAAAGGACTACTTTTGGGGGTTCCTAACAAATATATCTTTAGAATCATTGGCCAATGGTAAAAACCCCCACATGGAAGGGTATTTGATGCCACATCTACCCCTCTCATTGGTAAATATTTTGAAATTAGAAACCTATCAAGTCTGGTGACTTGACTCCTCTCTTATTACTCCATGTGAAACATCCATTAACAGTTTCCATGTCAATGAGTGATTCAGATTCAAACAGGAACATAATAAAGTACAAAAATAGCCAGAAATACAGAGATGTTGTAGAAATAATTTTTCATTTCATTAATGTAAAATATTGAAATATGCTTAAAAACAGAAATGGAAATAAACTAGGTAGGGCAATGGTAACTTATCTTTGAGAAGAGATGTGGCAGCTAAGTGCCTCTGAATTGTGTTACAATGAGGCTCGAAGGCCTACTTATTGTTGAGAGATAATGTAAAACCCTAGACATCCAAAAACCTAAACCTAGGAGATGAAGCGCCGCACTATGGGCCCCATTTTGGGTAAATTGGTACATCAACTCCCCGAGGTCGTAACTTTGGCATACAATCTCTGTTTGATGTACACCATAGCTCATTAGAAAGATCTATTTGAGGAATACAACTTTGGGAAGAGAAACATGAATCCATCGACCCATGTTTCTCCAAGGTTTCCCAAAAAATGTCGTTGAGGGCATCGAAATGGCTCCGGAAGTCGAGGACCCGGAAAACTGGTAAAAATAGTAAATTTTGCTACAATTAAGGAAACTAAAAAACTGAAAGAGACATTTGTGGGGGTCCAAGTGGGATAGGTGGGTGGCCACCAAAATCCACCTGGATCATCCCTCCCCCCTTAGGAAGTAATAGTCCCCATTGCATTGAGTTCCTCCGTGAGATGAGGAAACTTCTCTTGAACTGGATCCCTGGTGAGCTGTTTTGTAGCCTCTGATGTGTCCAGTAATCATGGGAAGCATGGTCAAGGGTGGTCCACATTGAACACTAGGTGCAAGCGAAGGAATGGAGAAATGTTGTGCTCCAAAGCATTGTTTCCCACAGCTTTGGTATGGGCTCTTGTAAGGCGTTCTTTTTGGAGATGTAACCTGGCTTTGTCGCCCACTTGAAACTTGTGTCGTACCTGATGCTGATCATGTCATTGCTTGTACTTTCCATTTTCCAGAATGGAGCAGTGATATATGGAACCGCTAGGTAGAGGTGCTCTAGGAGTCAAATCAAATGAATGCTTGACCTGATAGTGTAGTGTTGTCCCTATGGGTGAGGAGAAGATGTTCATATCTACTTTCATGACCATATCCATATGATGTTGTTGCTACTGCATGGAGGAACCCTTTGTGGGGGTCATGGATGTGGTGACGATCTTCCTCTTACTTTGGGAGAGAACCAGATAGAAAATGAATTTCCTAGTTTTGGAGATGAGCTTACTGCCTTTATTAGAAAATATCAAAGAGGTGGCGGTACGTGGGGCTACCTCCGGTATCCTATATAATGAATTACCCAAAGAAATAATAACAGTGCGAGGCCTTGTCTCATACACAGTATGTCGCCTCCATAAGTATGGTTGGCCTAATAGTACATCACAAACATCAAGAGGTGCAACATCACATAATACCTCATCTGGGAAGGGCTTGATGCTGTAAGGAAGGTGGCACTACTAGCAAACTGAGAGATATCATCCTTTGTGAAGCCACTGAATACAATACAGTTGTAGGTGTGGTGTAGTCGTTGTTAGTGTCAGTCTTCGTAGCCTTCCTCCAGTGATGAAATATGCTCTTACAAAGTGGTCTCAGAGTGTCAAGGTCAAATTTTATCATTTCAGTGAGTCTTCAAGTAAAATTTGGTCACTAGGAATTAGGTCTAGGGTTTGCTTTCACTCCTTTCAAAGCTATCCAAATGTTGGTCTATGTCACATTCAGCTGATTTTACCATCATTCAAAGGTTTTCATTATCATGTCAAGTTCCACTGGGTCATTTTACACCTTGTTCATGCTTTAGTTGCGCCTGAGAAAGGTCATTTCCCTCTCCTATGGTTTTGAAGGCAATTTCTCATGGACGGTCAAATCATCGGAAAAACTTGTATCCTAATGTTCATACACCTTCCCCTATCCTTAAAGTACCTTATCAAACACTTCCCATCACTGATATCCCCCAAATTCCTCATTTTCGCACAAACCCTAGTTTCTTGCTACAACTTGGAAATTTTCTAGGTTGGACCTGTGTTTTGCCTTTTTGGACCCCTTCCCCTCACTCAATCTTTGAAATTCCACTTTCCCCTGCTTATTAACATCCCTCCCTACTTCTAAGATTTTTCCAAGAACTTAGAAGCCGCTTATCCCCTTCATTTCGCTTCATTTCGACAAATCCCTTGTTCCACACATCGGGATAGGTTTCACTCAAATGATGTTTCTGAGCAATAAGAGATGAATTTGGGAAAACGGAGAGAGTTTTTTGTCCAAAACATGCCAACGAAGAAAAACTTCCTTCACTTTTTACATAGGTGTCATGGTTTTGGAGAAATGTCAAAAATATAGTTGTCTTAGGAGAATTGATGCACCTCTGAAGTGACCTTGGGAAAATATATTTTTCTCCTAGCTCAGGTGGCAAAATTACTTGCTTGATGAGCCAAATGATAACTAGACACCAATATTTTTCAAATGAGCTATCATGAGCTCAATTTGGAGCTGAGGAAGGCATTCAAAAGTTGGCTGGAACAGCACTCTGCCTTGAGGCAGCCTCATTTGGCACATTTTGACCAGTCTTGGGAGCTTTGGTTTTTGACAAAGAAAAAGAACTCCAAATTGAAATATTCTGGATGGGATGGAAAGTAGACTCAAATAACCTTCCAACGAGCAATCTTGTACTCAATTTGAACACCAGGAAGGCCTCCAAAAGTCTTCTAGAAAAAGTGTGATGCACAGGAGGAGGAGCGCGATGCATATAGAGAGCGCGATGCACTGGGAGGAATTGCCCAGTGTTAATTTGAACGGGCACGACACACATGGAGAGTGC
This sequence comes from Pinus tabuliformis, assembly GCA_031772625.1. Lineage (NCBI taxonomy): Eukaryota > Viridiplantae > Streptophyta > Pinopsida > Pinales > Pinaceae > Pinus > Pinus tabuliformis. The sequence continues at coordinate 488,990,181 of CM062812.1, read as the reverse complement.
GGCACACTAGGTTTTTAGCATGGTGCATATAGCCTCAAGCACGAAAATTGCTAGAAACTTCACCAAATTGGTCATACTTTGTGTAGATTTGCTAGGTAGGCTCGCTATCTTGCTGTTGCATCAAATTTTATGATAAGAGATGATGGTTTATGGGTGACAATGGTTGCAAAAAAAATTCTCAAAACCTACTTCTAAAGATCCTCAAGCCAATTTCTGCCAGGGTTTAAAAACTCATTGTTTTCTCCAAACATTGTGGAAGGGTCCAAGCCTACATTAGTAGAACAGGGATAACCATCACAACGTAAGGCACCTTTGCAAGATGAGGAGAAATTCCATCTTTACACTGATATAGTAAACTTGAATGTTAATGAATAGCATAAGATAGTAGATTAAGTCATCATGGAGAAAGATGCTAAGATCAAAGAGCTTAGGGAAAATTCTTTTAAGGCCAATTTCATGGTTTGATTCCTAGAGTAGGATAATGAGCAATTGAAGGTAAATCAACTACTCTTGAAGAAGCATAAGGTTAATGATAGCAAAGAAGATGTAAAGGGAAAATAATTAGTTGACACAAATGATTCAGATGAGCATCAAGAGCAAGTGAAAAGGAAGAGTCCAAAGACTAGATGACTCAAAAGGGAACTTCAGCAATAAAGGGAGTAGATGTCTTCAGTTGACCTAATTGCAGGAGAAATCAATGAAAATAGGGAGTTTTGGCTTGACAAAGTAAATTTCCATTTAAACAATCTTCTTAAGAGAGCCAAAACAGACAAAAAATTTCAAAGACATGGCTACTCATTGCTACACAAGGAACTAGGTCTCCAAAGTCGAAATCAAGCAGTTGAAGAAAATACTCCAGGAAACCCTAATCAGGCAAAAAGAGAAGGTTAAGTTGGATATGCTTGCCGATGCTTCCCTCAGAGCAATACAGGACAAGGACAAGAAAGCCTATGCATGAGGAGAGGCCATCAAGTGAAACAGGAGGCCAATTTCATCCTCATTCTGGATGATGATGCAGACGTGGAGAGTGCCCGACTTAGGATGACTATTCAGGAGCATAACATGGAGATCCAAGACTTGTCACTCAATGTGGAGAAGGCCAAATGGATCATCAAGTATTTGGAGCAGGGAAACAAGCAGCTTGAGGACCAGCATGAGATCGTGGAGCTACAAAACATCTGTGAGAATCGACAAGCTGCCCAACAAAGGAGGATCGAGCTCACTACCTTGGAGCAAGAAATCAACAACGACCGTGAGTCCTAGCTAGAGTGGATCAACATCCACTTGGAGACTCTTCTCGACAAGGCCAACAAGGACCTTGCTTTACTGAGACATATGGCTTTTCATTACAGGACACGAAATATGAGTGCAAGGGCCCGAATAAGGAGTTTGAAGGCGAAATTGAGGAAAGCAACAAGAAAATCAAAATAGGCAAAAGAGCAAGATCGGCTTTGAATCTTGGCTAAGGCTTCCTTGGCCCATCATAACACCCCATAGGGAACCTCCAGCCCAAATTTCAAGAAATTTTGCGAATTTTTGGTCACATGACAAATTTTTGGGCAAAACACAAGGTTTTTCTCCCTAAAATTCTAGAGCTCCAAATGAGGAGTGGTTTGCATTTTGGATTCAGCATGGAAAATCACAACTACTGGTGCCCGAACAAGAAATTTTGGCAAGATATGAGTCTCCAAAAGGTCAAAAAACACCCAGAAATGGCCTCTTTGCCCCTTTTTTGACACACAGGAAGCAGTCTTGGGAGAATAGAGATTTGCAGGGGCAAATGAGCACCAAATTCAAAAATTCCAATGGGGTTAGAAAGTAGACAGGACAAGCTCCAACAAGCCCACTTGGAGACATTTTTGACACCTACAAGTGCCCCAAAACAGGCACCAAAGTAACGCGGCGCACAGAGAAAATGGCACAGCGCACAGAGGAAAAATTTGCCAAATTTGCTTCCGTTTCGCGAATTTCGGTACGTGACTTCTCCAAGTGGGCCCACTCATCTACACTTCAGTTTTTTGGCACCAAAGGTGGAATTTAAAGTATTTTTCTGCAGATTGGCTTCTATCCAAGTGGCAAAGGAAGGAAAACGGTCACCCAAGCTAAATGTCATCTTTGTAGCGCTGCACTTGTAGCTGATGGTTGGCTCTCCATCTCCATTTTGCAATGATTCAAGTAACTCCCCAACCCTTGGGCATTCTATCTCCTCCTTAAACATTCTATATATTGTATGCAAACTATTTGCAAAGGGTTGGTTGGCTTGTAAATTCTGGGAGACTGTGGGAAAGAAACTCTGTTTCTTCACTATGTATTTTTGATAGAGAATTAATGAAAGGCAACGGCTTTGTTTCATGAGATTCTTGTGGTTGTGAGTGTAGAAAATGTGTCACTTATGTTTTCATATGTATTTTGTTATGTTTCATAATTCAATTCATGTTCATTTCCAGTGAAATTTTCTGACTGAGATTAGTTAGAATTCAATTTTATTGCTCTGCCTGTGGGAAAATTTCATGTTCAGTGTTTTTCTTCTCTTGAAAAGGATTCATGTAACTATGCCCTTTTCACTTTCTTCATCAATCTATTCATGCCACTTTACCTAAAACTAAATTGTTACATTTTCTGCCTACCTTGCCTCATGGAATAATTTGTGCCTTTGTATTAAATTCTCTGTTCCTTGCTGACCGTTGGTCCCATACCATCCCAAAAGCTCGATCATTCATAAAAATTGTTTCTTGTATCCATATTCACTTACTAGCCTAAGATCAATATTTCATTGTAAGTCATCTCAGACTGTTTTTTGCGTATCTATTCACTGAGCGTGACTTATAGAGAGCCCTCTCCTGCTCTGGTAGGGCTAGCTACCAGACTGAGCATGGTTTGTGGTTACACTAATTTTTTCCTTCCTTCAGCCTAGGGCAGATTTAGGTGCTAACATAGTGGTGACTCCACTGGGGACTAAAAATGGTTTGCTTGAAGATTGTTTTTCCCCAGTACATATCTCAAGTTCAGAGCTGATTTTTGATGGTGAACAACAATCATACATAAGAAGGATGAAATCATTCACCTGGCAACTCCATTCGCTGAAGAATCTGGCAATCAATCCTTCATGGTGACTCCACTGCAGAGAGATCAGTAGCTTTGAGATTTTCAAAATGGTGTGGATTGCAAGAAGATACACTGCCATGAGCCGAGATCACATTCTAGGCTTTCCAAATAAGATTTCAAAAGTAGATTGGTCAAGGAATTTGCCTACGTTTAAAGATGATGGTAAGAAGGACGCTACTTTACATCTAGTTCGATTTCACATGCATATTCGCAAGTTGAAGGTTGATTTTCCTGAAGATTGTGTAATGAAGATATTCATGGCCAATCTAGAAGGTGAAGCCCAATCTTGGTATGAAAGTTTGCTGCATGCTAGTATTTAATGTTTAAAGGATTTTCATGCCATGTTCATTGAAAGATATAAAGACTCTTATCCATCATTAAACCTAGTTCATGACTGTTGCAAACATGCTTCTACTTTTATTGAAAGCCTTGAAAAATACTATGAGGATGATAATTTTATGGATGATGAGGTCATGGAAGCCTTGTACAAGAATCCATTTCAGCAACATGAAGAGAAACTAGAGGAGTCCCATCAAGATGCTCAGGAAACGTTGCAGTAGAATCAAGATCTTTATACGGTGTAAAATGAAGGAATTTTGCATCGTGACAGTCAACATGAATTACATGAAATAGATCAGCAAGCTGAAGATTTCCATATGGCTGAAAATGATGAAAGAAGGAGTTTTATTTAAGATCCAGTTGAAATAAATGAGGATACATAGGTAAATGATATTCCAATCTCAGAAAATGATGATGATAAACCAGATCAAGAGACAGATTGTGATGAGGAAAAACATGTTGTTCCGAATCTCATAGAAGAGAATTGCATTGTTGAGACTGCCTCAAACGAAGAAGAAAGAGTTACAGACCTAACTGCCCTCATCTCATCAGAACACATCCATCCTAACAAGGTAATCCAGTCAATTCATGAACAACAGGAGGATATCTTTGTTCAAGTATGTGAAAAAGTTTCTCTGGATGAATTTATGATAGATGACTGAAATGTCATGCTTGAGTTTCACGAAACATCTGAAGTTTCTTTTCTTATGATTAATGAATGTAATGAGAATTTGGCTGTCATATTATATGAAGATAACCTACAAGATGTTCAGACTACTGAAGATCAGACCATTCACGATGCCATTTCAGAATCTTCCTCATATGTTTCATCCTTTGAAGTGTTCTTTGAAGAGGAAATCTGCTCATCTACTTGTTCAAAATTTTTTGAGTACCAGGAACATACTTTTTCTGAAGTACATTATGAAGGAAGATCATAATCAAAAGAAAAAGACATCTTGTTTCCTCAGCAGGAGGAAAATCTTCATGTTTTTCATGATCCAATGGCAAATTTTTTGCAGTCAGCAGTGAAGGTGATTATTGCAGTATTCAATGATGAAGGGGATCATGGTCAATTATGTTTTTGGAGGCTCAGTTACCAGTATCTGTTGTTTACCAGAAGATCTGATCCGAAGAATCAATCAAGGAGGAATCTACTTGATTTGTTACATTGGAAGACACATTACACATGATTGTACATATTGCATTAGTATGTAGGTGGCTGTCATCATGATTTGAAACCCTCGAATATTGATGGACTGCTGCCATTGAATAAGTTTTGTTAGTTCTTGTTTTAGTTAAGTCAGTCATGAGTCATTTCCTTTTGCATAGAGTCAAGTTTTTCAGTAATTTTGGTTTGCATTGAGTCTATTTCAGTCAAGTTTCTGTCAATAAATTGAGTCATGCTAGTATATCAGAATAATGAACTCCATAGCCCAATGGACGAAGGCACTGTCTAGCTCTTCCAGAGATTTGTTGTTCTTGGCACCTCCAAGGAGCTACCATCCCCCATTGGAGCCAATGTTAGTTTCAGTCTTTGTAGTCTTCCTCCAGTGATCAAATATGCTCTTAAAAAGTGGTCTCAGAGTGTCAAGGTCAAATTTTATCATTTCATTGAGTCTTCAAGTAAAATTTGGTCACTAGGCATTAGGTCTAGGGTTTGATTTCGGTTTGATTTCACTCCTTTCAAAGTTGGCCAAATGTTGGTCTATGTCACTATTCAATTGAGTTTACCATCATTCAGAGGGTTTTCATTATCATGTCAAGTTCCACTGGGTCATTTTACACCTTGTTCATACTTCAGTTGCGCCTGAGAAAGGTCATTTCCCTCTCCTAGGATTTTGAAGGCAATTTCTCTTGGACAGTCAAATCATCGGAAAGACTTGTATCCTGATGTTCATACACCTTCCCCTATCCTTTCAGTACATTATAAAACACTTCCCATCACTGAGATCCCCCAAATTTCTCATTTTCGCACAAACCCTAGTTTCTTGCTACAACCTGGCAATTTTCTAGCTTGGACCTATGTTTTGACTTTTTGGACCCCTTCCCCTCACTCAATATTTGAAATTCCACTTTCCCCTACTTCCTAACATCCCTCCCTACTTCCAATAACTTTCCTAAGAATTTAGAAGCCGCTTATCCCATTCATTTCACTTCATTTCGACAAATCCCTTGTTCCACACATCGGGATAGGTTTCACTCAAATGATGTTTCTGAGCACTAAAAGATGAATTTGGGAAAACTGAGAGAGGTTTTTGTCCAAACCATTTTCATAAAGAGAAACCTCCTTCACTTTTTACACAGGTGTCACGGCTTTGGAGAAATGTGAAAACTATAGTTGCCTCTGGAGAATTGATGCACCTCTGGAGTGACCTTGGGAAAATCAAATTTTCTCCTAGATCAGGTGGCAAAATGTCTTTCTTGATGAGCGAAATGATAAATATACACGAATAGCTTTCCAATGCACTATCATGAGCTCAATGTTCATTTGAGGAAGGCATTCAAACGTTGACTGCAACAACACTCTGTGTTGAGGCAGCCTCATTTGGCACATTTTGACTAGTCTTGGAAGATTTTAGTTTTGACAGGGCAACTGAACTCCAAATTCAAAAATTCTAGTTGGGCTAGAAAGTAGACTCAAGTAAATTTCCAACAAGCTATCCCACGCCCAATTTGGACACCATGAAGGCCTCCAAAATTCTTTCGGAAAAAGCGTGACGCACAGGAGGAGGAGCGCAGCGCACTGGGAGGAATTGCCGAGTGTTAATTTGAACGGGCGCGACGCACATGGAGGGCACCACGCACTGGGTTCTTAGCGCAGTACATATAGCCTCAAGCCTAAAAATTGTTGGAAACTTCACCAAATTTCTCATACTTTGCGTAGATTTGCTAGGTAGTCTTGCTATCTTGCCGTTGCATTAAATTTTATGATAAGAGACGATGGTTTATGGGTGAAAGTGGCTGCAACAAAAATTCTCAAAACCTACTTCTAAAGATCCTCAAGCCAATTGCTGCCAGGGTTTAAAAATGCATTGTTTTCTCCAAACATTGTTGAAGGGTCCAAGCCTACATTAGCAGAATAGGGATTACCATCACAACATAAGGCACCTTTGCAAGATGAGGAGCAATTCCATCTTTACACTGATATAGTAAACTTAAGTGTTAATGAATAGCATAAGATAGTAGATTAGGTCATCATGGAGAAAGATGCTAAGATAAAAGAGCTTAGGGACAATTTCTCTAAGGCCAATTTCATGGTTTGATTCCTAGAGCAGGATAATGAGAAATTGAAGGTAAATCAACTACTCTTGAAGAAGCATACGGTTGATGTTAGCAAAGAAGATGTAAAGGGAAAATAATTAGTTGACACAGATGATTCATATGAGCATCAAGAGCAAGTGACAAGGAAGAGTCCAAAGACTAGAGGACTCAAAAGGGAACTTCAACAACAAAGGGAGGAGATGTCTTCAGTTGACCTAATTGCAGGAGAAATCATTGAAAATAGGGAGTTTTGGCTTGACAAAAGTAAATTTCAATTTAAACAATCTTCTTAAGAGAGCCAAAAGAGACAACAAATTTCAAAGACACATGGCTACTCATTGCTACACAAGGAATCAGGTCTCCAACGTTAAAATCAAGCAATTGAAGAAAATACTCTAGGAAACCCTAATCAGGCAAAAATAAAAGGTTAAGTTGGATATGCTTGCTGATGATTCCGTCAGAGCAATACAGGACAAGGACAAGAAAGCCTATGCATGATGAGAGGCCATCAGGTGAAATAGGAGGGCAATTTCATCCTCATTCAGGATGATGATGCAGATGTGGAGAGTGCCCGACTTAGGATGACTATTCAGGAGCATAACACGGAGATCCAAGACTTGTCACTCAATGTGGAGAGGGCCAAATGGATCATCAAGTATTTGGAGCAGAGAAACAAGCAGCTTGAGGACTAGCATGAGATCAATGAGCTGCAAAACATCCGTGAAAATCGACAAGCTGCCCAACAAAGGAGGATCAAGCTCACTACCTTGGAGCAAGAAATCAACAATGACCATGAGTCCTGGCTAGAGCGGATCAACATCCACCTGGAGAGGCTGCTGGACAAGGCCAACAAGGACATTGCTTTACTGAGCCACATGGATTTTCATTACAGGACACGAAATATGAGTGTAAGGGCCCGAATAAGGAGTTTGAAGGTGAAATTGAGGAAAGCAACAAGAAAAGAGAAAGAGGCAAAAGAGCAAGATTGGCTTTGAATCTTGGCTAAGGCCTCCTCCCATCATAATAGCCCATAGGGAACCTCCAAATTTTTGGTCACATGACAAATTTTTGGGCAAAACACAAGGTTTTTCTCCCTGTGCGCTAGGCGACTAGTGCGGCGCTAAACTTCTAGAGCTCCAAATGAGGAATAGTTTGCATTTTTGGATTCAGCATGGAAAATCACGACTACTGGTGCCCGAACAAGAAATTTTGGCAGGATATGATTCTCCAAAAGGTCAAGAAAACCCAAAATGTCCTCTCTGCCCCTTTTTTGACACACAGGAAGCAGTCTTGGGAGAATGGAGATTTGGAGGGGCAAATGAGCACCAAATTAAAAAATTGCAGTGGGGTTAGAAGGTAGATAGGACAGACTTTCCAACAAGTCCACTTGGGCACATTTTGGACAACTACAACTACCCCAGAACAGGCTCCAAAGTAGTGCGACGCACAGAGGAAAAATTGCCAAATTTGCTTCCGTTTCGCGAAATTTCGGTTCGCGACTTCTCCAAGTGGGCCTGCTCATCTACACTTCAATTTTTTGGCACCAAAGGCGGCATTTAAAGTATTTTTTCTCCTTTCTATCCAAGTGATGAAGGAAGGCAAATGGTCACCCAAGCGAAATGTCATGTTTGTAGCACTGCACCTGTAGCTGATGGTTGGCTCTCCATCTCCATTTTGCAATGATTCGAGTAACTCCCCAACCCTTGGGCGTTCTATCTCTTCCTTACGCATTCTATATATTGTATGGAAACTATTTGCAAAGGTTTGGTTGGCTTGTAAATTCTAGGAGACTATGGGAAAGAAACTCTATTTCTTCACTGTGTATTTTTGATAGAGAATTAATGAAAGGTGGTGGCTTTGTTTCATGAGATTCTTGTGGTTGTGAGTGTAGCAAATGTGTCTCTTATGTTTTCATATGTATTTCGTTATGTTTCATAATTCAATCCATGTTCATTTCAAGTGAAATTTTCTGAGTGAGATTAGGTAGAATCCAATTTTATTGCTTTGCTAGTGGGAAAATTTCATGTTCAATGTTTTTTTCTTCTGTTGAAAAGGATTCATGTAACTATGCCCTTTTCACTTTCTTCAACAATCTATTCATGTCGCGTTACCTCAAACTAAATTGTTACATTTTCCACCTACCTTTCCTCACAGAATAATCTGTGCCTTTGTATTAAATTCTCTATTCCTTGCTGACCGTTGGTCCCATACGATCCCAGAAGCTCGGTCATTCACAAAAATTGTTTCTTGTATCCATATTCACTTGCTAGCCTAAGATCAATATTTCATTGTAAGTCATATCAGATCGTTTTTTGCTTATCTATTCACTGAGCGTGACTCAGTGAGAGCCCTCTCCTGCTCTGGTAGGGTTAGCTACTAGACTAAGCGTAGTTTGTGGTTACCCTAATTTTTGCCTTCCTTCAGCCTAGGAAAAATTTAGGTGCTAACAGTCGGTAGGCCCAACTACTTCACGACCTCTGTTGAAATGATGTCCTTTTGGCTACCACTATTGAAAATGAATTGTAGCAGCCAACTCTTCACCCACATATGTGAGTGGAAAAGACGCTCCCCTCCTCTAGATCTTCGAGCTCATTCTTCTAGACCTTCGTAGTGGCAGTAGTGGTGCTAGGCTCCACGTTAATGATCTCCTTCCCTTTGTCATTCCCCTTGTCGGGTCCTGACTCAAGGTTAGAACATGCATCTGATTTTGAAGCCTTCAATTCGGCCACCAACGACAGCTTGGTCCAACACTCACTTGTGTTGTGAGTGAGGCTCTTATGGAACTCACACCACTTTCCTGTGTCCTTCTTTGAGTTCGCGGTGTTGTTCTTTTCTTGTGGCTTCGACGGGTTGTATTGGGTCACACTGCCTTGGCTTTGTCCTTTGTTCTTCAGATTTGTAGATCCAAAGTCTCGCTTGTTTTTTTAAACTTCTGCTCGATCTTGATGGCATATCGGTATGTCGTGCCAAGTGAAGAGATGTTCAGGAACTCCATCTCATCCTAGATGTACCTATGTAGGCAGCCACAATATTTGAGTACTAGATGCATCTTAGAATCCTTGATGCCCAACTATGTGCGAAGGGTATGGAGAATATTTGTGAAATCTGACACATCTTGGTCCCTTCCCTGCCGCAACGTGGTCCACTTTATGTATTTTTCCTCATATCTTTTGACAGTGTAGTAGTGCTCCTCGATGGCATCCTAGAATGAATTCCAAGTGGGTGCGGTAGAAAACAGTGAGCCCGTACTTTCATCCTTCTACTCATAGTAGGTTTCCCACCATTCCTTGATGTGTTGGGCTTCCTTGAGAAGAGAAAAATTAATCTTTTCCCAACTGGAAAAATCATGAACAGAAAAATACCCTTCTAGCAGATTTAACCATTTATCTATGACATCTATGTCTATCTGACCCTCAAATATGAGGCTTTCAAAGTTAACTTGCACCTTAAAGGGTGTGGCATTTCCAGAGTACTTTTTGGAAGCCGATGCGTTGCCTCTAGGTAACCGCTGAAGGATCTGGCAAAGTTTTCCATCATCGCATTCCTTTGTCGCTCGAGGGCTTCTTCGAGAAATATTTTGATATGATCTCCTGCCCCCTCATCTTTCTTGTCTTTCACCATGGGAGGCCGTTGGGATTTGTGAGGCAGGTCTTGCAAAGGTTCGACCAGTTCAAGCCCTAACTCCTTATATCCCGACCTCATTGGGGACATGCAAAGAAAAACAGAGAAAGAGTAGACCACTTTGATACCACTGATCTAGATTGAAAAAGGAATGCAATAAAGTGTAGAAATAACCAGAAATATAGAGACGCAGCAAAAATAATGCTTCATTTCATTAATGTAAAATACTGAAATATGCTTACAAACAGAAATGGAAATAAACCAGCTAGGGAGGTGATAGCTTATCTCTGAGAAGAGATGTGCAGCTACATGCCCCTGAACTATGTTACAATGAGGCTCAAAGGCCTATTTATTATTGAGAATCAATGGAAAACCATAAACATCCAAAAACTTAACCCTAGGAGATGAAGCACCACACTATGGGCCCCGTTTTGGGTAAATCGGTACATCAACTTCCCAGGGTCATAACTTTGGCATACAATCTTCATTTGACACACACCATAGCTCATTAGAAAGATCTATCCAAGGACTACAACTTTGGGAAGAGAAACATCAATCCATGGACCCATGTTGCTCCTAGGTTTCCAAAAATTCATCATTGAGGGCCTCAAAATGGCTCAGGAATTTCAGGACCCGAAAAACTGCTAAAAATAGTAAATTTTGCTACAATTAAGGAAACTGAAAAACTAAAAGAGGCAGTTGTGGGGGTACAAGTGGGATAGGTGAGTCACCACAACATCCACCTGTATCAATTAGATTAGATGCCTTAATGAATTCCTTTAATGCTTGAGCATCTTTGTCTACTCATCTTTGGCCTCCTTTCTTTTTCTAAAGAAAGGTAATCATATTAAAGTCTCCCCTAGAACCAAAATGAGATGCCCTTTTCTTATTTGTATTTTACTTATATATTTAAGGAGTTGTATATTCTCCTCAATTCTTTGAGGCCAATAAACATTTGTAAACACCATCGTACCTAGCGTCCCTATAACCTGCATTTATACTGATAAGTATGATCTTGCTTCTTCTGAGACTAGTAATATCAAGGACTATGGGTTCCAGGAAATTATCAAACCCCTTGTCGAGAACTGTGCCTCCGCTTCCACTGTATAATACCTTCTCCCTAATTTCCTACTTAATTCCTTAATTTTCTCTACAAAGCACTTTGACTCTTGGAAAAAGAGATATCAGGTTATTCCATTTGAATCTTTTTATTAAGAAAACATTGTGTCCTAAGGCTACTAATTCATGTTATATTCCATGTTAAAATTTTCAAGATTTAACTGCGGTTAAGAGTGGGCGAGCTTAATGCTCTCATCTTACCTGAGTTTATTAGCATAGCTCCCAGCTCCTTCAGGGTGACACTATTAGACTTACTTCCTCTATTTTGATGGTTATGTTGTGGGTCCAAAACTATCTAAGATACCAATGCTTTCACTGCCAACTTAGCTTTTTGTCGATGTGATATTTTCTGGCCCCATAATATCATCTCTTCTCTCATCAGGTATATATATTGGATTCTATCCATTTGATCTGCATTGATAGCTTCTAGTCCCTATTTTCTCGCTTGCTACACCATATCCTAGAGGTGGATCCTCTCCTTCTCTATTATTTCTAGTATTTATGTTTCCTCTATTCCTAAGTCACTTGGGGTCATTTCCACATCTCCCTCAAAATCCTTTGATAGATTAGGGATCCCCCTACTATCCAATATCCTTGGTTAGCTACAACATTTCTTCCTCTTTCCTTTCTCTTTTTTCCTCCCTGTCCTCTTCATCCCCCCTTGACCCAGTGGGATTTCTTCATTAGGACTTCAAAATTGCTTCTCTATGATTTTCATCGCCCTTGATTTATTGGTTGTTTTTTTCTATTAGGTTTGTCCCTTGGAGTGGGTTTGAAAAACTATCTTCATCTTTCTATTCTGTTTCTTTGCTCTACTTGTCCATTTTACTTAAAGAGAATTCCCTTATCAACTGTCCATGTTCATGGAATCTCCTGTATCTAATAAGGATCTGCTCACAGTCCACTTGTCGTAACCAAAATTCATCTCGGCACTCTAGTTTGACTGCCTCAGGAAATACACCGTAGACATCAATTTCTACACAAATTTTTGCATACAATATATATCTTCCTTGAAAGTTTCTTCTAAAATTTTAATAAAATTTTCGAGATTGTCTCCTATCATCTTTAGAGTTGTAGGGAGCCAATACTTTGGGGGAAGGGATTACAAATTGATCCAAACTGGGATGCATGTAAGGGTTTCCTTCTTAAGAGTGAAATTCTGCATCCATGGCCTCATGTATAAATCAACTGATGCAAAAATATAGGGAACTCCATCAAATATTTTGTCTCTATCTTCCATATTAGAAAACACCATTGTAAAAAATCCCTCAGACCGTAGGTGTAGCTCTATTTATCCTCGTGGTTTCCAATGATGCTTGATCCAATCACACAAGGCTTTTTTTTGGCCAAAGAACCATAAACTTGCATATGACAACATATGGCCTCATACACTCCCTGAAGGCCTCGGTCTCAGGATCAATGATCAATGTTTTCAGGATCACCATTGTTTTTGTCTTACATGACCCTATGGAGCCTTTTGACTTTTGTTGTTGCTACTGGTCCATCTCCTTTCCTGTCGATCCCCTCTATTCATTTATTCTATGTCCTTTCCCATCTACCACTGGTGATCCTTGGACGGTCTTTGACATAACGTATACCTGCTCAATGAAGCCCATATTGAACCCCTTCCCCTTGTATATTACCACATTCCGACAAGAGGGGACCCCACTCCCTCCTCCTCTAAAAACCATCTGCATTAGACCCTAGTTACTGCTGCTCAGAAACCCTTGCTTCCCTTAACAATTTCTAAGATTTTATTTTCTCACATAAGCCTACTAGACCCATTTTCTAAACAACAAGACCATGGCTTGTTATTTTTCCTCTACATGACTCTTCTTCTACCTTGATGCACAAAAGAGTACTCTTTTCGGTTAGATCTCTCATGGGAATCTCTTGTTCAACCTGTTTTATGGTGGCTCGTTTTTCAACATTGATTGTAGTGTATCAAATATGTGAAGACTTTGGTTGTTCTACAGAACCAACTCTATGTATTATCTTCCTCATATGTGTAAAGTATTTTTTGTTCAATGAATGTTGGGCCCACTAATGCTCTCAACCTTGCATTGTTTGCTAGATCTCATACCAAATCATAAAAGGTAAAGACAACATAGAGATATGGCATAACAATCTCATTGAATGCTTTTATTCACTAAATACCACACCTATAACACATAATTGAGTCCCATTTCAGAGCTATGGGATTGATAGACTACATGATCACAATAACATCTAATATAGTTATGCATATAGGACTCCAACTCACTCTTACATTGGAAACTAACAACTTTTTAGAAGACTGCATTTTAAATATGATAATCTAGAGAAACACACTGGAATAATACATTTTCTCCATTGACTCTAGCATTCTGAATTTTTTGTTGAAAATGCAGTAAGATAATCTTAGTTTGACTTTCCCTTTGTCAAACTAGGGAAAGTTTTAATTTCCACATCAGCACACATCTTGGATGATGTTAACTAGTGTGACATGGCTTGTCTCACCCAGTGTACTTAGTAAACTTGAGATGAAGGAGTTAGAGTTCAATTCTGCATGATTGATTGCTAATTTGTAGCAATCTATTTCAATAAATTTGAGTTATTGTCAGTTTAAATAGTTCTAACTATCAGAAGAACTAGCGGACGCCAATTTGCGGAAGTGGAACTTCAATCACACTTAGTGATCAACCAATTAACTGATCAATCAACCCAAAATAATTGTTGCATGCAAAGAATTAGTGTACTATCATTTTTCGCATATTCCAAGGTGGTGTACTACTAATTTTTGCATATTCCAATGTGTACAAGTGGTGCATGCAGTCAGTGGAAGACCTAAGGAATTGGGCAATTCCATGGTGTGAAATTCCTAAAAAAATAAATAGGGGCAGTTTCCCAAGGAAGCAACGCAAGGAAATAGAAGCTTGGAGGGCTTCGAAATTGGCTAAGTGTTGTCCAAAGTCAGTTAGTCTCATAGATGTATAGACTATGAACTTGCAGGGTGTGTTCAATCTTGAGAAAGAATATTCATTTATTATCTATTCTTTGATTAATGCAATATAGAGAGTAAGGGGTTTTTAGTAGTTGATTTCATTTAGATAAATCTTTGTGCATGTGTGATGTTTTATTTTTCATGTCTATGATTCTTGTTTTTCATGGTGAATTTACTTCCACATATCAGTAGAGTAGCTTCAAGTCTTGTAATTTAGTAAATTTCATTTGTGGTATTGAATCCTCACATTAATTTGTACATGGTATCAGAGTTGAAATCACTATAGATTAGATATTTCAAAGTTGTCATTGCAGGAGATGCGAAGTTGAAGATCATTGTTGCAGGTTCTATTCAGGACTGAGAAGATGGCTTTCAATGGAGTAAGGTTCAAGTATTCCCTTGAGGGAAACTCAAATTATGTTTCTAAGAAGGATCACATGAGGTAGTATTGGAGGATAATGGGTTGAAGGAATTCATTGATAATGATATTTTGAAACCAGTAGTAGTTGATGCTAAGGATCTCGTAGAATGGAAGAAGTGTGTAGCCAAGGTGAGGAGGATCATATTAGAGGGAGTATGAGACCATTGGTCTCCAATATCCATGGGAAAGATTATCTATATACAATGTTTCAAGCAATGAAATATTTGTTCCAAAATAGTCGTGATCACAGTAATTTGGCACTCAAGGAAAAGCTTTGAAATATCAAGATGAAGAGGACCGACACCATTCCAAAGTACCTAATCAGGTTCACAAAATGGCATGATGAACTTAGTCAAGTTGAAATTACTGTAGTAGAGGATGAGTTGGTGAGCCTAGACCTTTAGGGCCTTCCAAATAGTTGGCGCAACTACCCAAATTCACTAAATGTGAGGGAGAAACTACCAAACATGGAATGCCTATGGTACAATTTGGCTCAAGAGGAAATAAGGAGGGATACTAGAGATGGGAATTCATCCAAGGGTGAGGGTGAGGAGACTTGTGCATTCGCTAGAAAGGAAAATAAATGGAAATGGAAGAAATCCCAATCCAAAGTAGAATCTAGTCAATGAGGAAAGAAGAAAGACCTATCCATAATCAAGTGCTTTCATTATGATGAATACGGTCATTATGTCATGAATTTTCTACACAAGAAGGAAAGAAAGAAGACCACAAGAGGATCATCGGTGAAGCATTGGATTCATAGTTTGAGATTGATTTACTCTTGTTGCATGCATGGCCAACACAGTGATGGGAAGCCTGTGGTATCTCGACAGAGGTGCCTCATACCATATGAAGGGGAATAGAGATGTTTTCAATGATTTGGAGTAGAGGGATCTCCATATTCACATCGAGATGGGAGATTATGGAGGGTATTCTTCCATCGAGATTGTTATGGTCACCTATTGAAGGGATTCAGGCTCCTGTCTGAGGCTCAAGGACATGGTGTCTATTTTGCGTCTAAAGAAAAATCCTTTCTCTGTTGCAATTTTGGAAGATATTGGCTACAATGTGATCTTTAAAAAAGGGAAGGAACTCCTAAGAAACATAGCCATGGTACAGATGAAACAAATCCAAGTTCATGTGAAGAGCTTATAGAAGCTAGATGTGGAGGATTGTGTTACACTGAGCATAAAGGCAGAGAAGGTGTAGAGTTGTGATGTCAACAAACTTGGCATATAATACTTGGCCATTTGCATCATGGTGCTTTGAAGATCATGCAACAAATTACCACATGCCTCCCCAAAGGAGCACTAGAGCAATAGGAAACATGCAAAGGGTATAACTTGGGGAAGTACACAAAATCCAATTTTCATTATCCGAACAATAGATCACATGCACTCGTTGAAAGGATCCAATATGATGTTTGTGGACCTTTCTCGAAATCTTGCACTATCAGTCACAAGTATTTTTTCATATTTATAGATGATTGTTCGTGGAAGTGTTGGATCTTCTTCATGCAAAACAAGGATGAGACATTCTCCAAGTTCCTAGATTTCAAGTCACTGGTGGAGAAATAAACAGGAAAGAAGGTAAAGGCTCTCAAGAGAAATAATTAAGGTGAGTATGTGTCGAATAATTTTAAAACGTTTTGTGCAAAAGAAGGCATTTGATGAGAGTTGATAGCACCCTGAAAACCATAGCAGAATGGGGTGGTTGAGAGGATGAACTGAAGCATTATGGGAGTATCATGGGAAATGTTGCATGTGGAAATCCTATATTTACACTTGTGGGATGAAGCATGCAACACAAAGGTCTATTTTCAAAACAGGAGTCCTCATTGGATTCTTGGAAAGATCACACTAGAGGAGGCTTTCTTGGGGAGGAAGTCAGATGTGTCACACTTCAGGACTTTTGAAGCCTCTTTCTATTTCCATGTCTCATAAGAGTCAAGGAAGAGGTTGTAGCCAACAACATAGTTGGGTGTATTTGTGGGTTACATAGAAACTCCCTGAAACTACTGTGTGTATTTTCCATGCCTCAGGTTGACAATTATGAGATGGGATGTGAAATTTGATGAGATAAATACATGTGGTGCTCTCTTGAGAGTAAGCTTTAGATCCCACCAGAGATGTGTGTGGAGAAGACACAAGTTTAGGAGAAGAGAGAGGAGACAACCACTCAAGGAAAATCATCCAGGGAAAGAAGGAAGAGAACCAAAAAGCTTAGAGACTTGTAGAACATACGAGGGATAATGTGGGTGCTCCTTCAAATCAACGTTGGTAGAGAAGGTCACCATATCTGTATACTGGCTACATGGCTGTAACGACTACACTAGTAGAGACTGAGCCATCCTTTTTCGAGGAAGAAATAGAGAAACTAGTATGGGTTGATCCAATGGTGGAGGAGTATGAACCCATTGTGAAGAACAGTGTTTGTGAAGTGCTTCCAATCCCAATAGAAAAATTAGTTGTGGGTTTGAGATAAATCTTCAAGGTGAAGAAAGAAGCAAATGGAAGCATAGAAAAGTACAAAACATATTTGTGACCAAGGTGTAATCTCGGGTGGATGGGGATTAACTATGAGGGGACCTTAGCTCCTGTGGAAATTTACTCATCCATCAAATCAATCCCTTCTTTGGTTGCACAAATGCGGTGGAAGATCCACCAAACGGATGTGAAAACGAAATTACTCAATGGAGTTATTGAGGAGGAAGTGTATATTGAGAAACCATAAGGTTTCGATACTTTTCATTGACATTTTCATGTGTGTAGACTCAAGTGAGTGTTGTATGGTCTGAAGAAAGAACCCCATGCTTTGTACATCATGATCAATAACTATATCACTAGTTTGGGCTTCACCAAAAGTGAAGCCGATGCACACCTCTATCATATTTTGGTAGAAGGTAAATTGTTGATTATTGTTTTATATGTTGATGACTTGACCTTGACTGGTGATAACAATCTGATCAAATCCTGCAAGGAGGACCTCGTAAGAGAGTTCGAGATGAAGGACATGGGCCTCATGTGCTACTTCATTGGATTGGAAGTATGGGGAGGTGATGAGGAACTATTTATCTCTAAGGGAAGTATGCCAACAAGATACTTTGAAGGTTCTACATGGACAGGTGCAAACCCATGGAGACTCATCTAGTAACCAACTAGAGGAAAGACGATGCCACTTCAGGTGAGGAAGTGGATGTGTTTGTTTACCGATAGTTGGTGGGTTCACTCATGTATCCTTGTGAACACACGACTAGACGTGTGTTATGCAATCAACCAGTTGATTCAAGATATGGTTAGGCCAACCTAAGAGTTTTTGGACGGTAACAAAGCATGTTCTACGGTACCTCATAAGAACTACCAGTTCAAATTTGGTACAAATAGATATGGGAGTGAAGTTGTGTGGCTTCAATGACGCAGACTGGGTTAGAATTTCCATCAGACTGGGAGATCACATCAAGTGGGACTTTCATTGTT